>JAGDYQ010000011.1:6717730-6787730 GCA_021962125.1 Bulinus truncatus
CAGACCACAATAAAACAGTGTGTCATGACAGACCACAATAACACAAGACAGTGTGTACTGACAGGCCACAATAACACAAGACAGAGTGTCATGACAGACCACAATAACACAAAGACAGAATAAACAAAAAACACAGTGTGTAATGACAGACCTACAATAACACAAGACAGTGTGTACTGACAGACCACAATAACACAAGACAGAGTGTAATGACAGACCACAATAACATAAGATGAATGTGTCAGAAAAAATAAACTGACAGACCACAATAACACAAGACAGTGTGTACTGACAGACCACAATAACATTAGACAGTGTGTGAAAGACAGTACCATAATAACACAAGACAGTGTGTACTAACAACCACAATAACATGGTTATTGATGTAGAAAAAAAAATGTTAAATGACAGACCACAATAACACAAGACAGTAGGTCATAAAGACCACAATAACACAAGACAGTGTGTACTGACAGCACCACAATAACACAAGACAGTGTGTGTACTGACAGACCACAATAACAATAAAGACAGTGTGTTATGACAGACCAACAATAACATATTTAAAAAAAAACAAAGACAGTGTGTACTGACAGACCACAATAACACAAGACAGTGTATGCATGGCAGACCACAATAACACAAGACAGTGTGTACTGACAGACCACAATAACACAAGACAGTGTGTACTGACAGACCACAGTAACAACAGGAGACAGTGTGTCATGACAGACCACAATAACACAAGACAGTGTGTACTGACAGACCACAATAACACAAGACAGTGTGTACTGACAGCCCACAATAACACAGAGACAGTGAAAAAAAAAAAAAAAATGTACTGACAGACCACAATAACAAAGACAGTGTGTCATGACAGACCACAATAACACAAGACAGTGTGTACTGACAGACCACAATAACACAAGACAGTGTGTACTGACAGGCCACAATAACACAAGACAGTGTGTAATGACAGACCACAATAACACAAGACAGTGTGTACTGACAGACCACAATAACACAAGACAGTGTGTACTGACAGACCACAATAACACAAGACAGTGTGTACTGACAGGCCACAATAACACAAGACAGAGTGTCATGACAGACAACAATAACACAAGACAGTGTGTACTGACAGACCACAATAACACACAAGACAGTGTGTACTGACAGACCACAATAACACAAGACAGTGTGTACTGACAGACCACAATAACACAAGACAGTGTGTACTGACAGACCACAATAACACAAGACAGTGTGTACATGACAGACCACAATAACACAAGACAGTGTGTACTGACAGACCACAATAACACAAGACAGTGTGTACTGACAGGCCACAATAACACAAGACAGTGTGTACTGACAGACCACAATAACAAAAGACAGTGTGTCATGACAGACCACAATAACACAAGACAGTGTGTACTGACAGACCACAATAACACAAGACAGTGTGTACTGACAGGCCACAATAACACAAGATAGAGTGTAATGACAGACCACAATAACACAAGACAGTGTGTACTGACAGACCACAATAACACAAGACAGTGTGTACTGACAGACCACAATAACACAAGACAGTGTGTCATGACAGACCACAATAACACAAGACAGTGTGTACTGACAGACCACAATAACACAAGACAGTGTGTACTGACAGACCACAATAACACAAGACAGTGTGTACTGACAGACCACAATAACACAAGACAGTGTGTACTGACAGACCACAATAACACAAGACAGTGTGTACTGACAGACCACAATAACACAAGACAGTGTGTGTACTGACAGGCCACAATAACACAAGACAGTGTGTACTGACAGACCACAATAACACAAGACAGTGTGTACTGACAGACCACAATAACACCAGTGTACAATAACACAAGACAGTGTGCACTGATGGTCCACAATAACACAGACCAGTGTGTACGTGGGCTCCTGATAACTGACAGACCACAATAACACAAGACAGTGTGTACTGACAGACCACAATAACAGCAAGACAGGTGTGTGAGCCTGACTGCCAATAACACAAACAATATTTGTTCTTTCCTACTTGGCACCAAGTTGTAAGAATAGACCTAATATAAAGTTTTCAGACAGTTTATGTATACACAATAACACAAGACAGTGTGTACTGACAGACCACAATAACACAAAACAGTGTGTACTGACAGACCACAATAACACAAGACAGTGTGTACTGACAGACCACAATAACACAAGACAGTGTGTACTGACAGACCACAATAACACAAGACAGTGTGTACTGACAGACCACAATAACACAAGACAGTGTGTACTGACAGGCCACAATAACACAAGACAGTGTGTCATGACAGACCACAATAACACAAGACAGTGTGTACTGACAGACCACAATAACACAAGACAGTGTGTACTGACAGACCACAATAACACAAGACAGTGTGTACTGACAGACCACAATAACACAAGACAGTGTGTCATGACAGACCACAATAACACAAGACAGTGTGTACTGACAGACCACAATAACACAAGACAGTGTGTACTGACAGGCCACAATAACACAAGACAGTGTGTACTGACAGACCACAATAACACAAGACAGTGTGTACTGACAGACCACAATAACACAAGACAGTGTGTCCTGACAGACCACAATAACACAAGCCAGTGTGACACTGACAGGCCACAATAACACAAGACAGTGTACCGACAGACACAATACCGACAGACCACAATAACACAAGACAGTACTGACAGACCACAATAACAAAAGACAGTGTGTCATGACAGACCACAGCCAACACAGACCACAACCACAATAACACAAGACAGTGTGTACTGACAGGCCACAATAACACCACAATAACACAAGACAGTGTGTACTGACAGACCACAATAACACAAGACAGTGTGTACTGACAGACCACAATAACACAAGACAGTGTGTCATGACAGACCACAATAACACAAGACAGTGTGTACTGACAGACCACAATAACACAAGACAGTGTGTACTGACAGACCACAATAACACAGAAGACAGTGTGTACCTGACAGGCCACAATAACACAGATAGAGTGTCATGACAGACCACAATAACACAAGACAGTGTGTACTGACAGACCACAATAACACAAGACAGTGTGTACTGACAGACCACAATAACAAAGACAGTGTGTCATGACAGACCACAATAACACAAGACAGTGTGTGACCACAATAACACAAGACAGTGTGTACTGACAGGCCACAATAACACAAGACAGTGTGTAATGACAGACCACAATAACACAAGACAGTGTGTACTGACAGACCACAATAACACAAGACAGTGTGTCATGACAGACCACAATAACACAAGACAGTGTGTACTGACAGACCACAATAACAAAAGACAGTGTGTCATGACAGACCACAATAACACAAGACAGTGTGTACTGACAGACCACAATAACACAAGACAGTGTGTAATGACAGACCACAATAACACAAGACAGTGTGTACTGACAGACCACAATAACACAAGACAGTGTGTACTGACAGACCACAATAACAAAAGACAGTGTGTCATGACAGACCACAATAACACAAGACAGTGTGTACTGACAGACCACAATAACACAAGACAGTGTGTACTGACAGACCACAATAACACAAGACAGTGTGTACTGACAGGCCACAATAACACAAGACAGTGTGTCATGTCAGACCACAATAACACAAGACAGTGTGTCATGACAGACCACAATAACACAAGACAGTGTGTAAAGACAGACCACAATAACACAAGACAGTGTGTAAAAGATGATTCATTGACGTACGTCACGGTCTTTTGGATCTTAATAGTGAGGAGGAGTAGGCTAGGGGGCAGCCCCGTAGCGTGAAAATTCTTCAGAGAGTGAGGTCAGCAGGGGCCAGGCATTCTACAGCAGGGGCCAGGCAATAGCAGGGGGTGCAAATAATACATTTTACTAAGTAGAACAAATAAGCAGAGGGAGCCAGACAAAACGCAGGGGGGGCGGGTCCCCGCACGCTACGGGCCTGCGAGGGGGTCTTAGTGAAAGAGGCTATGGGTGGGGGTAGGGTCTCAGTGTGAGAGGCTGTAGGGAGAAGTGGTCTCAGTGTGAAAGGCTGTAGGGAGAAGTGGTCTCAGTGTGAGAGGCTGTAGTGAGAAGTGGTCTCAGTGTGAGAGGCTGTAGTGAGAAGTGGTCTCAGTGTGAGAGGCTGTAGGGAGAAGTGGTCTCTGAGAGGCTGTAGGGAGAAGTGGTCTCTGAGAGGCTGTAGGGAGAAGTGGTCTCTGAGAGGCTGTAGGGAGAAGTGGTCTAAGTGAGAGGCTGTAGGGAGAAGTGGTCTCAGTGTGAGAGGTTGTAGAAAAGAGGGGAAGGGAGGAGAGGAAACAGAATCTCATTGTTGCCAAATCTTTTTAATATATCCCCCTCCCCCCGGGGCCGTAATATTAGTAAAATTGCAAAGAAATATCACAATTCAATCCTATTTCTAGATTTTATACGTTTTTTGTGTATTTACGTAATTTAAAACGTTAAGGCCATACAGACATCCGCCATCACGACAGTGAGATAAATATATCCCGCCCACACTCGAAGGAATCCCGATGATCTGGATACACAAACATACCTACACACTTACTGATACACACACACACACACACATTCACACTTACTGACATACACGCATACACACTTACATGGGCACACGAAAACCATAAACAAGGGCGCTTATCCATTTTCAGATATTTATTTCCATTCCAGGATCACATCCTGTAACTTCATGTTCACCCACTAGTAAGGACACATTATCCGCTCTTCATGTTCGGTGGTGCAGTGGTTAAGGAAGCACTCCACGGTCGCCTTCGCTCGTGCCTAAGTGAAGATTTAAAAAAAAAAAAAAGCAATGGGTACACTTGTGGGTGAGATTCCAGACTTTGTTCCCGCTAGAGTCATCTCCATCCTGTTTAACTGACCATCTTGGACAGCAGACAGAACGACAGAGAGATTGAGAGACAGATAAGAGGGGAAAGATAAACATAAATAATATGTGAAGGAATAAAAAGAAGAAATAAAAAAGAACGACAAGAGCTGATAACAATCTGGAGAGTAAAATGAGAGAGAGAGAGAGAGAGAGAGAAAGATAGATTAATAGATAGAGAGAGAGAGAGCGAGAGAGTGGGAGAGAGGAAGAGAGAGTGAGAGAGTGAGAGAGACATAGAGGGAGAGTTAGCGAGAAATAGAGTGAGAGAGTGAAAGAGAGAGTGAGAGAGAGTAAAAGAGAGAGAGAGAGACAGTGAGAGAGAGAGGGAGAGAGTGAGATTGAAAAAGACAGAGAGAGAGAGAGTTAGAGAGTGAGAGAGAGGGAGAGTTAGCGAGAGAGAGCGAGTGAGAGTGAGTGAATGAGAGTGAGAGAGAGAGAGGGAGAGTAAGAGAGAGTGAGAGAGAGAGGGAGAGCGTGAGAGAAAGAGAAAGAGAGTGAAGTAGAGTGAGAGAAGGAGAGAGAGTAAAAGAGAGAGAATGAAAGAGAGAGTGAGAGAGGGAGAGAGAGTAAAAGAGAGGGTGAAAGAGAGAGTGATTGAGAGAGAGGGAGAGTTTGCGAGAGTGAGAGTGAAAGAGAGAGTGAAAGAGAGAGGGAGGGAGAGTTAGCGAGAGAGTGTGAAAGATAGAGTGACAAAAAGAGTGAGAGAGAGGTAAAAGAGATAGAAAGTAAGTAACATATAAGTAGTCAGAATAAAGTAAACAGTGCGTTGTATGATGTCATAGAAAATAAACAACTCAAGAAAACAACAACAACAACCCACGTCTGAAAAGATCATGATCTTTATAAAAAAGATCTCTGTAATCAGTCACCTGTAGTATTCTTGATATGTAAGTAAAGGAGTCCATTGACATATGGGGTTTAGTATAAATTTATTTTTCAATTAAATCTCTTAGCTGAATTAAGCTAGCAGACACAGCAGACTGAGAATTGGATTTCCTGGTGTGTGTGTATGTGTGTGTAGTGGATCTTTAAATGTATAGTGTGTGTGTGTGTGTGTGTGTGTGCGTGGGTAATGGGGGGGGGGGGCTGGGATGGGGCGGGGGACAGAGTCTGGGTTGTGGGAGTGTCGGAATTAAAAAAAAACAAAAACGAAACCAACACAAACAAAAATAGAAACCGGGCGACTGTTTACTTGTTCTGTATGCGATGTGGGAGACCAGATTTTTTTTTTAAATGTGGGAAAAGTATGCCAAGTAAATATGTCAATTGGTCGACCCGGCCTAAAAAGTTATATATGTATATATATATGTGTGTGTGTGTGTGTGTGTACGTTCTAAAATAGATTTTTAAGCATTTTATTTGCAACATCGGACGGACCACCGAGTGGGCGTAGTTCTATCCTCGGTGTATATAACTGGGACAGACATCAGGCGGACGTTTTATTCTGTAAAACTTTTGTGTGAGGTGACGTAGTTGATGTCTTGAAAGCTCAACCGGCCTTCATCACCCCCCTCTCCTCTCCACCTCCAGCCGATCAGGCCTGGCTAATTAATGTGACGTACCCCTGGAGCACAAATGTGTCCCAACTGAAGTATTCTTAATTATAATGGATCTGTCATTATCTCAGAACCACAGCTGCTTCATAGGTAAGTGAACTAGAAGACTGCCTAGGCCCCCCCCCCCGCACCCTCTTCGACGGCCACAGGGGCCTATTTACAAAACTATTTCCTATAAGATAAAAAGCCGTGCCGCCAGGCTCGTAGCGTGCGGGGGGGGGGGTCAGGGGGGCATGGCTCCCCCCTGCGTTTTATCTGGCTCCCTCTGCTTTTTTGCTCTACTTAGTAAAATGTATTACCTGCCCCCCCTGCTATTGCCTGGCCCCTGCTGTAGAATTTTTACGCTACGGGGCTGCGTGCCACCCCCCCCCCAATCCCCACCCTCAAGGGAGCTGCAGGGAGAGGAGGTAATTCACTGGGATTCGAACACGTTTAATGCATCACGCTAATAGAATAGGGCCTATAACTCTATCACCAAAAATTTCTGAGGCAGTCAACATAACATCATCATACACATTAACAAAAATACCTACTCCTCCCCCACCAAAACTCCTTCAATCTTTTATGACTACGCAATATCAACCTTTTTTTGTGTGTGTGTGACGATTATGTAATATCCATTAGACTGACAGGCAGTTTGTTTCGGATCAAAGTACTGTGGGGAATAAAACACATGGAATGTGAGAATGGTCTCACTTTGAGCGAATCGAATCTTAATTAAAGAAGGGAGAAAATAATCAGGGACCTTGGTAATCTGTCTTATTTCATCATGAACGGGGGAAAAAAATGAATAACAAAATATTTGATACTAATGTCGGTAGTTGTGTGTGTGAGTGTGTGTGTGTCAAGGGCATCGCCGCATTGGGCAGTTGGTCTGTCAATCAAGGCCCATGAAAGATTTAACAAAAAAAAAAAAAGATTATAAGCACTAGATTAATTGTGAAATATCGGTATATATGTGCTTTCTCTTCACCCCCCCCCCCTATATTGTACTAAACAATAAAATACAGGTTAACTCATGATGAGAAGGTTATGGAAAGGTGGAGGTGGGAGGGGTGAAATAACTTATCAGCAGGAATCCAACAGGTACGTTATCAAACTACATTCCACCCCCACACACTCCCTTTCTTGTCTATTCCAAGTGACGCAAAGTGTTCACAGAAAGGAAAACAGCATACCAAACAACAGCATACCCAACAGCAGCATACCTAAAGACAGCATACCAAACAACAGCAGCATACCAAACAACAGCATACCAAACAACAGCATACCAAATAACAGCAGCATACCAAACAACAGCATACCAAACAACAGCAGCATACCAAACAACAGCATACCAAACAACAGCATACCCAACAGCAGCATACCCAACAACAGCATACCAAACAACAGCAGCATACCAAGCAACAGCATACCAAACAACAGCAGCATACCAAACAACAGCATAGCCAACATGTATTATTAATTTTCTGTTTTGATCAACGCCATCAAACTTTTGATGGGACACGCTCCCATTTATCTCGCGCGGCATATTGAGTTTTGACAGGTGAATAATGGAGCCCCATGTGGATCACTCTCTTACGTCTGAAGTAATTAGAAACATCAGCATACAACAACAACAACAACAAAAACAACAACAATAGAAATGAACGAAACGTAACGAATTCCAGCGCAGTTTCCAAAATGTTGTTGGTTATCGGTCGGTTCCAAATCTCGTAGATTGCAAAAGTGCTCGCGTATCCAACTCGGACAGGTACTGAACTTTAACCTCATTGGCTTAAGATAGTAATAACGTCATACTGTGACCGATATAATTCAAGAAAGTTCGCTCGCAGTACTGTGATTACTTTTGTTTGTTTGTGTATGTGTGTGTGTGTGTGTGTGTTAGTGTGTGTTTTAAGGGAATGGATTAGCATCGAGGCCGACGCAAGGAAGAGGCCAACCCAAACATTAGCCTGGGGCCCGTCACTTTGAAAATTTATAATTTATAATTTATAAATAATGATGGATTTACTGAGATATTGGAAGGGAAATGGCTCAGAGGGGCCACAGCTGCTTCAGGTTGTTAGGGGGCCCTGGAATTTCAGGCTGCGGAAAAAAAATGATAAGTCACCGTAGACAGCAGTAAACAGCGATAAACAGCAGTAAAGAGCGATAAACAGCAGTAGGCAGCAGTAAACAGCAGTAAACAGCAATAAACAGCAGTAGGCAGCAGTAAACAGCAATAAACAGTAGAAGGCAGCAGTAAACAGCAATAAACAGCAGAAGGCAGTGGTAAACAGCAATAAACAGCAGTAAAGAGCAATAAACAGCAGTATGCAGCAGTAAACAGCAATAAACAGAATGCAGTAAACAGCAATAAACAACGATAAACAGCGATAAACAGCAGCAAACAGCAGTAAACAGCAGTGGGCAACAGTAAACAGCAATAAACAGCAGAAGGCTGCAGTAAACAGCAATAAACAGCAGAAGGCAGCAGTAAACAGCAGTAAACAGCAGTAAACAGCAATAAACAGCAGTAAACAAAAGTAGACAAGAAGGACATATCTCTTCGCCGTCTTCACAGCCAGAAGGTTGGCATAAACGAAACTTTGGGCTGCAGGTTTTGTTTGTTGAAATGAAGCTTTGATCACTATAAATGGGTGAACTGGGTCATAGCTTAGAGCCGCCACTGTCAAACTGCCCTTTTCAAATCAGATGTTCTAAGGGCATCGACATGTCATTTAACAAAATGCCCTCAACCCTAATATCTCTCCAGGTCTCTGCCTATGCCCCCCCACCCCAAAAACCGGCCCTGATGTAGCCAGTATAACTGTGTAGCTGCTTATAAAAATAAACAATTCTAAAAATCACCATTATTGGTTTCGGAAATTAAAATACTTAAACAAAAAGTTTGGAAATAAGCCGATCGCGAAGATAATTGAAAAAATAACTGTTTGACCCAGTTTCAGTCGTAACTAAGAAACATAACCCATGACATAAATAACAGATAAAATATATCTAATTAAGCGGTCGGGGAACTTTTTAAATCAATTACCCCAAAATATTTTTTTTGTAAGTTGATATTACCCCACAGCAAATTAAAAATGTATACTTTTTACTCAATAAAGTTTCATTTTTACCCCAAAAAATTTCATTTTTACCCCATTTGGGGTAATTTACCCCGGTTCCCCGACCGCTGATCTAATTGATATACATGTACCCAGAATTGGTAAGTACTGCTTTTTTGATACTATATTTACTACCAAATTAGCCCCACACTCACAAATCAACTCATTTATATAGTACTACTGTAAACATTCACCAGGATTTTTTGTTTTGTTTTACGCATTTATGATTGGAACAAATCGATGGAATGTAGAAAAGAAATCATTCTAAGATCTTGAACACAGCTGATTTAATTCTCAAGCTGGGCGGATCACTCTCAAAAGTCACTACCCCCCACCCCATCTCCCTTAACTCTGAATTAATTAATGCAGCAAAATGATCACATACCTATACACAAATTTGTCAAGTTGTATTTTACGTTATTTAGGTGGGGGAGGGTGTACAGAAAGAGGAATAACCCAATTTTTTTACGGTTGTAAACGTGTCTCTTAATTAAAAAGATTCTTAGCACCTCTACCAGAACTGAATGAAATCGTTTGACACAAACATTCTTCAGGACTGTGAATCGCTCCGGGAATTGTGTCAAACGGATTCAATCATCGATCGGGTATCGAATAACGAATCAGGAGGGGGGTATTGGAGTGTTGGTGTCAAAATGTATGAAATACTTAGTGTGTGTGTGTCTGTTTGTGTGTGTTTTAAATACCTCAAGTGTTCGGCGGATTCTAGAAACACAGAAATGACTGCGATACGCACACCCTCTCACAAACACACTAACACACGCACAAACACACACACACACACAACTACATACACACATAAAGTGTAATTGAATTATTGACATGAGGTAATTAAAGTGAGCTATGTTTTGTTGTTCATCTCCAGTTGTTTACAGCTTTGAACAAAGATGGCAAACACAAGGCATGCCCGAGCATTTTTCCGGCACGTCACAAATAAAAAAATAATCAAACCTAATTTACATTATAAATACAACTTAAAATACAGACATTACAAATACACAAAAAAAAATTCATTTCAATTGGCTTTTGCAAATAAAATCTTATTTGCCATCTTTACAATAAAAGGTTAAAAGAATAGTTTTTCAGTCTTACAAGCTGACTGCTAGTAATCAATCAACCATTGTATGATTGTGCATGATTGTGTATGGTTGTGCATGATTGTGTATGGTTGTGCATGATTGTGTATGGTTGTGCATGATTGTGTATGGTTGTGCATGAATGTGTATGGCTGTGCATGATTGTGTATGGTTGTGCATGATTGTGTATGGTTGTGTATGGTTGTGCATGATTGTGTATGATTGTGTAGAATCATTTAAACGCGTTTGTAGATGACTGTTAGCTATGTCGATCAGGTCTGCTTGTAGTTTGTCAGTGAAAACTATATTTTTGTCAATTAATGATGATTCTAGCATTTAATTTTCAAGTAGTATGAATATAGTTTGCAGTTCTAGTTGTAAACCATGAATGTAGTTTACAGCTCTAGTTGTAAAGCATGAATGTAGTTTGCAGCTCTAGTTGTAAACCATAAATGTAGTTTACAGCTCTAGTTGTAAAGCATGAATGTACTTTGCAGCTCTAGTTGTAAACCATGCATTTAGTTTACAGCTCTAGTTGTAAAGCATGAATGTAGTTTGCAGTTCTAGTTGCAAACCATGAATGTAGTTTACAATTAGGGTTGTAAAGCATGAATGCAGTTTGCAGCTCTGTAAGGTTTATACCCTGTCTTATTGTAGATAGCGATCTTGCCAATTTATACTATTCTTTCAAATATGAAGTTTGCAGGCAATTTATTTATGAATTAAGGTCCATAATTTATCAAATGATCACCATAACGTATAGGACCATCTTTATAACAACTGATATTGATAGCGAAAGTAGGAACTGATTTGACCACGAGGGCACACATCAGGGTCTACAGCAGTGGGCGTGGTCTTGAGTAAGTCATGTGCGGGGAAGAAAGCCATATATATATATATATATATATATATATATATATATATATATATATATATATGTAGGTCATTTACCTTAACCGCAACCACAGAGGTACTATCTGTCACCAGGGGCGCCGAGAGCCAACAAGGGCCCCAGGGCAGGACATCATTGCGGGCCCCTTAATAAACAATGAGTCGTGAAAAAATTGACATGGTCGGGCGGCCGGGCCCCCTTATAGATGCGGGCCTCCTGGCAATGATCCACCCTGCCCTCCCCCTCTCGGCGTGCCTGTCTGTCACCCTCTTGGGATGATTGCCTAAATCACCTAGACATAATACGTCATTGTTGGGATTCAATCTCATAGCCTGCATGATCCAGGTCAGACTCACTAACCTAGGTCCATGTTATTATCGCCTGAAATGCATCATTACGTGTCTAAATACAGTCAAATACTTCAAGTACACATCTCTTCGGTACACTCTTTAAGGCAAAGTAATGGTGACAGTTTTTCGGATATAGTCGTTTATTTGTTTACTCTCTTTTGCGGGTTTTGTCGTTTATTTGCTTACTCTCTGTCAACGAAAGTTTCTGTTGGTAAAAACAAAAAAAAAAAAATGACAACATTTGGTCAAGGTCCACGTTTTAATGGAGTGAAGTAAAATATAAAATAAAATTACTTTTACGTGAGTATTTTTTTTTACTTACATCGACCGACGCATAAGTGCTGACATTTAGAGAGGAAGGGTCAGCTAGTAGAGTCAGACGTTGGCAGTTCAAAAGCTTCAGCCAGTGAATTCTTCTAGCTCACTGTCTGTATCAGATTGTGGGAAAGGGGGGGGGGGGTAAGCAGGGAAAGAATCAAGCAGTCTGTCCACCCAGATCTCGTTGTGGATTAAACCCAGATCCACACAGAATAATGAGGTTTTGTACTTTAACTTATTGACTTTAGTCCTATTCGCGAAGTAAATAACACTGATAGTGCTGGTTTGTTTTTTCATACGTATAATTTTGTTTAATTTTGTAAACCTTTTTCCTTCGCGCATATGAAAAACTACAACAGGGTGTAGGGGGATTAGGGCAGGGGGTGGGCAACCTTTTTGAGCCGCGGGCCGCATTGGGTTTTTTACATTTTGGCTGGCGGAACGGACCAAGAGCGGTTGGATTAAAAGTACAGAAATCATAACATAAAATGATTATGCCGTGCTTGATGCCGCGTGGCGAGCCGGATTAAATAGTCCGGCAGGCCGAATGTAGCCCGCGGGCCGTTGTTTTGCCCCATGGCTGGGCTAGGGCGTAGTTAGTTTGTGATTCTGTTTCTCCCATTTATATAACCGCGTTAGAAGACGTTAGGATGTTTTCATTTTCCCGTGACATCTCCAGACCACACAATGTACCGTGTTCCTTAAAGAAATACAACCATGCATACCATCCAGCGAAAATGGCTATACTTAAGTACACAAAGTTAAGAAAAAAACAGACAAACAAAACAATAACAATAGATCACGCCCTACACTGTGGACATTGTGGAATTAGCAAATAAGGCAGAATTGTATAATAGAGAACAGAAGAGGCGATGCTGCGAGAGGCGATGCTTCAAGGGGTGGTGGTTGGGAAACTGAAACACTTGACTGGCCCACCCGGACTTATATCCTCCCCCCCCCCCACTCACCCCCGTCGCTGGCCAATACATTTTCTAAATCAACGCTCGGCAACCGATGGTCTGTGGGGGGGGGGGGGGAGGGGAGGAATTCAGCTGGTCCGCAGGAGAGAATACACATAAGCAAACACATGAAATAACCAAATATGGTTAGTTGATATAAGTCCTGGCTCGGCGGGGGAAGAGGCGTGAATGTGGGGGGGGGGGGGGGCAGGTGGGCTTTGCATTTATTCTCATTTAGAAGACACCAGTTTCTGTTTTCCATAATTTCTATTAAAAAAAATTTCTCAGTCTCAGAGCATAATGAAAGCTCGAGGGTAAAAATTTCGCCTGAATTTTCTCCTCTTACCGTCAGGGCTCGATTTACCGCCGGGGATATCCCCGGCACTGAGACCTGTCATCCTCGGCTCTGCTTTAGCTAATATATCCCAGCTCTGCAGAAATTTTTTTTCATCCCCGGCGCTGGTTTTTTCTTAAATCGAGCACTGCTTACCGGTAATTAGTTCCTATATCCTATACACAGGGGGGGGGGGGAAGGCGGCCTTACGAATTGCCGGGGCCCACTTTAACGGTTGCTTGCAAGGCCCCTCTTCTAATGTTTTTGTTTACAGTAACAACTATTACTGTAAATATATAAATGTAAAATTGCGGGGCCCTTGCCAGGGGCGGGGCCCGATTTTTAGCTATAGGTCTCATCGGCCGAAGGCCGACCCTAACCACACACTACAGGTATAAGACACATATCTACACACAATGTTAAAATATTATTACAATACATGCACAAAGCCTACTTTATGTATAATTATACATCTCCCATTACTAGTCAATGGTTTTGACATTTGAATACACCCAACATAAAAAAAAAAATAAGTTTGGATTTGTCTTGTCCTAGAACGGAAATACCCGAAAAATGATTTATGGGAAAGACCGATATTACTAACTCACATTTTCTTTTAATTGGCAAACAGGGGCGTTCTGATGGATAGGCGGCAATCTTGTCAGCCACCCCAGGGTCCTCTTACTTAAAATGGACCCCCCCCATCCTGTAATAAGATCTATTCAGGGGGGCCCATGTAAGTACTTTAGCCTAGGGATCCATCATTTTATCTGAAAATCTCACGCTAGGGCTCCAAGATCTAGGAACGGCTCAGGCGGCAAGGATTTATATTGTCAATAATATTTCATTTATAAAATTAGAAGACTGAATGACTGTTCCTCAGAAAGTTATTAATGAACACAAATGAAAACAGTGCTACGGATGGCCAAGTGCTGTAGATAATCGACTGTCGACCTGAGAGTCCTGGGTTCGATTCGATACTCGGTGAGAACCATGGGAATTTTTTGCAGGTGAAATGTGTTTCACAAAGTCGTCCCACAAGTCCACCCAGCTTTAAATGGGTTACCTGACTTTTACGTTGGGGAAGTAAAGACCGGCCGTGCGTTGTGCTAACCACACAATCCCTTCATATGCCGAGGTTATAGAAACAGACGAACTCTACACTTCATCTGCCCCGATGGCCCGTTAGGGTTAAGGGACACGTTTAAAGCACTGACTATAGACAAGAAGTATAGCAATCTAGATTTCAATAACCGGAAAGTTGTTGAACGTTCGTAAAAACAATAACCACAATGAAAACAATATCTAAACAAACAAGCAAAAGAATAACAAAACTTTACGTATCATTCAAGGCATGTATTCTTTTTTTTGTATAGAAAACATGTACCATAAATAAAGATTTATAAATTACAGATAAAAACAAAACAAATAGCTTGATCTTACTTTATGGGTCTCTGCTGTTAAATAAATCATGTGCATAATTACATGTCAAAATCTCGACTGGATTATTTATTGTGTGCAGCAGTAATTGAGAGACTCAAGCAACTTATGGTATCGAAGCCGTGGACGACTACTTTCGTCAACAATATAGCATGTTGTGGTATCGAAGCTGCATGCGATTACCGGTACAATGCTGAGGTGTTTACGGTATTTTGACGGGAGGATAGAGGGGGAACGAAGGTGTGTTTGTGGCATGTGGAGGGGGGGTGGGGGGTCAGGTGTAAAACGGTTCACCTGGTACTCCCCCCCAACCTCACCATGCGGGGGCCAAGCCGTAGAGCCAGGTTTTTTTTTACCACTCCGATCAAGCGAGACGGGTCTGCCAGAGTGTCCGATGAACCAGAACAACGGAACATTCCTGTTCTGTGCTGGGTTTTTTGTTTTAAACACACAAACCCATAACTCAGTTTTTTTTTTAAACACACGCACGTATAGCTCAGTTTCGTTTTTTCCCCGCCACTTCTTCTACCTTGGGTCTAGCGATAATGATCATGAATGCCTCATTAAAAACACTTTGATTCAAGGCCATAAATCTGCACTAACGATTTACCACCCTCCTGCCTTCACCGGATTACCCGCCCTTCTTTCCACTTGAAGTATTCCCCCCCCCACCCGTCTTATATCGTATGCACGCACATGTAATAATTTTGGATGGTAATGAATCACAAATAAAAACAAATTAGGCTCGTTTGGATATTTACGACATAAATCTGGCAGTTGAGTCGCTTCACATCATTGACTCGATGTTTATACATTTCATGCTCAAAGCTGGAAACAGTGTATGGTGAAACGAGCTGACCAATGGTGGCGACGCTATAATATCTGGGGGGGGGTGCTGACAAACTTCATAAATGGGTTACATCTCCCACCACCCGTCCCAAAAATCAATAAATAAATCACGAATACATTTAATACCTGACCCCTCCCTCCCTCAAGGTCCGTGGCGCCTGACAAGCGTTCTGGCCGCCTCCCCACCCCCACCCCCCAACACGCGGCAGCCCTGCGAGTAGAGATGCTGTGAGTGTAAATGTAAAGGCAACTTTTAATCCCCTTTAATACCATCAAAACGTTGGACATCCTGGATGGTACTAGGTGGTTGAGCTGACACGTAACATCGTCCTTACCTCGCGCCAGTATTGTTGTTGTTGTTTTTAATTGCTAGCATCACGTGACATTGTCTTTAAACAACAACAACAGCCCACAACTTAACAAAAAAAAAGACTTTTAAAAATAATTGAATAAAAAATAAAAATAATATATATATATATATATATATATATATATATATATATATATACACCACCAGTGAACGCGGCGTTGCCCGGTAAGGCGGGAGTTCAAACGTGACACTTGAAAGATTTCTAACACATCATATGGGTGCTTATTGCTTATGCCACCCACCTAATGTGCAGAAATGACCTATATTTCATACATCACAAATTGCGTTTTATCCGTCAACGCTAGCCAACCAAACCAAACCAAACCAACCAACCAACCAACCAAACCAAAGCAAACACCACTAGGTAAAAGATATGGGTGATAATTTATGCCACTTAACTAACGGGCAGAAATGACCTACTTTTCATATATCACAGATTACGTTTTACCCGTCAACGCTAACCAACCAAACCCCATTTAAATTATATGTTTCTTATTTGTTTAAACAGTAATTAATTCTCTCAATGTTAAAATAAAAAACGAAGCATTGCAATAATTAGCAAATCAACTTTTTTTCTCCGGCAGTTTGCAGCACAGAGGCAAGTTGATGTGGCACGATACAGCACCCGCGCGCAAGTTTAATTCATCTTCTTACTATCTTTCTTAATTTTTTACTCACACGATGTTCTCATAGGCCTATATACGGATTGTATGAATTGAATAAAAGTGTGAGCGTCAATATGGATAAATCAATATTAACAATGAGTTTGAAAGACATATTATAAAGTATATAATATTTTAAAAATTAAAATTCTATCTTTTATCATTAATACAAGGGATACAATTTGGCGATTTGAAAAGTTTGCCCGCACCGGCAGAGAGCACGTCACAACTTGTTGCTGGAAATAAAACATTGAGGCCATAAGGTGACGTCATACTTTCATTAGCCTTATGAAATCAAAGGCAGGATGTCCACTGGTCAGCTAGTGTGTCATTTATCTTCATCCAGTTCACCAGTTTTAAATTCAATCAAACACAGGCTAAATTAGTTTAACACAACAGTAGGGTAGCGGGGTGGCGTAGTGTGTATGTGTGTGTGTTGGGGGGAGGGGGGGTCCATTCGAGCCAGGGCACATAATCTCAGCTTTTACTGCCATCTGATAAGTTCATCGCTTTAATTAAACGAAACTATTTTAATGTTGGCAGTAGCAGTGGCACCGAGATAATTAACTCAATTTGACTCTACCTCTGAATCTGGGTGGACAGTAACGGCCATGTTGCAGCGTGTGACGGGTGGTGTTTGGGTTTGCTAGGGAGGTGGGGGGTGGGTGGGTGAGATGGGCGATGCTGGTGTAAAAGGGTACACAATTTACAGGGCTAATGGAGACAGCCATGGCTAGTAGATTTAGCAAGATAATTCCGATTTTTTTCTGAACGCGGCGACCGGAGGGAATGGGCAATTTTTAGCGTCACCGTAATGTCCATTAAACCGACAGGAATAGAACTGGAGTTGATAGATGATATCATGGAAGTAATTGATGTACTTTTTTTTGAACAGAAAGGAGGAGTTGATATCTATCTATCTATCTATCTATCTATCTATCTATCTATCTATCTATCTATCTATCTATCTATCTATCTATCTATCTATCTATCTATCTATCTATCTATCTATCTATCTATCTATCTATCTATCTATCTATCTATCTATCTATCTATCTATCTATCTATCTATCTATCTATCTATCTATCTATCTATCTATCTATCTATCTATCTATCTATCTATCTATCTATCTATCTATCTATCTATCTATCTATCTATCTATCTATCTATCTATCTATCTATCTATCTATCTATCTATCTATCTATCTATCTATCTATCTATCTATCTATCTATCTATCTATCTATCTATCTATCTATCTATCTATCTATCTATCTATCTATCTATCTATCTATCTATCTATCTATCTATCTATCAACAACCAAGCTTGTTTTTTTTCGTACTTTCGCAACGAAAGCGTACATTGCTGCAATACATTGACGCTTGTTTGTTCCATCATCCAGCATGACCATATCATCCAGCCAGATCATATCATCCAGACTGACCATATCATCCAGCATGACCATATCATCCAGCCAGATCATATCATCCAGACTGACCATATCATCCAGCATGACCATATCATCCAGCCTGACCATGTCGTCCAGACTGACCATATCATCCAGCCTGACCATACCATCCAGCCTGACCATACCATCCAGCCTGACCATACCATCCAGCATTACCATATCATTCAGCATTACCATATCATCCAGCCTGACCATATCATCCAGCCTGACCCTATCATCCAGCCTGACCCTAACATTCAGCATGACCATAGTATCCAGATACATTAATTTCATTAGACCGAATTTCTCTTTGTCATATAATGAACCGTAATATAAAAAAAAAAGGACGGCTGATGGGAGTTAAAGAGTGTTGGGGGTGAGGGGGTGGGGGAGGAGAGTGGGTCCGACTTCTGACTCAAAGAGTTGAATCCCAAAAGCACAAAGAGCTGTCTGCATTAGTATTTTATCGTCACGTTTTTTGGCAACTCCCACTACAAGACACGCAGGCGGGCTGCCGAAGGAGACACCCGTGTGTGTGTGTGGGGGGGGGTCTAATTATTATTTGTGTTTGTTTATACAGCTATAGACGACACTAGAATGTCGCTACGTAACCCCTTTAGTTGCTGGGTCTCGGGTGCTATCAACATTTGCCACCTCGGAAAAATCACCTCTAATGGGGTGAGCAGTTAAGAGCAGATATTTCAGTCGTCGGATGTGAACTCTTTTTTTCGTGTAGGATTATCAGATACATGTACCGAATTAGCAGTTATACCCGGCGTTGTTCGGAAAGACATTGCTGCGTGACATATATATATATATATATATATATATATTTATTTATTTCATGTGATGTAGCAGAGAGTGTCTATCTCTTGTTGTGGTGTACTGTGAACAGTATTACTGTATGAAGTTAACAGTCCAATGTATAGTCAGTCTGAACAAAGAATACTGTGTCGCTATGGTGTGTTGATATGCTTTACAAAGAGGAAATGAGATTTATGAAAAAACAAGCAATTAAGCGTGTTCCATTCTGGACACAGGACGTGTTAGCGCATTTTCATGTTATGTATCAGTACGTTTGTTAGCTTTCAGTAAATATTTGTAAATTTTGGAAATGTTTATAAATTCAATTGTGTAATGCATATATCTGTAAAAAAAATATTATAAAGACGTTTCTTTATATTTGAAAAAAAAATATTTTCTCTTAAATCTAACTACAAGTGGTTTGTGGTTACTGAAATAGGACTCATAATTGAAAACATTCGAAATTGTAGTCATTTAATCGTCCGAAAACTCCGTCAATTGTTGCATAGCTCTGATACTTTCAATTAAACTCAGAACACAAGCTTACTATTTCATTTGATGAGTTTCTTAATTAATCTTGGTGAAACTACGTGCTGCAGTATTTCGCACCAAATGAATGGGTTATTGAACGTACAAGGTGTAAAATGGGGCTATATATAATATATAAGCCCCTTAGGAGCCCTGAAGCCCGGCCCTCAGAGGTCCTATCGCGAAATGAACATTTGATGTACACATGGCAGGCCAAGACCTACAAAATGATATATACATCATGGGTCTAAGACTTATAGTTGCTGAGATATAGGGCGCTCCTTTATTAATATAGCTTATATAGTAAAAAACGGTACTTTATAAGCCCCCTTTTACGGCCCTCAGAGGTCAGATCGCGAAATGAACTTTTACTGCACACATGGCAGGCCAGACCTACAAAATGATATACACATCATGGGTCTAGGACTTATGGTTGTTGAGATCTAGGGTGATGACGGACAGACAGACAGACAGACAGACAAAACGGGGACAATAGAGCATTTTTTTTCGATTTCGAAAATGCTCTAAAAATGCCATTGTTAGAAATAAGTTGTGTTATCCCCCCTTCCCCAGCAATATTCGTTTATTTTATTATTCCAGTCATTTTACATACGTTTTCAACTTAAACTGCAGAATTATTTTATATTTTCGTGCTTTATATTAGATTGAACTTTCCATTTTTTATTCCGGATTTTTTTTTTTTTTTTGGTAATGTATTTTGGATCGGTTTTATCACTAAACAGGTAACCACATGAAATGTAAATAAATTAGGAGGTTAGAATTTCCAGTATTTTTAAAAATAAAACAACAGTTTACGTTATAATGAAAACCCAGTATTTAAAAAAAAAACTTACCAACACATTTTTTTAATATCAGAATTAACTATTGGGAAAACCCGCACTTTGTTTTTTTTTTAGAACTAAGTTGAGTTTCTCAGACTGCATGTCTTTGATTTAAAAGTGTCTGTTAGTTTGTTAGTGTCCTCTGAGTTCAATATATACTTTCGGTAAACATGGGTCGGTTTGGGCCGCCACACCAGAAAAAAAAAATATCTTCTGATTTCACATCATGCCCACAAACACGCCAACAACAACAACAACAACAACAACCTTACAAAAATATATTCCTTCTGCTATGTAGAGATAGTTGCAGAGACAAGCTTCTTCCCCCCCTCCATCCCTTCGCTCTCCCTCACCTTCAAAGGATATAACAACAGTAATAACGTAGTGACCCCAAAGGTCACTGCGTGAGTTGTATGATCTAATAGAAAGAGAACAATGGGGTCTGGTAGTTGGGAGCAGGACAGTAAGGGCGGGGAAGGGGGGTGGAGGAGGGACGTGTGACACGACTGGGGTGAAAAATTGGTAAAATATGCGACCCAAAGAACGAGACAGATCTTTTTTTTATTTTATTTTGGTGAGAGTGGAAATATAAAACACAAAATCTGGTCAGTTTCCTGATATCATGTTGCCGGGTTGAATGAGCCATTCAGTGCATCAGATACATTTGTGGACTTGTCTAGAGGTCATTTATATTTGGTTGATATGGTTTTCTGATTTAAAAAAAGGAAAATTTATATATATATATATATATATATATATATATATATATATCCGTCAAACTGCTTCTGTCTATCTCTCTCTCGTCCTATGTTTCATTTTTTTCGTTTTGTTTATGTATTCATGCATCAATCTCTGTACCTACCTAACTATTTAGTGTCTGTCCGTGGTCTATCTGTGCATCACTGTATGTCTGTCTGACTACTTGTCTGAATGGTGATCTGTATGTTTAACAGTCTGTCTCGCGACTTGTCAGAATTTTGACTGTACGTTTGATAGTCTGTCTGACTATTTGTCTGAATGGTGATCTGTGTGTCTAACTATTTAATTAGTCTGTCTGAAAGTCTAATGTTTCCTTCCATATCAGCCAGTTTACAAAAACAAAACAACAACAGACAAATACAAAACAGCCTACAACAGCCTACAGCAGCCTACAACAGTCTACAACAGCCTACAGCAGCCTACAGCAGCCTACAACAGCCTACAACAGCCTACAACAGCCTACAACAGCCTACAGCAGCCTATAACAGCCTACAGCAGCCTACAGCAGCCTACAACAGTCTACAACAGCCTACAACAGCCTACAGCAGCCTACAACAGCCTACAACAGCCTACAACAGCCTACAGCAGCCTACAGCAGCCTATAACAGCCTACAGCAGCCTACAGCAGCCTACAGCAGCCTATAACAGCCTACAGCAGCCTATAACAGCCCACAGCAGCCTACAGCAGCACACATAATTTTTCTAACTGGGACATTCTAGAGAAAATAAAAGAACGTGTTAATAAAACTAATTAAGAAAACGTGTCCACTGACCTGTACATATTGTCCAGCCAAATGTATGACCTATTTTCTTTTTTTACCCCGATCAATAGAGATGAATATATAGGTCAGTGATATGCTGACCTACATACATTATTTTATTTTTATTCCAGAATAATTTGAGACCAATTTTTCCTGGAATTTCTATGGCGCCAATTGAAGACGTATAAAATGAATTATATTTACAACCTGCAGTCTCCAAGAGCCTGGGTTTACACCCAGACTTAACTTCACTGTATTACACGAGAGCTACAGTTTTAGTGGGGGGGGGGGGGGAATAGGAGAGGGGTCAAGGGAAACTGCATCCTTGGACCTATCCCTGCTTTCTTTTTAGCCATTATTAGGATGACTAGGTTACTAAAGAGAGATTTAAAAAAAAAAATAAAAGGCTGCGCGTGAGATGCAAATAGTGAACAAAGGGAGGCTATTTTTAACGGAAGTGCAAATAAATGAATTAAAAAAGGAATGTAAGAGTTGTCGTTAATAGACGGTAAACATTGTGCATTGCTTACAAAATACACACCACACAGAATAATCCTACTGAAAGCCAGGTGGGCGTAATTATGTCTGTTTCGGCCTCGGGCGCAGAGGAAAATGTTGGGTGCCTTTAGGAAAAGAGAAAAAATATCAAAGGGTTTCAGATTGGGCTATGTGGGCCCGTTGAATACTCGCGCGCTCGTTGCGCCCGTCCTGAGATCCGCCTCTGCAGGAATTATCTACAAATGACTTTTGAACAAAATGCCACCGTTTGTGTAATTTTTCCAGTATAATATATAACTAGCTGTACCCTGCAAAACCTTTGCATAGAGTTATATCCCCCTTAGGCTTGATCGGTAGGCTAGGTTATTTTTTGGTTTCGGGCAGATCCGATTTTTTTCATGGTTGTATTTTAAACTGGAATACTGTTGTATTAATTCTTTACTTTCGATTTAACGCACACTGGAAATGAGTATTATTATATAAATAGCAACCTAAATACGGAGGATGCACGACAGAATAATGCACCAATATGTAGATTTTCAGAAAAAATCAAATTAAAATGAACGATGCGCATTTTGTATGATTTATGTGACGTGATACATACACACAGACACACACCAAATATAATGAGGCTCAGTGGCGTCACTAGGGTTGGTGTCACCCGGTGCGGTAACTCTTGGTGTCACCCCTCTCATGACACCCCGGTCTCCATTTTTTTTTCCAGAGACGGTATATATGTGCGCATGCGCGACTTTATTATTTTTTTTCCGTTTCCGGGGTCACGATTTTTAGCGATAATTGATATCTATAGGTTAGCGCAAGTATACCAATAATTTCATTAAAATAATTATTAATAAAAAGTACGCAGTGTCTGTTAATAATCGGAGATATTTTTATATTTGGCATTTATTTTTTTCAAAGCCTTATAAAGTCATTTGCTGTTAATAATCGGAGATATTTTTATTTATTTTTAAAAATTAAATACGGCTTTGAATTATTTTAAATTACAAAATAAGAATATAGGCCTAAAACTAGATATTTTGCATTTTGGTGTCACCCCTTGTGAGGGTGTCACCCGGTGCGGTCCGCACCCCCCGCACCTCCCCCCTAGTGACGCCACTGATGAGGCTGAATAAAATTAAAACGCATTTTCTGTTTTCAGATATGAAAACAATTTGGGGCTGAGAATAAAAAAAAAAGGAGATTGCACTGTGCTGTTTGAAATGACCTCGTTTCATAAAATATTCACGGAAGATTATGGCCACATTTGTTTTGTCTAGTTTCGTGTTAAAATGTCTAGTCTGGGAATATTCACCGTTTTACAGCCGTAAACTTGGGAAAAGAAATTAAATTACAGTAAAACTCTTATAATATGCTGCACCGTTTATCGCTCCCCATAGGTGAAAGATATATCATTGTTAAGTGCATTATCTATAACAGAAGAGCGCTTTAGATGAAATAACAAAATTTATAATTATAAATGACCGATTTAAATTTGGTGTCATTGGAGGGGAGAGCACTGCAGGGGTGAAACAAGAGCATGAGTTTTGGTACGCGGGAACACGCGCTGGAAGAAACACGTCATTTGATCCACAACTTGGCGCTCAATACCTTATAAGTCTGTCACATGACGAATATAGAGCCAGTGGGATTGGAAACCACGATCCACAGGGACTATGGCCGAAAAGAAAGTCGGTACGGGTCTATTTTAAAAACTTGATGTAATGAAATAAAAAAATGTACCCAACACAATATACCACAGCGATTCTCAAGCGATGATACGCGTACCCAAAGGGGTGCGGGAAAAGTTATTCTGGCGTACACAGCGTGCACATGATTTTTGTTTAAAAACAACCGAAGAGTTTGATGAAGGTCTCCAGCTTGCTGCGTGACTCATCACCAGACCAAGTGCCCATGTATCGGATTAGAAAGGTGAGCACATTTCATTATTTAAATAAGTAAATTTTTTTGCGAACCTACGAGTGAAGGCTACTCCGGGGGATATACGTTCACACACTTTGGGGTACAGTCATGGGCGTATTCATGGGGGGGGGGCAAGGGGGGCATCGGCCCCCCCTACATTTTGAAAAAAATGTCATATAAGAGGGGGGCATTTGCCCCCCCCCCCCCTTACATTTAAAAAAAATGTCGTAAAGTTATTATTTGCCCCCCCTGCAAAATTTTTGCCCCCCCCCTGGAAAAATTCCTAGCGACGCCCATGGGTACAGTCGCGAATAAACGTTGAGAGCCGCTGCTATACCAACACTTTATTTCAAATACTAATTTTTTGAACTTATTAAGAACATTGGTGCAATGTGTTTCTGATTTACGGAGAACAAACACGGCTTAGTAAGATAAGCATCAAGATATGCCACATTAAGGAAGGCATTTCAAGCCATATGGCAGCGAAGAGATATGGTCTGTGTAAGGGGGAGATGACTAGGTCTGTGTAAGGGGGAGATGACTAGGTCTGTGTAAGGGGAAGATGACTATGGTATGTACCGAGTCGTAGCTAGCTATTGTTGCGCCCTGTGCGAGTTACATTTTCGGGCGCCCTCTTAACAATATGAAAAAAGCGCAAAAAAAAACAAACAAACAACAACTTATGTCAGCGCTCTCTCGGCGCCCCTTACAAGTCTGGCGCCTTGTGCGACCGCACAACAAGCAGTACCCTTTCCTACGTCGCTGGCTATGTGTACCTTTAAAAAAAAAAAAAAGAGTTGGAACAAGGGGAGACAATCCAGAACCTGCTTTATCACGATTCACATCACTGACACATATTCATGACTCACAAAACACCAGTATTCTAGCTTTGACATTTTTTTTTAAATACACAAGCAATAATAGTCAAGGGGATTTAAAAACATTAATACGATTATTGTTTTTACAATTAGTGTAAAGACAGATGTAAGTGAATGTAATAAAAATAGAATGTTATACACTTGAAAGCTTTAACACAAATGGCATTCATGCTTTTGACATTCTGAAATCGTATACACATTTTTTCAGATGTCTGTAAAGTCAAACTCAGATTTATTTATATAAAAAGCTCCCCCGGGATAGACAGAAAAAAATACTAACAAGCTATAAACGATTATTTTACAGTCTATCAATCATATGATCTGAATCTATGTTTGATAACCTATCGATCTCTTTAAAAATAGACACGGTAGAAATTAGTCAAGAGCTTGTTTTAAAATTTGTATGTTAAGTCGTAGTCTAGATAAGACATCAGCGAAATGTGTGTCTAGACTTGAGAGTTGAAAGACATTTCCACTAGAGTCTTGTCACTGGAACAGACCAAATAACTTTCAGAGGTCATGCGCACCCACACGCCATTCTCCGCCACACACACACACACACACACACACACACAAACACACATACTCAGCCACATATCCACACATTTCGGTTGAAGAAGGTAGAGTATGGTATCCGAGATGAATGTTGTTGCCATGGAGATTCGCTAACCTCAGCCTAATGGAGAAACGGAATCAAGGAAATTTGTTTTAAAAAAAGAAGAGGGAGAAGGAAAAATAGTCTGGAGGTTACCCCGTACTACAGTGATGGACGCGCAGGGCCGACCTCTAGGGGGGAAGTGACTACAGATAACGCCCCAGGCCCCCGTGAAAAAAGGGACCCCCCCCCGTGAAGAAGCGATGCGGTGCAATATTTCGATGAAACTGCCGACTATAAGCCCACATATGCCTTACACCCTAGGCCCCCTATATGCCACTCGTCCTAGGCCCCACATATGCCACTTGCCACTGGCCTCGCATATGCCACTCACCACTGGCCTCGCAAATGCCACTCACCACTGGTCTCGCATATGCCACTCACCACTGGCCTCGCTTATGCCACTCACCACTGGCCCCGCATATGCCACTCACCACTGGCCCCGCATGTACCACTCACCACTGGCCTCGCATATGCCACTCACCACTGGCCCCGCATATGCCACTCACCACTGGCCCCGCATATACCACTCACCACTGGCCCCGCATATGCCACTCACCACTGGCCCCGCATATGCCACTCACCACTGGCCCCGCATATACCACTCACCACTGGCCCGCATATGCCACTCACCACAGGCCTCGCATATGCCACTCACCACTGGCCCCGCATATACCACTCACCACTGGCCTTGCATATGCCACTCACCACTGGCCTCGCATATGCCACTCACCACTGGCCTTGCATATGCCACTCGCCCTAGGTCTCCCATAAGAAAATCGTCCCCCGGGATGTTTTGATTATAAAGTAATATTTAAAAAAAAAAAAACACCCATTTCAAACACACCGTAATTGCCTATGAACACCAGTAGCCGTACAGCGAAGCAAAAGAAAAGAACTGTTTTTTATATTATGAAATAAGTCCTTTAGGTTGGTCAACCCCACCCAGTCATTGATACCAATGGCAGTATTTGTTTTTTGAACATATTCACCAATATGATGGAATTAATATATTACTTTTAAACTATCTACTTTGAAAAAAAAATAAATCTTTTTGCGTATATTTAACTAGATATGTCTTAAATGTCGTATGTGCCCAGGGAAAAAAAACACTGTGTCCCCTGAAGCAACCACACAAATGAAGGATCTATAGATGGAGAGTTAACAAAGGGCCCCCTAAGACATACACACAAATGAAGGATCTATAGATGGAGAGTTAACAAAGGGCACCCTAAGACATACACACAAATGAAGGATCTATAGATGGAGAGTTAACAAAGGGCACCCGAAGACATACACACAAATGAAAGGTTCTATAAATGGTAAGTGTGAACGGATGGTCGTGCGGTAAAGCGTTCGGCTGTCGACCTGAAGGTACCTGGTTCGATCTCCGATAAGGACCAAGGAAATTTTTCAGGTCCTGCTCTCAATATCTCTCCCGTGGTGCCTCCATGGCCATTGCACTATCAGCTATGGTGGGAATGAAAGAAGGGCACCATAAAAACCGTACCATTAGTGGTTCATAGAATCTAAGAGATTTCATCTCATTCTTACATGTACTTCACACATAAATGGTAAGTTATTACAGGGACTATAAGATAAACATAAAAACGGTACGTTGACACAGATAACCACACCAATGAATGGTAAATTAGCTTAGAACTCTAAACGTGTGCTCCCCTCCCCCGGGGGGGTGGGGGGGGATTGATGCGCTAAGCTGCTCTTGAATTTTTATGTCTTGGTGACCATATAGAGGTATATTTTACCATAAATCCTTGAAATCTATTACGAATCACCCGCGAAATTCTCAACAAAATTGTAGAGAGGGATGCTAGTACCTTTGGGTAACTATCTTTACCGTACAATTCAGTATGTCACCCAAATATACAATTCAGTCGTCCTTTCATCTCACAATAACTTTTTGCCACAATTTCCTTTCCCAAGTGAATATTCAGCTTGCATTATGTTGTGTCCCATGCCTATTCCACCCCCACCCCACCCCCTAAATACGCTTCCACACTCTTAACCTCCAAATTGGAGAATTACTGAAAATAAACAATGTGCACCCCCCCCCCCCCCCACACACACACAGAGGTCCACAACGCAAAGCTTATCTATTTATCATGTTTCTGGAACACCCGGTCAGGTGTTGCTGCTAGTCAAGAATAAATAACTTCATACATTGCAAACTGCTTGATAGTTGTGTCCCTTGGTGCTATTTGCGGAGCTTGACAAGACGATTGGTGGAAATTTCTTCTCGCTGGTGTTAGATTTGTTTGTGTTTATGGAGATTATCTTGAACGCACACGGTCGCTGGTGAACGGCCCAAACGTGTGTGGTGGCTATCTATCTATCTATCTATCTATCTATCTATCTATCTATCTATCTATCTATCTATCTATCTATCTATCTATCTATCTATCTATCTATCTATCTATCTATCTATCTATCTATCTATCTATCTAACTCACGTTGTTGAGCCCACCCCTAATCCCTGATACCCAAGCGGGAGATAAAGTTTTATAATGATATGTTAAATGTTGAACATTTCATTTAGTACCGGAAACTTACCTATCTCACCTGTCTATTCCGGGAACCATTTTTTATTTCTACTTATGTGTTACACAACTAACTAGTGTCACCCACATCATCTTCCACCACCATCCCTACCCGCCCCTACTAGGCTAGTTTTGCTACAGGAACCTGATCCCAAGATGTCAGTACAAGCTAGGGAGAGATAAATCGTGGATTTGACAGGTGTTGGCAAGTGTGTAGCTCCAGCCATCTTACGGGCAGAGACGGGCCAATGATGGGAGCCGAAGGTGAACGCACGTCTTGTGTGAGAGCTTTATTTTCCAAGTAAGCAGATTCATTGCATAGATGGTGAGCAAGAAAGCAGCAACAACAACTAAAATATGATGGAGTTGTACACGTTTTGAGAGAGAGAGAGAGACAGAGAGAGAGAGAGAGAGAGAGAGAGAGAAAGAGGGAGGTAGAGGGAGGTAGAGAGAGACAGACAGACAGACATTGTTTGATTATGAGAGGGCTAATAGATACAATGTTATACACATTCATCTTCTCAAGTATTATTTCCTCCTCGTAACTGGAACAAAATGTGATAAAACCATAATAAAGGCCAGTAATAAATGCATAAATGCTGTTAACATCTTTGATAAGTGGAAGACCTTTGATGCTGATGTTATTCTCTGATAACGTGAATGAGAATTTAATAACTAAATCCACATGACAGCAGCACTAATACAAGTGACAAAAAAGGATATATTTTTTTTGGAAACTTTTCTGTTTACTTTTAGCTACATTAGGTTAAAAATAGAAACGATTATCATGTAACACATGCTTAACACATATAGTTTAAAACTTTTACGCTTATGTTTATACATTTAAAAAAATGGACACAATACTACAATCAGGTGTAATCATGAACCTTATATTTGATTACAAAACTCAAATACCTTCTAGATTTGCGAAGTATATCGACCTATCTAGCTACCAACTAGCCCACCTATTCTGTCTACCTAATAACCAACCTACCTACCTGTCTGTCTACCTGTCTGTCTGTCTGTTAGTCTATCTATATATCTATTTATCTGCAATTTTCCAAGTCTATATTTATCATGGCTTTTTTTTTTTACCTTTCGTCTATGCTTGTCTGTCTCCCTGTCTGTCTGTTTGTCTGCGTGTTCGGATGCCTACCCCCTATCTGTATGTCCGTCCGTCCGCCTGACTGTCTGTCTATCTCTATGTCCCTCTGTCTATTATTCTGTCTTTAAATCTGTCTTTCCGTCTCTCTATAGATACAAAGAGGGAGAAGTAAACAGAGTGAGAGATAAGCGGAGAAAGACTGTGTATGAGTGCGCTAAATAGAGAGAAAAAAAAGAGAGAGATATATATATAGAGAGAGAGATAGAGAGAAAGAGAGAGAGAGAGAGAGAGAGAGAGAGAGAGAGAGAGAGAGAGAGAGAGAGATAGAGAGAGAGAGGGAGAAGACGTGAAATTTTCTTGATTGTAATATGATTGAGCGGCTGTTTTGCCAATTAAACTAACTGAACCTCACTTCTTTCCGACACGCCCCCACCCTGCCGCTCTAATTATACCCCAACCACCCAACTCCCTAACTCCTGTTGACTACTAGTGTGTATTTCGTTGTACCCCCCCCACCCCCCTAACACCTGACTTCCAGTTACTCTGTTACAAAGAACCCTATCCCGCAGATCATATGCCCGTAGAGCGCATATTGTTGACTGTACAATGTCAAAACATGTGTCCGCTCATTGGACAGCACGATGAAACAAATCGCACGCCAGCTAGTAACTCGTTGTTTTTCATCTTTTATATATATTTATTTATTGATCTCACTGGTTGAAATTTTTAAAAAAAGGACTTGTGATCTTTTATATCATCGATATATAATCGATATTATTGATTTTACTGTACTGTTGGACTACTCTATACGACTAACTTTGGATTAATTACCGCGTCATATCCCAGACAGACATATGACTCGTTAGTGAACAGAATGCGCACCCTCTACTGCAACTTTTGCACCATCCGCTGCAACTTGGGTATCATCTATTTCAACATGGACACCATCAACTGCATCTTGCGCACCATCTACTGCAACTTGTGCACCATTTATTTCAAATTGTGCACCACCTACTGCAACGTGCGCACCATATACTGCTAATTGCGCACCATCTTCTGCAACTTGCGCACCATCTACTGCAACTTGTGAACCATCTATTGCAAATTGTGCACCATCTACTGCATCGTGCGCACCATCTACTGCAACTTGTGCACCATCTACTGCAACTTGCGCACCATCTGCTGCAACTTGTGCACCATCTACTGCAAATTGTGCACCATCTACTGCATCGTGCGCACCATCTACTGCAACTTGTGCACCATCTACTGCAACTTGCGCACCATCTGCTGCAACTTGTGCACCATCTACTGCAAATTGCGTACCATCTACTGCAACGTGCGCACCATCTTCTGCAACTAGCGCACCATCTACTGCAACTTGTGAACCATCTATAGCAAGTTATGCACCATTTACTGCAACTTGTGCACCATATAATGCAACGTGCGCAGCATCTACTGCAACGTGCGCACCATCTACTGCAACTTGCGCACCATCGACTACAACGTGCGCACCATCTACTGGGGACGTCGACAATTGATACTTTTTAACTTGCAACCACTTCCCATAACAAATATTATAAAACGAATTTACAGACATGCCCTCACCGCTTTGACGAACATACATATTGTTAAATTACTCTAAACTACATTTCTAAATCATTTATAAAAATTTGCGATTACAATAGACATGAACTCCTCAGATACCCCTATATAATGAATAAAAACACGTAGTATTAATGTTATCACGCTTACCATTACTGTTATCACGTGTACCATTAATGTTTTCATGCCTACTATTACTGTTATCACGTGTACCATTATTGCTATCACGTGGTGTACATTACTGTTATCACGTGGTGTACCGTTACTGTTATCACGTGTACCATTACTGTTATCACGTGTACCATTACTGTTATCATGTGTACCATTAATGCTATCACGTGGTGTACCATTACTGTTATCACGTGGTGTACCATTACTGTTATCACGCTTACCATTACTGTTATCACGCTTACCATTACTGTTATCACGTGTACCATTAATGTTTTCACGCCTACCATTACTGTTATTACGTGTACCATTAATGTTATCACGCTTACCATTACTGTTATCACGTGGTGTACCATTAATGTTATCAAGTGTATCATTTAAAAACAAGCTCATTCTCTTACCACAGATTATATATTTTACCGACATGCGTCCCAGCATTCACACCGAGTGACCATCGCTTACATTATTCTTTGTGTATTTTTTCCCCCCTTTTTTTGTTTCCATTTACTATTCGTCAATGACGAGGGCCAAGGGCAATCACTCTGCCAACTCCTGCACCAACTTCTCCATCACACTTCCAAATTGATGAGATTATTCCCCCCCTTGCAATTCATTTGCATTTCTAGGGTTGTGACCTATATAGTTTGTTTTTTTTTGTCAATGTAATTTCCAGCACAGGGTGTGCGCATTGCAGATAACAGGTTTTTGTTTTTTTTAAAGAAGAGAGAATAATGTAATAATAGATTAATCATAACCATTGTAAAATATATTTATAAAAAATTATTTTTTTTCTTTATTAATGTACGTTTAAAAAAAACAAACTATTTAAGAAATATTATCAGAGGTTAGCAAATCATTTCGCTGGACAAACACACACACACAGGCAAACACGCAGTGCAGGATTTACGTATATAAACTACACAAGCTATAGCTTAGGGTCGCCATTTTTTTTGGGGGGGGGTCCCTCAAAGAATTGTCCGAGTGAACCTATAAAGGTACCCCATATCTCAAATAGTTCATGGCCTTATCAAGTCTAAATCCAGCCCCCCCCCCCCGCAAACACGCACGCAGACACACACACAAACATTATTTGGAGGTCCTTTAGCAGAGAAATTCAGATTCTTGGCGGCTCTAAGCAAAACTACCTGTCTCGGACATCAAGAGCATCAGATTGTGTTAGTGGGAAGTGGCCCATCGTAAGTGAGGGCACATTGTCCGTAAGGGCATCTCAGCATACACACAAACACACACACACACTGTTAAAAGACTCCAGAAAAAAATGGGTCATTAGGTCATTGTGGTTTTTGCTTTTGCTTAACCTGAGACTATAACTGATATTGGTTTGAAAGTGAAAAGTGGCAATGGCCATATTAATAGCCCCCAACAACCACGTGAACATTTGAATGACTCCAGCAACCACGTAACTTTTGAATGACTCCAGCAACCACGTGAACTTTTGAATGACTCCAGCAACCACGTGAACTTTTGAATGACTCCGGCAACTACGTGAACATTTGAATGACTCCGGCAACAACGTGAATATTTTAATAGCCCCAACAAAAACGTGAACATTTGAATGACTCCAGCAACGACGTGAAAATTTGAATGACTCCAGCAACTTCGCGAAATTCAAATCGAATAGTATAGATCACAGTGTTCCTATGTCATTAACTTGACGTTGGCTGGAAACAGATAAACTCTTTCTCTCCCCTATTCTCTCTATCCCTATCTCTATCTCTCTCTCTCTCTTTCTCTCGCTTTCTCCCACTCTACATTTCTCTCTATTTGCTATTTTTACTTTACAAGAAAATCATTTGTTGTTTTTATGAACACACAGACACAAAAATGAATTATCCATCAGGTGCACCTGCCATGTATGTTGTTTTTTGTATGTTTTACGTTCAATGATCACCTGCCTTTGCACACACACACACACATCCCATCACCTGTTAAATATATGATTAGCATGGGTGGCTAGGCACGAGGTCCAAGAGGGTCACACTCTGGCTAATAAACATACAGTGTAAAGTACGTCTTTAAGTAAATATAAATAGTCTAAATGTTTGCCATTTGAACGAGATTTGATGATGAAAAAACTGAAATAGTAAAATAAAATGATCGGTTCAGTGGGAACCGTATTATATGAGAGTATTATTCATAATACTGCAGTGTATTTCAGTGTATAACAGTGTATTTCAGTGTATAACAGTGTATTTCAGTGTATAACAGTGTATTTCAGTGTATAACAGTGTATTTAAGTGTATAACAGTTTATTTCAGTGTATAACTGTGTATTTCAGTGTATAACAGTGTATTTCAGTGTATAACAGTGTATTTCAGTATATAACAGTGTATTTCAGTGTATAACTGTGTATTTCAGTGTATAACAGTGTATTTCAGTGTATAACAGTGTATTTCAGTGTATAACAGTATTTCAGTGTATAACAGTGTATTTCAGTGTATAACAGTGTATTTCAGTGTATAATGTATATCAGTGTATAACAGTGTATTTCAGTGTATAACAGTGTATTTCAGTGTATTTCAGTGTATAACAGTGTAAATCTGTATAAACTGGCATACCCGACCAATATTTACGTGCTTATGGCAGCACACTCATTTGTGAAACAGTTTACTCACACATTTGAAGAGCATTATTGTACAGCGCTCACTAACACCCATTAGCTAGACTTCCCAAACGGTTGAACACCCCTGGGATAGAGATTAGTCGAGCTAAGATCAGTTGGTTAGGGTTTTGTGGGTTTGAGATTAGTTGGGTTGAAAGGTGTGGGTTTAATTGCAAAGAAACATTTACACGAAGAAACATTTCCATAGACAAAGACAATTTGAATAGTTCGTTCTTAAAGTGTTTGAACGACACCAGTAGTAAACTAATAGTTAAGGGCCATCCAATCAGATTCACACATCTTACAATTAAGAAAGAATATTTCACCAGATGGCCATCAAAACTCGAGGTACAGAGCAGGACAGGGTAGACGGGGGGGGGGGCGGGGGCCTCTTTGGGGGCCCCTGCGTTTTGACATTCGACACCATGACATGATAATGTACTTAATATTTAATGTAAAAAAATTGTGGGGCCCAGGGGGACTGAAATTCTGAAATTCCCTGTGGGTACGCATTAATTTGGATTCACAACTGCAGAGTCCCTGAGATGAGACTATACTTTTGTGTCTTTACAATTAAATTTACAACAGGCTCAAACAGATACAAGCCCACTTCACCCCCCAGCCAAATCCCTTCCTCTATTGTGCTATCTCAGTTTATATTGTGCTACAACGCGATCCCAGCTTATATTGTGCTACAGCGCGATCCCAGCTTATATTGTGCTACAGCGCGATCCCAGTTTATATTGTGCTACAGCGCGATCCCAGCTTATATTGTGCTACAGCGCGATCCCAGTTTATATTGTGCTATAGCTCGATCCCAGCTTATATTGTGCTACAGCGCGATCCCAGTTTATATTGTGCTACAACGCGATCCCAGTTCATATTGTGCTACAACGCGATCCCAGCTATGCAGATCAATCACATGTGCTGTACAAAACCCTCGTCTTCAATTATTTATGATAATTAGAGTTTTACAGCCTCTCTTACTTTTACCTAAACATCTTGTTATCACTTGCTCACCTGGCCTGACCTACATAGACAGTTTACCTGACTTATCTCACTTCCACGGACAACCGTTACGAATGTTTACCTGTCTTGGACGGCATAAAAAAAACAACAACAACCCAACTGGTGGGTGGACTTTCAAAATTATAATCTTTGGTTTTTAGAGCATTTTCGAAAAAAAAAATGCTCTATTGTTACCGTTTTGTCTGTCTGTCTGTCTGTCCGTCATCACCCTAGATCTCAACAACCATAAGTCCTAGACCCATGATGTATTTATCATTTTGTAGGTCTTAGCCTGCCATGTGTGCAGCAAAAGTTCATTTCGCAATGTGACCTATGAGGGCCGTAAAAGGGGGCCTATAAAGTACCGTTTTTTACTATATAAGCTATATTAACAATGGAGCGCCCTATATATCAGCAACCATAAGTCCTAGACCCATGATGTATATATCATTTTGTAGGTCTTGGCCTGCCAAGTGTACATCAAAAGTCCATTTCGCAATCTGACCTCTCAGAGCCAAAATATAAGAGTTTCTTATATACCGTTTTTGCTTATATTTTAAATATAAATTATAAAAGCTAATCAAAGGGGCGTAATCATTACTTATTTTTTGTATTAGTTATTCAACATGATTACTTCCATCTCTAAATTTATCAAAATTCATGCGCGTGGAGCAATATTTATGGCTGTAACCCGGAAAAAAAAATACGGATTTCATCCGGTGAAAATGCTCTAAAATGTCCTTTGTCCGAAACGGAAAAGACTTAAATTGCTTGTTTTATATTTCCCGACCCTTTTCCCGACTCCCATGTCCTGCGAACAGGGACGGCTTTAGGCCGACGGGATTGAATGCTAATCGGGCCCGTCACCCTTGTGGCTGGGGGGGGGTGGTAGGGGGAGGGGCTAAAGTGTATTCTCCAGACCTGTCAGGTAAACACAACGAAAACATTAAGATATTTGTTTTGTGAAAATAATAGTTTGTGCTAGATCGCTGGATACGAGACGGGCTGGGGACTTCATACATGATGCATTTGAAATCTGACCTCCCACTGCCTGACATGAATCTGACCTCCCACTACCTGACATGAATGTGACCTCCCACTGCCTGACATGAATTTGCTTACCCGCACTTTCTGATATGGATTAACTCGGATTCAATTTTATGTAATACTAGTCTCAGGGTTAAATGTTTTGGAGTCGGTAATAACTGACCAGTCTGACATAAAGGGTCAAGTTTAAACGACATGCTGTCCAGGACACATCAACCCCATACACCTTATTCAAAGATATAATCTCTATTTTATTCAAGGATATAATCTCTAATCTTGTCAATCATATAATCTCTAATCTATTCAATGATATAATCTCTAACCCTATTCAATGATATAATCTTTAACCCTATTCAATGATATAATCTCTAACCCTATTCAATGATATAATCTCTGACCCTATTCAACGATATAATCTCTAACCCTATTCAACGATATAATCTCTAACCCTATTCAACGATATAATCTCTAACCCTATTCAACGATATAATCTCTAACCCTATTCATTTAACACAAAGAATATTTCCATTCTCCCCTTTTCATCAAGCTGTGTTTAAAAAAACAATATTTATTGAAGAAAAAAAAAATGTAAGCTAAACACGAGTAATGCTATCATTGTTTATTAAAAAAAAATGCAGGAATCACATGATAATTCCACAGTTTATATTTAATATAATTGTTTTTCTTTTGTAAGAAACAATTATTTCTTTGTCAATTAACACACCCATCCACCTGGTCCATGCTACGAGCCCTAGGCAGAACAAGAAGTTTAGCTTAATGTTAATCTATGGGGAGAGCAGTGGCGTATCGAGGGGTGGGCAAAGGGCGCTACTCACAAAGGGGGCGCCAAATGATATATTTTACATATAATATTACATGGTTTTCGAATGGGGGAGGGGCGGCGGGGGCGCTAATAAGGTATTGTGCCCCGGGCGCGAGTTAATCTCGCCACGCCCCTGGGAGAGGGTCCTCCACCTTATATGTGGACTGTTCCTGGCAAAGCTCACACTTGTTAAACTTTTCCATGTAAGAGTTCTAACAAAACTACAGTCACAGGCGGTTTTCAGTTAGTTGTGGCCCAGAAGAAAATGTTGGGCCGCTTTTAAAAAAAATATAGACATATAAAAGGGGGGGGGGTTCAAATTTAGAAGGTTGTCGGGTCCCTTAACAGTCGAGGCCCAAAGACGCGCGCCCTAGTGCTCTCGTCCTTAAATCCGCCCCTGACTGCAGTGTACTTATAAGTAGCTGCTTGAATACTAAAGATGATATAAAATCTCTTACATTAAACTTTTTTTTTTGTGTTTGAAGTTATTCACAGTTAAACCCGAGAACTGCAATTCGTTCTTCTCAACAAGCCAAACTATTTTCGTCATATATATATATATATATATATATATATATATATATATATATATATATATATATATTTGTAAACATGTACATTAAAATGTCTAAGATATATATAATTAAAGACCAAGCCCTTCGTCCAAACCATGCTCTAGTCTGTTATCGCTATCTGCATGGCGCGTGGGATCAATATTTGTATTTCATCTTCACCTAGGCTGTACTCAACAATATTACTTTCAAAGAAATAAAAAAACAAATAAATTCCACTGAGATTGTATTCTTCTTCAACGGTGCACTCTTGGTGCGCAATAATAATAATAATAATAATAATAATAATAATAATAATAATAATGCAAAAAAAGATACATAAAAAAGGCGCGAACAATTCATAAGTTACCTTAATGGAAATTTGGAAGAGAACAAAGGTAGATAACTACTTTCTATGTTTGTCTTTTTTTTACAGCCATCTACTTTTTAAATGGAAGATTTTCCTACGAACACGAGAGTAATGAATTAGTTAATCAAAGAGACATAACTCGGTAGAGCAACCAACACCCACCACCCCTCATTGTTGCGATGTTCAGTGACAGAAAGAATTCGCTAATCTTTCATTTTTTTTTTTTGCTGTTCACCCGGGGTGGTGGGATGAGTGAGATGTGGATGGTAAAGGCGTAAGGGGAAGGAATGAATAATCATAACTAAAAGTTTCTTATGTAGGGGAAGGAATGAATAATCATAACTAAAAGTTTCTTATCTCCCCTGGCCATGTAGGACATTTTATTTAGGTTACACCCGAAATGTTTTCTGAAATATTTATCCAAAGGAAAAAAAGTGTCAGATCAATTATAAAACATATATATATATATATATATATATATATATATATATATATATATATATATATATATATATATGTCAAAACACACACTCACTCACATTCACACACATTCACACCATTAGATAGATAATTACATAGTAATGTGAACATTGTATCATATTGCTGGCAAATGTCGATAACCAAATGTATGGGTTGCATTTCATTTGCTGTCGGCGGCTTTACACTTAAAAAAAAATATAAGAATATATTGTTTGGAGTAGAAATTGTTATTAATTAGGTCAAATATTATTAAGAGTATTGATTTTAAAAAATAAATATGTTTGTTGTTCAATAATGAAGCTGGTAACATCTCAATCAAATATACTATAAAATATTTGTCCTAGCCGCTGCATCATATACTTATATTATTGCTATTTAGAAATATAAATTAAAATTAAAATATTTTACTTGCCCTTTATAAAGCTGTCAGGGGACGGTACTTAGACAAATGACATCCATCAGAGTTGTCTTTGTTGTAGATAAATAAAAATAGCAGCAACTAAAGACATAGATGTACGGACGTTGGTTGTGACTAACAATAGAAGAAAAACTACATACAGATGATTCAGTCTTTATAGTTTGATGACCTGGTATTGTTGGCGCTAAGTACAACAATAGTAAACACCAATGACTGAAGGTCGCCATGATAGGGACACAATCAGATGGAATAAAACAGATCAGCGCAAGAAATCTTACTTTTGTGTGTGGTACTTGGGCAGAATGCAGGGCCGGATTTAGAATTGATTAGGCCCTAAGCTATATGACATTTGAACCAGGTATTATATATGAGTGCCAAATTTTTAAGTGTTTTTGGCAATCACTCACTTGGACAATTGTTTGGCTCTTGCCCCCCCACCCCCAAGAAAGTGGCGTACTTAACGTATAGCTTGTGTAGTTTATACGTAAATCATGCACTGGCAGAATGTACGGATGGTAATGATGGGGGTGGTGTTCGGGGCAGAATGTATGGATGGTAATGATGGGGGTGGTGTGAGGGCAGAATGTACGGATGGTAATGATGGGGGTGGTGTTGGGGGCAGAATGTATGGATGGTAATGATGGGGGTGGTGTGAGGGCAGAATGTACGGATGGTAATGATGGGGTGGTGTTGGGGGCAGAATGTACGGATGGTAATGATGGGGGTGGTGTTCGGGGCAGAATGTAAGGATGGTAATGATGGGGGTGGTGTGAGGGCAGAATGTACGGATGGTAATGATGGGGTGGTGTTGGGGGCAGAATGTATGGATGGTAATGATGAGGTGGTGTGAGGGCAGAATGTACGTATGGTAATGATATGTTGGTGTTGGGGGCATAATGTATGGATTGTAATGATGGGGTGGTGTGAGGGCAGAATGTACTTGACAAATGGAGGGGGTGACTTTATAGAGGAAAACAGATTTCTTTGAAAGACAGCTTATTTCATCACGTCCAAAATGATATTAATCGATGTACGATGCACACGTATACTCAAAGTATAATAAAAGTTCAAACATTTCTCATAGAAAATGGTGTAAATATTTTTGGGAAAATTTCTGAATCTATCCCTCGCTAATCTTCAGAGCAACCGAAGAATTAACCCATTAAAATGTTGCCTGTTAAACCGAGTGTCTCATCTTTCGAGTGAATGCTATTAATAAAATAAACCTAAGGATGATAACAGGTACAGTGAGACTGATAAAGTAAGTGAGAGAGAGAGAGAGAGAGAGAGAGAGATGGTGTTTGAATAAAACACATAATTTTGCCTCGACAGCGCAAGAAATATTATGTTTGTGATATATGAGAAGAACGTACAGATGGTAATGATAGGGTGGTGATGGGGGCAGAGTGAACTTGACACATTAAGTTTGGGGGGATGAACAAGGGCGTACGGGGGAGGGTGGGGGGGGGAGTTATAATAACACTTTTTTCCCCCAAGACTCGAGAAGCTGTCTGACAGAAACATCTTGACTCAATTTTTTGTTGGCTAGGTTTTTTTTAATCAGTTGTTGTGTGTTTTATGTTTTTATTTGTCTAAATTTTGTATATAAATATTTGTCACATATCAAGTTTAAAAAAAGAAAAATGACATTTGTTTCTTGTTATGTCACGGTGACATTAGATAATGTAGGTAGGATATGTTCAGAAAGGATAGACACATGGAATAGATATTTTTTTAGAAAGCATAGACAGATGGAATGGATAGGGTGAGAAATGATGGACAGATTGAAGGGATATGTTCAGAAAGGATAGACAATGGAATGGATATGTTCAGAAATGATGGACAGATTGAAGGGATATGTTCAGAAAGGATAGACACATGGAATGGATATGTTCAGAAAGGATGGACAGATTGAAGGGATATGTTCAGAAAGGATAGACACATGGAATGGATATGTTCAGAAAGGATGGACAGATTGAAGGGATATGTTCAGAAAGGATAGACAAATGGAATTGATATGTTCAGAAAGGATGGACAAATTGAATGGATATGTTCAGAAAGGATAGACAAATGGAATGGATATGTTCAGAAATGATGGACAGATTGAAGGGATATGTTCAGAAAGGATGGACCTAAACGAATAAAGAAGTGGGCGTGGTGGAAAAAGATAGAAGAGTAAGGAATGACAGAAAGTGAAAGAAAAAGAATATAGAGAGAAGATGTAAAAAATTGCAATGACATATGAACAAATGCAAAATTTAAAAAAAATCTATAACGTAATAGTAACATATCGAGAAAGAGAGAGAGAGAGAGAGAGAGAGAGAGAGAGAGAGAGAGAGAGAGAGAGAGAGAGAGAGAGAGAGATATCAATAGAGAGAAAGTAAGAGAGAGAGAGAGATAGAGAAAGAGAGAGTAAGAGAGAGAAAGAGAGAGAGATTGAGAGAGGCAAAGAGAGAGAAGAGAGATTGAGAGAGAGAAAGAGAGAGAGAAAGAGAGAGAGAAGAAATATTGAGAGAGAGAGAGAGAGCGTAAGAGAGAAAGAGAGAGAGAGAGTAAGAGAGAGAGAAAGAGTAATAGAGAGAGATATATTAAAAGTGAAGGTGAGAAGAATGTAAAGTGAAGTCGAGTGCCATTAAGAATTCAATAACGGACTTGACCTCTGGGTTTCAGAGGTACAGACAAGCCAACACATGAACAGACAAACTACGAGACAAGACAATTGAATTAAAACATCAAAAGCATGTCTGGCTGGTCCATTAGTCCTTTAAAAGGGGGGGGGGTAATGGGGGCGCGGGGCAGGGCGGGATAGTGAAGTGAAAAATTTCTCGGACATCCATAATTTAGTTTCACAAGATGGTCGCCACAGTCCTAGCCGCTGCATCAAAGTGTATCTTGTATTATGCTTGAATTATGGAAAGCGTTGATTTCATTTGATATGAAGACATGATGAAATAGTCAACTCTAGACTTTGAAAAATGAATTGGATCAATTTACACTTCCTATACTTCACTTCACTAATCAATTCGATCAATTTACACATTTTATACTTCACTACACTAATCAATTCGATCAATTTACACTTCCTTTACTTCACTACACTAATGAATTTGATCAATTTACACTTCCTATACTTCACAACACTCATCAATTCGATCAATTTACACATCTTATACTTCACTACACTAATCAATTCGATCAATTTACACTTCCTTTACTTCACTAATCAATTCGATCAATTTACACATCCTATACTTCACTACACTAATCAATTCGATCAATTTACACTTCCTATACTTCACTACACTAATCAGTTCAATCAATTTTAAGCTTCCTTACTTCACTACAATTTTAGTTTGATCAATTTACATTCCCTATACTCCACTTCACTACCACTTTGATAAGTGTACACTAATGTGTCTACACAACAGAGGCTTTCTTATGAGATATACGACACGGTACCTTTACCTGGACGACCCCTACCCCCCCCACCCCCAAACATCTCTGGAAGTCTCTGCCTAGAATGCCTATAAAAAAATACCCAGAAGCTGCTCTGATCCCGCCCCCCCTCCCACCCCACCCCGCACCATCTGCATCTCTTCACTAAAATTTAAAACGATATTCTCCTGTGTGAGAAGTTCAAGGTCGCTGCAAACTTTTGCAGATCCAAAAATAATAATAATAATCATAATAAAAAAAATCATAAATTATAATAATCTATTCGTAATCTGAACATTTATACACAAAATAAACAAACAAACACACATTGAAGATTTTTAGGAAATAAAAATGTTCACCAGCTTTTACCACCAATATATGTAAAAAAAAAACAACAAAAAAATAACTTAGATTAGCTCTTATCTGTTTGGAGGTAAACTTCAATACATTCTCTACTTTCGCTGTCTCGACTTACAAGAAGCTGTTTCCGTATTTCACCTTAAATCCGTTGGGACGAAAATAGCATCGCATAAAAATAATCATATTTTGTATCTGGGGTGGTGTTATTGGTGTTTTCTTTTTAATTTCGATACTGCAAATTATCGACTACACGGCAAAGCAATCGAGTAATTATAATTACTTGCGGTATCGAATACGGTCACCGCCGTATTAATAATGTTCGGATAAATCGAATCGATATTGGCTGAGTCATTCGAGCGATAATTTCGTTTTAGGATTTTTTTTTTTGACGTGTGTGAGTGTGCGCGTTTTGCTGGCGAGGGAGGGACACCTGCCTGGATTAAAGGGGGGGGGGGCGGGGAGGGGGGAAAGAGGGAGAAATAAAAAAAAAAGATAATTAAGTGTATAATGTGAGCCACAAACCTGTTTATTAAATTTTTCTTCTTCGTCTAGAGATGGACATGAACGGGGGGGGGGGAGAATTTAATAAATTTCTATCTGTGCTCGACGTTCTGGTCTGTTTCCTCCTCATCACATATGACAATGCAGCCTGACCGCCCCCTCCCCCAGCCCCCCCCCAAATCCAAATGAAGCCTTGTACACAAACACCCCCCCCCCCCCCCAACAACCCAAAAAAATATGCCCCCCTCCCCCCACCACTCCCGTCTGTTCTAGTCAACAAGTTATTTTTGTTACCAAAGTTGCGTTCAATTGTGGAATGTATTGGCTAGCAGTTTAAAACACAAAAGAAAAAAAAAAGAAAACAAAACAACAAAACAATACAGATAATAGCGAAGTGTATAAATGCATGGAGTCGAGACGAGAGAGAAAGAGTGCTGAACACGTTTGTAATGTCGATGAACTTTTATGGTGCTGGCATAGATAAATTCATTTATTGATTAACTGACAGTTATATATATATATATATATATATATATATATATATATATATATATATAAAATAAATAAAAGATCAATGCGCTATTGCACACATCTAGTGAATCCTTATTGTTAAAAGCTCATTATTGTTGAATAGAACTTTCAATTAGATTCGCTTTAAAAAAACAACAACAACAATAATGTTATATATATATATATATATATATATATATATATATATATATATATATAAGCGATTTGGGCTCTGCGTTAAATCGAAAGTAAAGAATTAATACAACAGTATTCCAGTTTAAAATACAATCAAGAAAAAATCGGATCTGCCCGAAACCAAAAAAAAAAACATACCCTTCCCATCAAACCTAAGGGGATATAACTCTATGCAAAGGTTTTTGCGAGGGTACAGCTAATAACTCATAATTCTGACCGACATTTTCTTTTTTTCTTTTGCAGTGTGGACACTGTGCGTAAGGTCAACATGAAAGACTAAATTAACAGCTGTCTGTTTTCTTGAAGGCCAAAAATAAATTTGTTTCCGACGAAGAGGTGACAAAAAAGAAAAGATGCTGGGTGTGTGTGTGTGTGTTTGTGTGTGTGTGGGGGGGTTATGGTGCCAATAGATCCGCCGGACCGCCATCATAGGTACGGAGCACCAACCTGGTTCTGCTGATTAACGAATTAACACTAAAACAACTACTCGGCGATAGCTAAAAATAGCTGTATGCAGGGCCGTTGAGATAACTTTGGGGGCCTAGAAGCTGGGTAGTGGAGGGACAGATATGTGTGGCGAGCCCCAATTTTACGGCCTCGGCTGGCAGGACCTGGGAGATAACAGTCCCGGCAACAACCTGCCCTATGGTAGGGAACTATTATTGCTTCTACTTTCTCACCGCCTTGGTAGCTGGTTGATTAGTTCGCCTACCAGGTATACATAATATAGGAACTAATTACCATTTAAATTAACATACATTAAAATGTTTAACGTAATTGTTATGATGTTTTTTTTATTGTATGCCAATCATCTCACATGAATAATTTCTATAATATCAGATAACAAATTAACAGCAAAACTAATCTTTATAGCTATAATTATCCGCCGAATCCTAAGAAGATAATACAAAATTGATTGCTCATTAGGGTGCATCACCAAAAGAAAAATTTTAATAATTGATCTGTCTGCTATATAAATTTGTTCCATTGATCAAAAAAAGCATTGTGTAAAAAAACAAAAAATATTTGACAATATTTAGAGGTCCCCCGGACTTCAACAAAGTTTGCATAATTAAGCGAAAACTAGATAAAACCATCCTTCTTGTAAAGTCTTACAGACTTACATACAAAAAGTGAAGCGCTATATAAATTGTTTTATAGTCTTTGGTTTTATAATTTTTGGTAGCTATGATTGATTTTGATAAGCAGTTGTGCTAGAAATAAAATTTAAAATTCACATTTTATTAGCAAAAACAACACTTTTCCTTACCGCATATATTGATGACCAAGGCAAGCATTTTAATTTCTTTATTTATATTAATTTAATTTCTGATACACACGACCTATAAAATCAGAACATGGAAAGGATATGAAAAAGAACAATAAAATGTTTACACCTTCTAAGGAAATGCTGACTGACCCTGGCATCACTTCAACAGTTGCATATCCAGTTATTACTGCGTCTCCTGCCTCGCGAACAAAGAAACCACAAACTCTTCTGAAAACTGTATTGTTTGGCATTGGCCCTGCAATCTGTGTTGATGATGCTATAATTACTGGAATTCTTCGACTACCAACTTGTTTACAAGTTTTGAGGTGCATGATGTATCACTGCAATGTAGCAGCACATAGTGAGCATCCAGGTTCTCTTGGTGCACCTTCTCGATTTACAACTGCCAAAATTGTGCTGAATCAAGTTACTGCTTTCTACGAAAAAGCAAACATTCCAATGGTGACAGAGAGGAGAGCTTGTGAGAAGTATGTTCAGCTTCTTGATGCAAATACAATAAACTTCGTTCAATTGATAAAAGTCGCCGAAACACACCAGCCACCAAATGTAAACTGGAACAAATGAAATCTATTTTGGCAACAACTTTTCAACTGTGGCCACCAAATGTCGAGACTATTATCAAGAATGCAGAAGATCTAGCATTCTTGAGGTCTATGAAAGGAGACATGTCTTCCAGCTTTGGATCATTTGACAAAACACTTGCAAAAAAAGTCGCTCGACGCCATTCACGAGATGTCGCAACATTGGAACGTCAGAAACGCGCAAGAGAAGAAAATGCAGCATGTTCAACGATATCAGTGCCTTCCAGCGAGAGTAGCAGTGACGAACCCGATGATTCTACTTCTAAATCTGAAGATAATATGGAGTTGTTGATAACTGGATGATATAATGCCATTGCAAAAGCGAAGAAAGCCAACAGGAGCTTTGGTATTTCTACATCCAGATGTTTTATGCCGACCAAATCTTGTGTCACTAGCGACAAGATTAAAGATTACACCAACACAGCAGGCAGCTTTCACACTCTAGTAAACAAACCGAATTCTTGCGAGACGACTACCACGAATTCCTTAAGCTGTCCCTTGTTTACCTGAATGCTACAAATAAGGAGGTTAACTTTAAAAGACCAGGTGCCCTGCACAAAGCACGATGGATGGCAAAGCTGATATATTGCCTCAAGATTGCACTGTGTGAGAAACAAATTCAATTATTGCCTCCAGGTACTATTACCACACGTGATCAAGTGCCAAAGATTCGCGCATTTGCTACATTTGTAACACATGTTTATGTCGTGTGGTGGCTCACTTGCAAAAAGAGTGTGGATGCACCATGGAATGATCTACAGCTCTACAAGCGACTTTTGGATTACAACGATGTCAACAGAGACATATCCAAGCTAGCAATCCGTGCCCTGAATAGGCATCTGTGGTACCTCACTGCTGAAATGATCCCACTTGTTCTGTTCAGCAATGAAGTACCTGTGTTGGAAAAGCGAGCTCTAGCAGATGCTCTGCTAAGGCTTCGACCAGTGGTTGCCCTCAAAACTCCACAGAATCGATTTGGAAATGGTTGGGGAAAACCACGATTCCAATCAATTGATTCTAAAACTCGTTTGTGTGATCTGGCTGGAGTTGACTCGTGGTTTACTATATACAGACTTCAACTGGACACAGGATTCCTCCAACTGCCTGTTGATGATTGGTGCCAAACAGCTTCTTACATTGCCAGTGCAGAAAATGTTGCTGCTATTAACGTTGTTAACGAATGTGAGAGGAGTGAAACTGGCATCTGACTTTGTTGAAGCAGCGCGAACGGATGAACATTTTCAAAACATTCTTCAAGTGGTAGAAATGGACCGCAAAAACATCTCAAACGTGCGTAAACCTTACAAACGTGCAACAAAGTGAAACTGAATTAAATGCAACAGTAATAAATAATTTAATACTTTAATGTAATTTTTATATAGGCTAGAAAAAACTTTTTTTTTTCTTTACATGTCATGTTTTGTGATTTCTTGGGCGGGGGGAGGACCTCTTAATCAACTCTGATTTGAAAAATATTTTACACAAGTTATTATTAATGATATTAGAACAAATTAGAAACATAGGCCAAAAACAAACAATCAATTTTTTCCTCTATTGTGGTGATGCACCCTATTGCTCATATAATGTGTATGTGTTTTAAAAAAAAACAACATATATATTCACATCGTGAGAAACTATGTCACCATTTGGGTAGATGTATGTAATTCACTATATAGATGTATGTAATTCACTATATAGATGTATGTAATTTACTATATAGATGTATGTAATTCACTATGTAGATGTATATAATTCACTATATACATGTATGTAATTCACTATATAGATGTATGTAATTCACTATGTAGATGTATGTAATTCACTATGTAGATGTATATGTAATTCACTATATAGATGTATGTAATTCATTATGTAGATGTATGTAATTCACTATATAGATGTATGTAATTCACTATGTAGATGTATATGTAATTCACTATATAGATGTATGTAATTCACTATATTGATGTATGTAATTCACTATGTAGATGTATATGTAATTCATTATATAGATGTATATAATTCACTATATAGATGTATGTAATTCACTATGTAGATGTATATGTAATTCACTATATAGATGTATGTAGTCCACTATGTAGATGTATATGTAATTCACTATATAGATGTATGTAATTCACTATGTAGATGTATGTAATTCACTATGTAGATGTATGTAGTCCACTATGTAGATGTATATGTAATTCACTATATAGATGTATGTAATTCACTATGTAGATGTATGTAATTCACTATGTAGATGTATGTAATTCACTATATAGATGTATGTAATTCACCATATAGATGTATGTAATTCACTATGTAGATGTATGTAATTCACTATATAGATGTATGTAATTCACTATTTAGATTATGTAGCTCACTATGTAGATGTATGCAATTCACTATGTATATGTATGTAATTCACTATGTAGATGTATGTAATTCACTATGTAGATGTATGTAATTCACTATGTAGATGTATATGTAATTCACTATATAGATGTATGTAATTCATTATGTAGATGTATGTAATTCACTATATAGATGTATGTAATTCACTATGTAGATGTATATGTAATTCACTATATAGATGTATGTAATTCACTATATTGATGTATGTAATTCACTATGTAGATGTATATGTAATTCATTATATAGATGTATATAATTCACTATATAGATGTATGTAATTCACTATGTAGATGTATATGTAATTCACTATATAGATGTATGTAGTCCACTATGTAGATGTATATGTAATTCACTATATAGATGTATGTAATTCACTATGTAGATGTATGTAATTCACTATGTAGATGTATGTAATTCACTATATAGATGTATGTAATTCACCATATAGATGTATGTAATTCACTATGTAGATGTATGTAATTCACTATATAGATGTATGTAATTCACTATTTAGATTATGTAGCTCACTATGTAGATGTATGCAATTCACTATGTATATGTATGTAATTCACTATGTAGATGTATGTAATTCACTATGTAGATGTATGTAATTCACTATGTAGATGTATATGTAATTCACTATATAGATGTATGTAATTCATTATGTAGATGTATGTAATTCACTATATAGATGTATGTAATTCACTATGTAGATGTATATGTAATTCACTATATAGATGTATGTAATTCACTATATTGATGTATGTAATTCACTATGTAGATGTATATGTAATTCATTATATAGATGTATATAATTCACTATATAGATGTATGTAATTCACTATGTAGATGTATATGTAATTCACTATATAGATGTATGTAGTCCACTATGTAGATGTATATGTAATTCACTATATAGATGTATGTAATTCACTATGTAGATGTATGTAATTCACTATGTAGATGTATGTAATTCACTATATAGATGTATGTAATTCACCATATAGATGTATGTAATTCACTATGTAGATGTATGTAATTCACTATATAGATGTATGTAATTCACTATTTAGATTATGTAGCTCACTATGTAGATGTATGCAATTCACTATGTATATGTATGTAATTCACTATGTAGATGTATGTAATTCACTATGTAGATGTATGTAATTCACTATGTAGATGTATATGTAATTCACTATATAGATGTATGTAATTCATTATGTAGATGTATGTAATTCACTATATAGATGTATGTAATTCACTATGTAGATGTATATGTAATTCACTATATAGATGTATGTAATTCACTATATTGATGTATGTAATTCACTATGTAGATGTATATGTAATTCATTATATAGATGTATATAATTCACTATATAGATGTATGTAATTCACTATGTAGATGTATATGTAATTCACTATATAGATGTATGTAGTCCACTATGTAGATGTATATGTAATTCACTATATAGATGTATGTAATTCACTATGTAGATGTATATGTAATTCACTATATAGATGTATGTAATTCACTATATTGATGTATGTAATTCACTATGTAGATGTATATGTAATTCATTATATAGATGTATATAATTCACTATATATAGATGTATGTAATTCACTATGTAGATGTATATGTAATTTACTTTATATAGATGTATGTAGTCCACTATGTAGATGTATATGTAATTCACTACTTTATAGATGTATGTAATTCACTATGTAGATGTATGAAATTCACTATGTAGATTTATGTAATTCACTATATAGATGTATGTAATTCACCATATAGATGTATGTAATTCACTATGTAGATGTATGTAATTCACTATATAGATGTATGTAATTCACTATTTAGATTATGTAGCTCACTATGTAGATGTATGCAATTCACTATGTATATGTATGTAATTCACTATGTAGATGTATGTAATTCACTATGTAGATGTATGTAATTCACTATGTAGATGTATATGTAATTCACTATATAGATGTATGTAATTCATTATGTAGATGTATGTAATTCACTATATAGATGTATGTAATTCACTATGTAGATGTATATGTAATTCACTATATAGATGTATGTAATTCACTATATTGATGTATGTAATTCACTATGTAGATGTATATGTAATTCATTATATAGATGTATATAATTCACTATATAGATGTATGTAATTCACTATGTAGATGTATATGTAATTCACTATATAGATGTATGTAGTCCACTATGTAGATGTATATGTAATTCACTATATAGATGTATGTAATTCACTATGTAGATGTATATGTAATTCACTATATAGATGTATGTAATTCACTATATTGATGTATGTAATTCACTATGTAGATGTATATGTAATTCATTATATAGATGTATATAATTCACTATATAGATGTATGTAATTCACTATGTAGATGTATATGTAATTCACTATATAGATGTATGTAGTCCACTATGTAGATGTATATGTAATTCACTATATAGATGTATGTAATTCACTATGTAGATGTATGTAATTCACTATGTAGATGTATGTAATTCACTATATAGATGTATGTAATTCACCATATAGATGTATGTAATTCACTATGTAGATGTATGTAATTCACTATATAGATGTATGTAATTCACTATTTAGATTATGTAATTCACTATGTAGATGTATGCAATTCACTATGTATATGTATGTAATTCACTATGTAGATGTATGTAATTCACTATGTAGATGTATGTAATTCACTATGTATTTATATTAATTCACTATGTATATGTTTGTAATTCACTATGTAGATGTATGTAATTCACTATGTATGTATATGTAATTCACTATGTATATGTATGTAATTCACTATGGTGAGTTCATTGTTAATATTTCTTTTATCTACATTAGTTTTACATTTATGAAAAGTATCACTTATACAAAAAAAAATGATGTTGGGCATAATGGAAACCGTTGTAAACTTTGACCATTGTTAACAGAAGAGTTAACATCCTAATGACCATTGTTAACATAAGAGTTAACGTCCTAATTACATCTCTCGAGGTAACAACGAAGAAAAATAATGTTTACTTTCTAAATAAAACAAACTTTGCAATTTAAACCTAACTAGGGATGCAGAGGAAAAAAACAAATGTCCAGACTTGAAATGAGATTACCCTCAATGTGGGACGGATGGCCCAACTGGAGTAAATGATCGACTTTCGACTTGAGAGTCCTGGGTTCGATCTTCGGTGGGAACCAAGGGGATTTTTTTCAAGGTCTTGTTGAAAACTGGTTAAAGTCCCACAAGTCAACCAATATTAAATGGGAACCTGACTTTAAGTTGGGGAAATAAAGGTGTAGTGCTAACCACACAATCCCTTTAAATGCTGAGGTCACAGAAACAGATGAATTCTACACTTTACCTGCCCCGATGGCCCCCTTTAGGACTCAGGAAATTTTTTTTTAACCCACAATGCTAACAAAATTATTACCCCTAGTTTTGTCACTGTCAATTCTCTACATCGAAGTTAAAACAATAATTGCGTTTCACTTTATTTTTTATGTATCATTTTTTATTTTTTTGAGTCCCTGGAAACCAGCCAGACGAGAGTAAAACTGAAAATTGCCTTCATTAAATTGTCTCTGCAGAAAAAAAAGCTGGCTTATTTTAGTTTTAAAGCTGGTTATGTCACCGAGATGCCGGTTTGTCTTCGCCAATCAGTGGCGGTAAATCCGCGGCTTGCGAGATGACCCGTCAGAACGATCGAAGACCCAAGTCTGAGGGAACGGGGGGAGGGGATTGTTTTCGTGCCGGGAGACGGGCTGCAGTAATGAGGTCAAGTAATATTAGAAATAAAAAAAAATAACCAATGATCGTAATGTAGCGAAACCAAATATTAGGTTAATAAAAGACCAAACTAGTTATATATAGATGAGATCACATGTCTGCACGGCAGTGGTTCTAAAACGCATGCGGGAAGTCACACTTTTAGAAACCAGTTTGGTGTTCACTAAACGCCTGTAAAGATATATTAAAAAAAAGACGCGGGAAAAACTTTGAGGTAACCACCACAATACTGGATTAAGTTAATGAGATGGTTGGTCGTGAGGTAAAGCGCTCGACTATCGACTTGATGGTCAGTGGTTTTATCTCTGCTGAAATACAGCGCAGAAAATTGTCTCTGGAAACAGCACAGCAAATTTATTGAAGATAAATTCTGTGGAATACAGTCGAGCCGATAAACATTTAAACGATTGATATCAAAACGCAGTTTAATGTCTTTTTTTTTAATATAGTACTAGTTATCAAAGGCCCGGTACCCGGACCGGCGAGTAGGCACACAGTTGGAGTTGAAAATGGTGATATATATTTTAACGCGTTAACAATCAGTCTATATACTTGTAGTGGCCCCAAGGATATGAACAGATTATTATAGCTAAAATACATTTGAGAATAGGGACACCTAATAATACATCAAATAAAGTTCATTTGTTAAATAGTTCCTCCCAAAGAAAATAATCCTCACTATGGGTAAATATAAACAACAACTCTTAAAATCATATTCCTTCATAATATTTTAATGGACTCCTTTCCAAACAGTTATTCATTTAATGTTTTATGATGTTCAACATGGCGTATTTAAAAAAAATAGAGAGACGTGAGTGCTTGTGTTAAGCAAAACGCTACATGTTTATCGGGTGGTTTATTTACTGTTATACACATTGTAGCATAGTACAATTAACTAAGAAAAATTGCCGACCCGGCAGTGCAGAACCTAGGGATTTAGGGGCCCGGTGGGCTTGGCCTCAGTGGGGGCTGCCCCTGCATTTTGACATGAGATAGTTTTTTGACGCTTCTCAAGCTTGGTGCCGAGAAGAAAGAATCGTTGTGTAGCTTTTAGCTAACCTTCAATTAAAAACATAGTATTCCATCAATGCAGTTGAGGCCGCAGACGCAGAAAACATTATGCCTCTTTCAACATTATAGTTCTGTGAAACCAATGCCGAACCAAGAGATTTTAGGCATCTTCGGGAGCCACTACATTTTGACATGAGATAATGTACTTAATCTTTAGTTTAAAAAATATTTTGGGGGGCCCTCCTCAAACTGGGGCCCCTCCATACACCCTCTGTGCGAAGCCCCCATCATAAATGGGTTAGTTTGCATTGTAAACGTTGTGTACGGCGCTACTCAATCTCAACCCTTATTCAATTCATTCATGTGACGTAATAGTCAACAAATGAAAAAAAGTGACGTATTTTAGGTTAGTAATAAAGGGAAATAATTGTACCTTAGAAATAGACATATTTTAGAAATAAAAACAATTTAAACAATATAAATATTACATTATATTGAGGTTTAAAATATGTTTCGGAGAGTTTCACAGAATCTTTTGGCATGGTTTTGAGTCACCTCTCCTAATATCGCTCTATTGCCCTTTGGTAATGAATGAGGCGGTCCAAGACAGTATTACATTGTGATTGCCATTTGGCATTCACGTTCTTATCTGCCGTATGTTAGTGTACGGTGTTTTGTCACCTCGGCACTAAACATATGGCTGGTCCAATGTCATTTCTGGCAGCCAAGTAGGAGACAATTCTTACTCGGCTGGCCAGTTGGTAGCCGTATCATGCATGTTAAGAAGAAAACAGTAAATGTTTCGGCCATCTTTGAATTGTTTATGCCGCCATCTTGGATGACAGACGGAAGTCGCGATGACAGACGGAAGTAGCGATGACAGACGGAAACCGGAACGTATGATGTAAAATTTGTATTATAGATAATAATGAAATTGTGTATTGTGTGGAGACAGTAATGTAGTCGAAATCAGATAACGTGAACATTCAAACTTTTTGAGGTATAGAAGAATTTTTTTTTAGAGCATTTTCGAAAAAAAATGCTCTATTGTCCCCGTTTTGTCTGTCTGCCTGTCTGTCCGTCATCACCCTAGATCTCAACAACCATAAGTCCTAGACCCATGATGTATATATCATTTTGTAGGTCTTGGCCTGCCATTTGTGCATCAAAAAGTCCATTTCGCGATCTGACCTCTGAGAGCCGAAAAAAGGGGCTTATTAAGTACCGTTTTTTACTATATAAGCTATATTAACAAAGGAGCGCCCTATATCTCAGCAACCATAAGTCCTAAACCCATGATGTATATATCATTTTGTAGGTCTTGGCCTGCCATGTGTGCATCAAAAAGTCCATTTTGCGATATGACCTCTCAGGGCCGGGCTTCAGGGTTCCTAAGGGGCTTATATAGTATATATAGATTATAAGTTATTTATTTTTGTAACAGTTATTACACATGACTTACTTCCCTCTCTATTTATACATGAAAATGCTCTAAAACGTCCTGTTTTTACAGGCTTAATTTTTGCTTGTTTAACATCCTATCGGTTGAGCTCTAGTATATAATATTTTCTTACATTCCATCAAATCTATCAGTTCAATATATCGGAAAAAAGTATGGGCTATCTAATCGAAAAAAAAAATATTATAGTGATGAATAAGTTGTTCTATCATAATCGATTCAAAATAATTGGTATCGTCAAAACATTAGTTTTGTTGTGGTTTCGATGGCCGTGCCGCTGCAAGTCTTTAAAAAAATAAAAACTTGAAAGTGGAGATTAAACGTAAAAATATCAAGAACAATTAACGGAAAAGAAATTAAAACAAAAGAAAATAAATTTTAATTAAAAAGGCAATTTAAGTAGCCGAATAAATAAAGTTAATTATTCTATTTAAACAGTTATAGACCGTGTGACATTTTTCATTCAAATTTCGGAAGTTGCCAACTTAATTATGGGATCTTTTGCCCGTAACGTAAAAAAATAAAACAACAACAAACAAGCAGATTCAAACAGATGAAAAGAGAGTCAGACATTTTCGTTTTCCCGCCAGTCGAGCAAAATGATTTATCCGTATAAAGAGAGTCATTAATTTTAGCTGACGTCATTTACAACGGTTTTTTTTCTCGTCTGCGCACAACTTCCGTTCTATTTTTTGTGTTGCCTATAAATAGCTTACAAATAATCACGTTTAAAAAAGAAAAGAAAAGGAGATTTACTTCCTCCTTCACAGCCTGCAAGCTGTATCCTAACAGCCATTACATGTACAGCTTTTATTTCTCTCTCTCTCTTTCTTTTCTTTTTTTTTTTTTTTTGAAAGAACTAAATGCTATGGGCGATCGTATTGTCTGTTACTTCTGCATCACTTTGACAATCTGCCGTCCAATCATCTCAGGGGATAAATACTGATCTTTGTCTTATCATGATTTGCTTTTCTTTTTTATCAGGAGGAAAAGTAGGGATGGGGGGGGGGGGCGGGCGGGGATGCGGTTGAGGGCGCGGCGTCTGACCCAAAAAAGTTTTGAGCTAAATTCTCAATCTAGTCGGCAAAAAAAAGAGGTTAAGGAAGGGCGAGGGGAAAAATGATATCTCGACATCTTTCCTAACTTGTCTATTGATGGGGGGTTGGGGGGGGGAGGGGGTACCTTGCATTTTGAAAGCAATCCAAAACCCACTAAACAAAAAATGAATTTTTATCTGAAAGGGTTGCTCTTTGTTGTATTGGGAATTGTTGTATTCACTGACTTGGCTAATACGACGTTTAATGAACTGGGTCAAGGGAGGGCAAATCTTTTTGAGTCTCGGGCCACAGCGGGCTCGTCAATGTGACCGGCGGGCCGGGACAAGAGCACTGATGAACTCGTACACATTTATGATAAACGTCATAGCCTAAACATTGTGGCGTGCTTCACTCTGAATTGCGTGCCGGAAGTGGCCCGCGCGCCGTAGTTTGCCCAATGGTTTCACTGGGTTATAGTTTGATATCAACTAATAAGCCAGACAGTTAACACAGTTCCCAGTTCCATCTCTCCGTGATATCAACTAATAAGCCAGACAAGCTAACACAGTTCCCAGTTCCATCTCTCCGTGATATCAACTAATAAGCCAGACAGCTAACACAGTTCCCAGTTCCATCTCTCCATGATATCAACTAATAAGCCAGACAGCTAACACAGTTCCCAGTTCCATCTCTCCGTGTAACAGAAAACTTGGAGAGATACAACGGTTGGTTTCTTCCATTTTACCACCTTAACTGTTCGCTTTTTAAAAAAAAACATTGGACGCTTTTTAAACTTATTTTAAACACATTGAACGCTTTTTAAACACATTGGACGCTTTTTCCTATCACTATTTACTTTTTATTTTTTTACTAATACAGCAACAATGTTAAACTGTTGTTCTAGTTTAACTCAGTTTGATTTCATATGATCCTCATTTATCGTTGAATATTGAAGCCAGTGAAATTCTATTTATATTCATGAGTAATACATTCAGTCTATTTAAACTAACAGACTGTGAAGAAATTCTATTTATATTCCTGAGTAATACATTTAGTCTATTTAAGCATACAGACTGTGAAGGAATCGCTTTATACTGTTTCGAATCTAAGGGTCAAATCAAATATATATTAATTCCACACGGCTGGTGCTATAGTACCTCCAGACATTGGGGTGGGGGGGGGGGAGGGTGTCTTCTGACAGTTAATAGACACACACACACACACCCACCCACACACACACACATTAATAGTGAAAACCATTTTCTCCTTTCCCTGAAATAATTCCAGCCCTGGTCAACATTCAAAGCGAGAAATTGTCATCATTAAAACCTCACGGATCTAACTGTGTGTGCGTGTGCGTGCGTGCGTGTGTGTTTGTGTTTAAAATTGTGTGTGCGTGTGTGTGTGTTTGTGTGTGTATGTGTGTGCGTTTGTTAGTGCTTGATTCACTGAAGTCTGACATTTTTAAAATGGTATGGATTCCCCGTAAATGAAAATGTTTGTGTTTGGTAGAATTTCGGCCACAGTGAACCCATGAATAAACAATGACTTTTACTCAATGGTCACAGTGACCCGTGACTAAACAATGACTTTTGTTCCACGGTCACAGTGACCCATGAATAAACAATGACTTTTTGTTCCATGGTCACAGTGACCCGTGACTAAACAATGACTTTTGTTCCACGGTCATAGTAACCCATGACTAAAAATGACTTTTGTTCCATTGTCACAGTGACCCATGACTAAACAATGACTTTTGTTTCATGATCACAGTGACCCATGACTAAACAATGACTTTTGTTCCATGGTCACAGTGACCCGTGACTAAAAATGACTTTTGTTCCATTGTCACAGTGACCCATGACTAAAAAATGACTTTTGTTCCATGGTCACAGTGACCCGTGACTAAAAAATGACTTTTGTTCCACGGTCACAGTGACCCATGACACTGACTTTGTTCTGTGTGTAAGTTTACTGGACGTGGGAAATAGTTACAGAAGGCCAAGAATAAACAACAACAACAACAAATACATATCAGTCTAATGTCATATTATACTCTGTGTCAGAGTCGAACACAAAGTACAGATGCACCAATTACGTCTCTTTTGGATAAAAATGCCGCCCCTTGTGTGCTAAAGTACGGCAGATGCCCCCCCCTGTCCTCTCCTAACTAGACCACAGACACAAATTATCTTAGGACGGCTTAGACTATTAAGCTAACTAATAACTGACTGAATTTAATGTTCCCGGTTTTTTTTCATAGTAAAGTTTCAAATCCTCTCCCATTTCTCCCCCCCCCCCAACCTCCCCGATCACCGAAACAGGCTACCTTGACATAGTAACATGGGGCTCATTTTCCTCAAAAATGACCTACTCAAAAAGGACATACTCAAAAATGACCTTCTATAAAATGACCTGCTCTCAAACGTTTAACTTTTATGTCCCGCCATTCAGTGCTATGTGCAACAGTACAAGATCTATTCTCATAACAACTTTATGTGTAGTAGTAAGCACATGTTGATGACGTCATAATTCCATTAATAGGAGGAAAAAAAATACATGCAGCGAAACAACCTTTTTCTGTCTTTCTGATGAAATGAAGTCTACAGAAATTGAACACTAAGTTCAAACACAGACAAAAAAACGTGGCCAGAAGAACTGAGGCCAGTGGCGTAGCGAGCTTAGCTCGCGCCCGGGGCACAACACCTTTTTAGCACCTTCCCCCCCCCCCGCCCCCTCATTCGAGTACCATATAATATTATTTACAATTTTTTGTTTTGCGGACCATTTGGCACCCCCTTAGTGAGCAGCGGCCGGGGCATGATGCCTTCGTGCCCCCCTCTCGCTACCCCACTGACTGAGGCATACAAATTAGGTCAACTGGACTATTTTCTCCCAAAATTTAGTAAAAAGTAATTAATAAATGTAAAATAAAAATTTTTCTACAGCGACGTTGCCCGCCCAAGGCTGACGACGACTCTGTCAAGAGTTCCGACGCCCCTGACCCCTATATTCAACGGCCCTGATAGTTGTATAAATAGCAAAATCTTCAAATTAAATTTCCAGGCCTTTCTATCGGCTATACAATCTTCAAACTGAAACAAAAAAAGATTAAGTGTATTAATTGAAGATTTTTTGTTTTTTGCTTCTGAGAACTCACACATGTGCACTCTAAAAACGAGCTGAGACAAAAATTTGCATGATTGTTGATTGCTTTTGATGTTGTCCTGTCTGATGTTGTTGCTGTTGTCAATAGCAACGTGTCGTGTCGTACTGTAGCCATCTTATTTTGTTGTTGTTGTTGTTGGGTCCCGCGGCGATCTCGTTGACGGCGACAGCTGGGTTGTGATTGGTTGAGACGAACATAATCATTATGGGATAGGTCAGGGCGTCCGGGCCCATGCATAAGAGATGTAGGGCGGCGAGTGGTGAGGGTGGGGGGGGTGGTGGATGTGTGTGTTCTCAGGATGTTGGTCAGATGGAAGATAATTGAGAAAAAAACAGGTCATTGGTCTGTTGGAAAATGGCGGATATATCAGAAAAGCGATTTGGTGGAGGGGGGGGGGTGATCATTGTTCCATTTAAGGTTTGCGAGTGTGCGCAAGCAACACACAGCTTACGGAGCTTGTGCACACACACACACACACACAGCCACGCACACTACAACACGGTGCACACATGCATCTTCGAGTAAACTTGTATACCGCATAGCTGCGCACAACAAATACACAAATATAGAAACATTCATTAAAATGTTGCATTGCCCAATGTCTTCTGCTGCAGCACTCTGCTTTTTTTTAGTAAATTAGAGGAAGCATTGTCGGAGAAGAGGGAGTTGGTAGACTATGCGTGGCGTGGTGGAGGAGAGGGTGGGGTAGATGATGGGGTAGATAATGTGGTAGATAATGTGGTAGACGAGGGGGGAGGTTTGTGTGAGAGGGAGAAGACGAGGGAGAGTTGGCAGACGTGGAATGGGGGGGGGGAGAGTGTGGAGACGAGAGGTGGTGGTAAAGGAGCTGCGGGGGTATGGGGGGGGGGTCTATTTTAATTGAAATTTTTTTTTTAGAGAGATGTTATGTGCATGAGAGGTTTTGTAAACAAGAAAAATATACCATTTTGAAAGGTTCATAAGGGACGTGATGATTAATTCACCACTGTACATCAGCGAGACAACGGAATGCGGCTGAGTTCGTCAGCCCGGTTCATTGCATTTAAATGTATCAGTCACGGCTTGAATCATTGCAATGGTAGTCTTTGTTTGACCTTAACTGACCGGGGTCAACGCTTGAAGCGTAACGACTTCGCCTGTAGGTCTCACTGACCCAATTAAAAAAAAAGAAATATTGAGATAGTACTTTTATTAACACCATTGTTAGAAACACCATTGTTAGAAACACCATTGTTAGAAACACCATTGTTATTAACACCATTGCTATTAACACCATTGTAGGACCATTGTTAGTAAGACCATTGCTAGTAAGACCATTGTTAGTAAGACCATTGTTAGTAAGACCATTGTTAGTAAGACCATTGTTAGTAATACCATTGTTAGTAACACCATTGTTTCACTGTGGAATTTTCTTCAAGTTTTATGCCAGGTAATAATTATTCACTGCATACATATTTTTTTGGTTAATAGATGTCATTATTTATGTCTTTCAATCGATTATTTAATTATTCGATGTCTGTTAAACGAATCATTGTGTCTATCTATCTATCTATATATATATCTATCCATCAGTTCATTTGTTTCCGAAATGAAGAGAAGGAATTATCTGTCCTGACCTTACGTTAATGCGTCATTGAATGTCAATTTTAATGAGATTTATTCTATTATCTGAAGTTTAATTTTACGCTATTATTTATTTAAAAAAAAAATTCATGTAATAAATAATGACGTAATATTGCTTTTAAAAAAAAACAACGACAACAAAACAAGAGATTTATTTCCCCTTAATTAGACTTTTAGAAGGAAGGGCTCGACACCTTATCAACACGAGTTACTTAAACTTTTACAAAGCTCCCCACCCCGAGGCTACAGTGAGGGGAGTTAACAATCCCATGTATTTTATAACCCCCAGTTTCAATTGACTGATATGAGGTTTGTATTTCAGGAACTAATCAAAGTTGGGTTGTTTTTTTTGTGTCAGTGGGAGGTAACTCGAGAGAAATTTCAGGCCAATAATATTTTGAAGTCCATTCAAATTTTAAGTTTTTTTTGTAAACCACATATAAACAAGCGACACGGTAAAATTCATAAAAATATAAAATAAATAAAATTCATAAAAAATGGGATGGAATATGAAAAGAGGCATTTCATTAAACAGAAATCGAAAATATCGAAAATTATTATTCGTATCGTAATTGGAGAATTTCATTTTTAAGGATACTATGAAGCTAAATGTTCGGTTGTCTACTCATTTTTTAATGTTCCTTTAGTCCTTTAGTTCTTTGTAACGTCTTTATGACGTCCTTTTAAGGAGGAGACGTTCATCGCTTAGATTACATAAACCACTAATGGGACGGTTTTTTATAGCACTCTTAACACAGCTGATAGTACAATGACCTAAGGGACAATTGCATCATGACCCACAAAAATACTTTGGTTCTCAACAAAGTTCGAACCAAGGAAACTCAGATCGACAGCCACTCGACCATTCTTCCCTTTTATGTCTTATATCAGAATAAGACGTTTATGAGAAATAAATGGCTATTCGTTTTGGAATCGAAGAAAAAATGAAATCGTCCCATCAAAATATCATAAACGTCTCTGAATTTCTACCAGGTCTGATTTATTGGTGTAATCGAATAACGAAGACGAGTTAGGAAACGCTAGAGGTTCAGGTGACTGGGTTTTGGAAAGATTTGTTGGTTTCCAAGTGTCCACAATGAGACCACCCCAACTCCATGAAGGTGCAAATGACCAGTGTAGGTTAAAAAAGGGTGGCCTATGTGATGGTTCCATAGTTTTATTGTAAATATTGTCATGTTGTGCCAAGTGAAAACACCCCTTCACGACTTACTGAGGAATATTAACCTATCTTTTGAAAAAAATATATACAACTATACTTAGCAAACCCAGAAGCTACAAGACATAATAAATTCCGTTAAAAGTAAGTAAAACATAATTCTTTAAGCCAAGTTTAATAAAAAAAAGCCAACAAAAACACAGACAATACAAATCGTTACTGATAAGTTTGGACAATTAATTTTTCAAGTTATTGAAAATATTCAAGATATTAGCTTTAATTTTTTTTTAAAGTGACGCATAGTGAGGTTATCTTTAGCTTTTATTTTTCTGGTGACTTTTGACCTAATGAAAGACGATCATTGCTAGAGGCAGTTCATGAAGATATATTAAGTAGGCATGCACAGTATATCACTAAAAACTTTCAATTTGAAATTAACTGAACACCTTACAGTATGTCACACTGTATTTCCCTGTGCAATGAAAGACATCTGCAGATAACGACTTCTGTGACTTGAATTATTGTTAATGTAATGCTAGAGTTGTTAGACTTAGATGTCTCATTTTCTGCATCGTTGAACTATGACGTTTAGGTTTTGCTTCGTCCGGTGAGAGAGAAATCAAAGGAAGTTATCAAAGGAAGAAAACAAAGAGCAATGACACAGTAATAAATAAATAATTGAAGCTGCCAACAGAAGGAAATAGTGGTAATGAGGATTTGATTAAAATCGGAGAGAGAGAGAAATGGAGTGTGTGTGTGTGTGTGTGTGTATGTGTGTGTATGATAGATAGAGAGAGGGTGAAAGTAAAATAACAAAAATGAGATTGAAAACAAAATATCTATCTATCTATCTATCTATCTATCTATCTATCTATCTATCTATCTATCTATCTATCTATCTATCTATCTATCTATCTATCTATCTATCTATCTATCTATCTATCTATCTATCTATCATATAAAAAAGATATGTCAGGCTGGTAACTAGCAAAGCTATTCAGAAGCGCATAATTTGCTGGTGGCAGCTCACTTTTGTCGGTCTGTCATCTAACTTGTCGCCTGTCTTACAATCCCATCATCTAACTTGTCGCCTGTCTTACAATCCCATCATTTAACTTGTCTCATGTCTTACAATCCTATCACCTAACTTGTCGCCTGTCTTACAATCCCATCATTTAACTTGTCGCCTGTCTTACAATCCCATCATTTAAATTGTCTCCTGTCTTACAATCCTATCAGCTAACTTGTCGCCTGTCTTACAATTCCATTATTTAACTTGTCGACTGTCTTACAATCCTATCATCCAACTTGTCTGTCTTACAATCCCATCATTTAACTTGTCGCCTGTCTTACAATCCCATCATTTAACTTGTCGCCTGTCTTACAATCCTATCACCTAACTTGTCGACTGTCTTACAATCCTATCATCCAACTTGTCTGTCTTACAATCCTATCACCTAACTTGTCGCCTGTCTTACAATCCTATCATCCAACTTGTCTGTCTTACAATTCCATCATTTAACTTGTCGCCTGTCTTACAATCCCATCATTTAACTTGTCTCCTGTCTTACAATCCTATCACCTAACTGTCGCCTGTCTTACAATCCCATCACTTAACTTGTCGCCTGTCTTTCAATCCTATCACCTAACTTGTCGACTGTCTTACAATCCTATCATCCAACTTGTCTGTCTTACAATCCTATCAACTAACTTGTCGCCTGTCTTACAATCCTATCAACTAACTTGTCGCCCGTCTTACAATCCTATCAACTAACTTGTCGCCTGTCTTACAATCCTATAACCTAACTTGTCGCCTCTCTTACAATCCTATCACCTAACTTGTCGACTGTCTTACAATCCTATCATCCAACTTGTCTGTCTTACAATCCTATCAACTAACTTGGCGCCTGTCTTACAATCCTATCAACTAACTTGTTGCCCGTCTTACAATTCCATCATTTAACTTGTCGCCTGTCTTACAATCCTATCACCTAACTTGTCGCCTGTCTTACAATCCTATCAACTAACTTGTCGCCCGTCTTACAATCCTATCAACTAACTTGTCGCCTGTCTTACAATCCTATCAACTAACTTGTCGCCTGTCTTACACAATCCTATCAACTAACTTGTCGGCTGTCTTACACAATCCTATCAACTAACTTGCCTGTCTTACACAATCCTATCAACTAACTTGTCGCCTGTCTTACACAATCCTATCAACTAACTTGTCGCCTGTCTTACAAAATCCTATCACCTAACTTGTCGCCTGTCTTACACAATCCTATTAACTAACTTGTCGCTCGTCTTACACAATTCTATCAACTAACTTGTCGCCCGTCTTACACAATCCTATCACCTAACTTGTCGCCTGTCTTACAATCCCATCATTTAACTTGTCTCCTGTCTTTCAATCCTATCACCTAACTTGTCGCCTGTCTTAGAATCCTATCATCCAACTTGTCTGTCTTACAATTCCATCATTTAACTTGTCGCCTGTCTTACAATCCTATCACCTAACTTGTCGCCTGTCTTACAATCCTATCATCTAACTTGCCGCCTGTCTTAAAATCCCATCATTTAACTTGTCGCCTGTCTTACAATCCTATCACCTAACTTGTCGACTGTCTTACAATCCTATCATCAAACTTGTCTGTCTTACAATCCCATCATTTAACTTGTCGCCCGTCTTACAATCCTATCACCTAACTTGTCGCCTGTCTTACAATCCTATTACCTAACTTGTCGACTGTCTTACAATCCTATCATCCATCTTGTCTGTCTTACAATTCCATCATTTAACTTGTCGCCTGTCTTACAATCCTATCATTTAACTTGTCGACTGTCTTACAATCCTATTATCAAACTTGTCTGTCTTACAATCCCATCATTTAACTTGTCGCCCGTCTTACAATCCTATCAACTAACTTGTCGACTGTCTTACAATCCTATCAACTAACTTGTCGACTGTCTTACAATCCTATCAACTAACTTGTCGCCTGTCTTACACAATCCTATCAACTAACTTGTCGCCCGTCTTACAATCCTATCCAATAACTTGTTGCCTGTCTTACACAATCCTATCAACTAACTTGTTGCCTGTCTTACAATCCTATCAACTAACTTGTCGCCTGTCTTACAATCCTATCAACTAACTTGTCGCCTGTCTTACAACCCTATCAACTAACTTGTCGCCTGTCTTACAATCCCATCATTTAACTTGTCGCCTGTCTTACACAATTCTTTCAACTAACTTGTCGGCTGTCTTACACAATCCTATCAACTAACTTGTCGCCTGTCTTACACAATCCTATAAACTAACTTGTCGCCTGTCTTACACAATCCTATCAACTAACTTGTCGCCTGTCTTACACAATCCTATCACCTAACTTGTCGCCTGTCTTACACAATCCTATCACCTAACTTGTCGCCTGTCTTACACAATCCTATCACCTAACTTGTCGCCTGTCTTACACAATCCTATCACCTAACTTGTCGCCTGTCTTACACAATCCTATCACCTAACTTGTCGCCTGTCTTACACAATCCTATCATCTAACTTGTAAATCAGTCTGTCTCATCGCACTGATTCGAATCAACCATTACATGTGCTAACCCACTTCAGTACGCTAATCTCTACATCCAGTCACTCTAGTATGTACACAAAAAAAACACTGCATTTAGTTAGCCCTTAAAAAGTGTTTGTTCATGTATTTATTTTTTGCGTCACTGAGCCTATCCATAACAATAAGTAGGAAGGAGTCAAAGATAGACGTACGACACGACGCCTCTCCCCACAAAGTAATTCTATTCTGCAGGTGCAGATAACACAATACAACAGGTAAACGTATTGTTCCAAGCGTGTTCAACTATTTGACATTTCATTAAAGTACATACACTGTATCCATGCTCGATTCAAAATGGCTACGGATAGGTTATCTTGTCACTGGATATACAAACTAACAAACAACTGAAATTACTTTACTGTTTTTTTTTAAATATTACCAAAATAATGTAACCTAAATCTTTATGTCTATAAACGTAAGTGTATGCATGTATGTTTGTATGTTTGTTTGTTTGGTTTGTTTTACACACAAAGCCTTATTTTTTTTTGAATAAATAATAGTTATAAAAATAGACCACTACAACCCAGTACACACCAGTACACGCCAGTACACACCAGTACACCCCACTACACACCAATAAACACCAGTACACCTCACTACACACCGATACACACCAGTACACCCCACTACACCCCACTACACACCAGTACACCCCACTACACACCATTACACACCAGTACACACCAGTACACCCCACTACACACCAATAACACCAGTACACCCCACTACACACCAGTACACACAGTACACACCAGTACATCCCAGTACATCCCCCCTTACAACCCACTAAACAGTTGGTATCCTGACTTGACAATACAAATACCAACGACTTCCACCATACAACTTCCATACAACAGGTAATGCTGACACATATAGCACAAACAAATGGTATTTTACTATATGTGGAGTAATACTAAGTCACACTGTCTATTCAATATACCGAACTAAGTCCGCACCATACAATACACATTATACAAAGTCACTGAATCGAAATGTTAGGTCGTATCCTAATGCAGATTACGTTTGTTTTATTAATGCACCAATCAGTTATTTTATTATGGGGTTTGTTTACACTGATGTTGCTGATTCAGAATTCATTGTGTTTTAATGACATGTTTTATGAAAAATGAAATCTTTTATAATACAAAATGCTATTTTATATCACTAATTATGTGCTACATTATTAGAATTTAACAAGATATGCATAAATGCATAAATGTTTTATAATGCACGGAGTTCTAAATTTTAACAAATAATTAAAGCTTTTAAAAGGTTTACGCAAATTGATAAATTATTAACTCATATTTTTTTTCTTCGCTCAAACCTCCAATGTTGTACTATTGTTGCAATAGACTCGCTCAAACCTCTAATGTTGTACTATTGTTGCAAAAGACTCGCTCAAACCTCTAATGTTGTATTATTGTTGCAATAGACTCGCTCAAACCTCCAATGTTGTACTATAATTGTTGTAATAGTCTCGCTCAAACCTCCAATGTTGTACTATAATTCTTGTAATAGTCTCGCTCAAACCTCTAATGTTGTACTATAATTGTTGTAATAGACTCGCTCAAACCTCCAATGTTGTACTATTGTTGTAATAGTCTTGCTCAAACCTCCAATGTTGTACTATTGTTGTAATAGTCTCGCCCAAACCTCCAATGTTGTACTATTGTTGCAATAGTCTCGCCCAAACCTCCAATGTTGTACTATTGTTGCAATAGTCTCGCCCAAACCTCCAATGTTGTACTATTGTTGTAATAGTCTCGCCCAAACCTCCAATGTTGTACTAGTGTTGCAATAGTCTCGCCCAAACCTCCAATGTTGTACTATTGTTGCAATAGTCTCGCCCAAACCTCCAATGTTGTACTATTGTTGCAATAGTCTCGCCCAAACCTCCAATGTTGTACTATTGTTGCAATAGTCTCGCCCAAACCTCCAATGTTGTTTTATTGTTGCAATAGTCTCGCCCAAACCTCCAATGTTGTACTATTGTTGCAATAGTCTCGCCCAAACCTCCAATGTTGTACTATTGTTGCAATAGTCTCGCCCAAACCTCCAATGTTGTACTATTGTTGCAATAGTCTCGCCCAAACCTCCAATGTTGTACTATTGTTGTAATAGTCTCGCCCAAACCTCCAATGTTGTACTATTGTTGTAATAGTCTCGCCCAAACCTCCAATGTTGTATTTTTGTTGTAATAGTCTCATCCAAACCTCCAATGTTGTACTATTGTTGTAATAGACTCGCCCAAACCTCCAATGTTGTACTATTGTTGTAATAGACTTGTCCAGAGCTATAGTAACAAGAAATATGGCGGTACTTATTTTCTTTAATTTCACAAACATTTTAAAATGTGATACAATGGAGTGTGGATTTAAGGTAGTAATACTTTGCACACAATATGACACAATTCAGTCCACCCATCAATCTTGAAAAGAAACAACAACACACACACATACACATTTTAAAACATAAATATATTGTCTTCATAAAACATTGTTTTCATTTTTTAAAATGAGAAAAACCACTTCTGTTGTAGCAATTTGTCATGAATAAGTTATCAGCGTTGACAGGTATGATGTAATTGGTGACACGTGAAACATACATGTGTCTACACTTTAGGTAGGTGGCAAGAATTAGTCACCGATATATCTTTTATTTAATGATGAATTATGGATGTTTCAAGTGTCGCGTGATATTTCGACATCCCGGGCAACGCCGGGTACACCCCCCCAGTAATATGCACATCAGAATGAAAGCTATTTACGCTTATTTACAGTACTGGAATCGAGTTAGCTATAAATATGTATATTTTTCTTCTTTTTTGTGTGCGTGATAAATTTAGAGAAGATAATTAACTATAGCCCCTGTAAAGAAAAATACATAAGTCATTTTATAGTAAAGTTCGCCAACTCACTAAATGTAAAAAAATAATAGAACATACTGACCAACACAACCTGTACGTATCCTTACCCACTCTAGCCCAACAAACAATTTAACTTTAAACCAATCAGTGCGAATTTTTTCTACCTGCCTGTTATTTTATTGGCAACAAGTTTAACAATAACGTGGCTATATATATATATATATATATATATATATATATATATATATATATATATATATATATATATATAAATATATATAAAGACTCTTCACACCAATTTTCGTTAAATAATCATCCAGGTATGACCAAAGATTATATATTATATGTAATCTGTGGGTATGACCAAACTTTAAAATGTAGTTTGGCATTTTCGTTCTTTAAGTTCTATAACATGCATTGTTTTTTCTTTTGCTATCAAGTTATCCTGGTAAAAAAGTTGGCAATAGAATTCAAATAAAATGAATTTAGCCGTTTAAACAGCTAAATCTGGCAAATAAAGGAACACAACCTCAAATACTGAGCAGACTGTTGAATTGGTTGTGTAAATATTAGACGCTTAATCATATTAGTTTCAACTTGCATTTTTAGACTTCGGAGAAACCTGGCCAACAAACAGGCCCACAAGAGAAACCCTGGTCAACAAACGGCGCACAAAAACTACAATTGCATCAGAGTTTAAAAACATTTTTTTCTTCTTCAAATAAACGCAAGTTGCCTCATCCAACGAACAATAAGATTAACTCATTCATCTGACTCGGACAATCTATAAATATTTAAATGAATAACTATGTTAAAGAATCATTAAAAATAAAATAAAATAGATGAACAGAATTCAGAGAGACTTTTAGAGCCTTTTCCAACCTAAGACTCACACCCCCTCCCTCCACAACGCCCCCCACCCCCAGCCCACAGTTTTTTGTTCGCCATTTATTTTCGACTATTTACTTTTTCCGAAAGAGATATTTAAAATATGTTGACAGAAGAAAAACTTGCAAAAACGAAATTCCGGAGAGATGTCCTCCCCCCTCCCACTCCCTATTTCTTATTCAGCGCCCTCCACCCCCCCCCCCACTACTACTCCAAGACTCACCACTTCCCCCATCATGCTCTAGACGTGTTCATCAAACATAGATCGAATCAATACTTTTTCTTACAATTTATTTTTCCCCCGTGAGCAATGAATGGACGGGGGGGGGGGGGGGTTGGGTAGGAAGTGAGCAAATAGACACGACGAGTTGTGTGTGTGTAGGGTGGGGGTGGGGGAGGGGGATAGAGAAGGGTGGGGGGGGGAGGGATGGAGAGTACGGAGAGCTCGGCCTGAGAAATTTAAATAAAAATGAAGCAATTTAAATATAAATTTGTGCAAATATTCTACAATAACTGCCTGGTCTGGGTAGGTTTACAAGGGTTCTTAAACTTTTACAGCTTCTTCTTTACTGTTGTTTATGTTTTACCGTTTAAGCAAACAATTATGCATTTCAATTATTTGTTCAACTTCTCGTGGTTTCAATCATAAGCTCACTATCTCGTGGTTTCAATCATAAGTTCAACATCTCATAGTTTCAATCATTTGTTCAACCTCTCGTGGTTTCAATCATAAGTTCAACTTATCGTGGTTTCAATCATAAGTTCAACTTCTCGTGGTTTCAATCATAAGCAAAATAAAAGAAATTTATCTTCAAAATATCGTACAATGATTGAAATTCATCATTTATAGGGTTAGGGTTAGGTAAATACTATAATGATGAATTGCTATAGTAATGAAATGTTGCAATGATGAAATGTCTCGTATGATGAGATGTCAGGGAACCGAATTCTATAAATCTAGCAAAACGTAGCTAGCTTTAGTGACGCCCTTCACGCGTAACCTGAAAAGTGCAACAAAAAGTTCAGAGCGCCCCTTCCTAGTTCGGCACCCTGTGCTGCCTTACGACCCGCTGCACCTTTCCCTACGCCACTGCCGTTAATACATTAAGGGGGAGATGGGGTATTGTTTTTATACATCTTGAATCTAGTCGATGATTCAGGGGCAACGCAGGTAAATTTAGTTAGGGGGATTCCCTGTGGGTTGTGTGGGTGTGGTGGGGGGGGGGCG
>JAGDYQ010000011.1:6792730-7142874 GCA_021962125.1 Bulinus truncatus
GATAAGCTAGCATCTCAAACGAGAGCGACTTCGCGTGCTCGCGATTACTCAAACATGGCTGATTATTCAGCTATAAATAGATATCGACAGACAAAACACACAGAAATAGACCAAAACTAACAAAAAAAAAAAAAAACCCAATAAAGATACACAAATAAATGCTAAGGTCAACAGGATAGTCCGCTGGCTAATCATATTTCTGCAACAGGTGTTTTGAGACGGTGAATCAATGCATTCTGTTGATTAGGTATCTTCAATATTTACCGAGTGTATTGGACGGAGGATCAATGAATTTCGAATTATTATTTATTTTTAAGATTAGTGGCTCAGAATTTTCGTTTACTATGAAGTAAATAAAAGAGAACAAATAAAACAAACAGCAAACAAACAAACAGCAAACAAAACAACAGCAAACAAACAAACAGCAAACAAAACAAACAGCAAACAAACAAACAACAAACAAAACAAATAGCAAACAAAACAAACAGCAAACAAAACAAACAGCAAACAAAACAAACAGCAAACAAAATAAACAGCAAACAAAAAAACAGCAAACAAAAATAAACAGCAAACAAAACAAACAGCAAACAAACAAACAGCAAACCAAAAAAACAGCAAACAAAACAAACAGCAAACAAAACAAAAGCAAACAAAACAAACAGCAAACAAAACAAACAGCAAACAAAACAAACAGCAAACAAAAAAAAACCGCTAGCAATGGTTAGGGAACATAGGAAATAAAGAAAACTTATGTTCAGTTCAATAAAACCAAGACGCATTTTTTTTTACATTTATCCTGTTCAGGTTTAGTCCATTAAGTGATACAAATCATAACTTTTTAAAATTAAAAACTGACATAGTTTGTTGGATGTATTTTTAGCAAACACCATGATGTGTCTTCGTGTTAGCCCACATGTTTGATTTTAAACTGGCTGTAAACCTGTATGTAAATACATTTCCACTGTAATATCTCTATACTTATAAGACGCATTTGCTGTCTGTCTGTCTGTTCCCTTATAACTCAAGATCCAGACAACTAAATAACGTGAAATTTGGTACACGTACACATAATTACATGGGAAAGGTTATAGGACAGGTTTCGTTTCATCTCGATGGGAAGTTTAATTGTAATAAATTATTTTTATTTTAGTATCTTTTACTATATTAAAGTAATCTCGACGGCGCCATAAATAAAACTCTTCTGTGCGTCATTTCCCGATGATCGAATAGAACTTGCGCGCTGGTGCTGTATCGTGCATTTGTGCAAAGAATAGTTAATGTTTTTTCATGCTTCCCGATTTGTACAGTTTGAGGAAGGTAAAAAAATGAAGAAGGATTTTAGAAGAAGTGTGAAGCCATAATAATATGTCTATCTATCTATCTATCTATCTATCTATCTATCTATCTATCTATCTATCTATCTATCTATCTATCTATCTATCTATCTATCTATCTATCTATCTATCTATCTATCTATCTATCTATCTATCTATCTATCTATCTATCTATCTATCTATCTATCTATCTATCTATATATATATATAAAGAGAGAGAGAGAGAGGGAGGAAGGGAGGGAGAGAGAGATAAAGAGAGAGAGGGGGCAGGGGGGAGAGAGGAAAGGAGGGTAGGAGGGAGGGAGGGAGGGAGGGGGAGAGAGGGAGGGGGAAAGAGGTAGAGAGAGAGAAAAGGAGTGAGGGAGAGAGGGGGATGAGAGAGGGAGGGAGAGAAGGAGAGAGAAATGGAGGGAAGGAAAGAGAAAGGGAGGGAGAGAGGGGGTAGGGAGTAGATAGAGGGGAGGGAGTGAGAGAGGGTGGGAGAGAGGGTGAGAGAGAGGGGGCAGGGAGGAAGAGAGAGGGAATGAGGGAGGGAGGAAGGGGGAAGGAGGGGGAGGGAGAGGGGGAGGGAGAGGGAGAAAGGAGGGAGGGAGGGAGAAAGGAGGGAGGGAGAGAGGGGCTAGGGAGGGAGAGAGATGGGAGGGAAGGAGAGAGGGAGAGAGAGGATGGGAGAAATCGGAGGAGAGAGATAAAGAGAGAGGGGGCAGGGAGGGAGAGAGAGGGAAGGAGGAAGGGAGGAAGAGGGAGAGAGGGAGGCGGATGGACGGGGGAGAGAAGGAGGGGGAGATGGGGGAGAGAGGGAGATGGGAGATGGGGGAGAGAGGGAGATGGGAGATGGGGGAAAGAGGGAGATGGGAGAGGGAAGGAGAGAGAGGGAGATGGGAGAGGGAGGGAGAAAGGGAGGGAGGGAAAGGGAGAGAGGGGGGGAGGGAGGGAGAGAGGAAGGGAGAGAGGGGGGTAGGGAGAAAACAGAAGTTAAACAGAAAACCTTATTTTAAACCCGGGCATAGCCAGGTACTTGCAACTAGTACCATATAATATGTTCTGTAGAAATTCTGTTAATGGTAGTTATAGTTATAACAATGTTATATATATTAGTCTTGCATAATATATATATATATATATATATATATATATATATATATATATATATTCTTGTGGTATATTCAACAATGTTATATAATGTTATCACAGAATATGGGTGTTTTGTAAAGGTCACTGATAGTTTATCCAACAATGTTCTATAATGTTATCACAGTATGTAGGTGTTTTGTAAAGGTAACTGATAGTTTATCTAACAATGTTATATACATTATATATATACGGTGCTCATTCTCTGTTTACCTTTAAACTATAGATAAATAAACAATAACAAAACAAACAAAAAATATTGAGAAATCACACACACACACAGAGTTAGATGGATAAACACATGGACATATAGATGATGGATTTTTGTTCGATACCGACTTCATGTATTTAATTCAGACTAATGTTATTATTGTGTACATTCTGCATCCGGTGAGTTAGGAGATCAGATCATTAAAAAAATTCTTATGTTAAAATTCTTGCGTTTGAAAATTTGGTTGTATGAAAAAAAAATTAACAGATTAAAGTGGGGGTGTGGGTCTCAACCCTAAAATATGTCAGAGGGCCCCACCCTGCTCTAAGGGGCCCCCAACTCATATTATACAGTCATCTGTTATCAAAGAACAATAGGTGTGTGTATTTGTGTGTATGTATCTGTATGTATCTGTGTGTATTGTGTGTATGTATGGGTATGTATGGGTATGTATCTGTGTGTATACGTGTGTATACGTGTGTGTGTGTGTGTACGTATGTGTGAGAGGGGGTGTATTTGTGGTAACTTAATGGTCCTCTTCTATATCCTGAATTGTTTTCGGAGCAATGTCCTCATCAAAGTTCTGACCACTGACCAATGTCCTGGCTGTACCAGGGATTGAACCCTGCACCCATTGCATGTGAGTCGAGTTCACTATCGACTCCATTACTCAGCCGGATTATATGATCCTTTTTTTATACCCCTCTCCCCCCTCCCCCATTTCTAAAACTACAGCTAATTGAAAACAAAATCAACTTACTGATTTCGAATACCTCCCTCTTCATACATTAATGTTAGTTCAGATTAAAAAAAAAAAATAATAAATTATACATTTGCTCATTACTTTCTGCACAATATAATTCCTTTTACACAATATGTTTACTTTCTATGCAATACCTTCTCTTACCTTAGGGTCATTAATTCAACTGGCAACAATTACCTCCAATAAGAAATTTTTTCGAACACAAAGATATTTATTTATCAAGTATATTTGTATCCTTTAGAGATTTCACCAAAGTTTTAATGTATCCCCTCTCTATTCAAATGAAGACAATCTACCAACAAATAGTCGTACATAAATTTATTAATAGATGTGACGAGTAACGTAAACACATGAGTGTGAGTACAGGCGACAAGTAGTTGGACTCACATTCAAATACCAGGAATGGAAAAAAAAACAGACATGAGAGAAAGCGAGAGAGACATGGAGAAAGAGGGAGACAGTGAAGAAAGAGAGCGAGAGAGAGAGAGAGAGAGAGAGAGAGAGAGATAGAGAGAGAGAGAGAGAGAGAGTAAGAAAAAAAGAGAGAGACAGAACAAAAACAAAAAGAGAGCTTGCCTGTTTTGGATTGTGGGTGTTGGTAGCAAGGGCAGATAAGCTGGCAGACAACGCCACGTCAACTTCCCTAGAACGTTTCTCTCCCCCTCTCCCCCGCCCCCCCCCCCCCTTTTTATTTATTTTTTCTTACGTTTTTATTATTCTTTGTGAACGTTGAAGAGAAGAATCAGAAAGTATTGGACGGTGGTCGATAGTGTGTCTGGGAGATTCTCTGTGGTACAGACTTTTGACTGTGTACTGGAATCTGGGTAGTTGGAATGTTTGGGGGAGGGAGGGGGTAGGGGTGGAGAAGGAGGGATGCGAGATATGTTCGCGAATATACTTCAGTAGACATCAAATTAGGTCACAAATGTTGGTATCGATAGTTTTTGGGTGGGGGGTGGAGGTGCTTATATTTATGTGTGTGTGTTTGTGTGGGGGGGGGAGGGGTGTATATATATGGTGACTCAATGGTCCTCTTCTATGTCCTGAATAGTTTTCTGGGCTAAATGTCCTCATCAACGTTCTGACCACTGACCAATGGCCTGTCTAATTAAGTTCACCCGATGCCATTGACTGTCTCCCGCCAGATTTATACCGCTGCCTATACGACAATTGTGTCTAAGAGGGTGCTGAATGATCAGTTTGGGGAAATTAACTTAATAAACACCCTGTGGGTGGGGGGGGGGGAACATCATTGCGAGATAATCTCAGGGTGGGGTAAAAAAAAAAAAAGAAAAGGTCAGAGTTCACCCATGTCCCGGAAAAAAAAATGCATACATTCATATGGATTTACGTAAACGAATGGACCAAAGCTCTTTGTCTGCTGTCACAGCCGTTCATATGGATGGGCAAGATCTAAGGCTCGCACTTTTACAGGTACAAATGACAATAATTATTGTTTTATTCTACCAGGGCCACAAAAAAAATTGGATGAAATGCTCGGTATACTCTGAGCCATTGAGCCGCTTTTTTTTTACTGTGAGCCATTTGTTAAACTTCTTGAGTCAAAGATGTCGTACTGATATACTACAGATTGGTCACACGTGATCTTCTTTTGCCCCCCCCCCCCCACCGAATTAAAAATCAAGAAACAAAATGTTTCTGTACCTAGTTGGTAGCCATGTAGTTTAGTGGCCAGAAAGACTTCATTAGTAACTGAAGGTCAAGGGGTCGAATCGATAGTTTACAATTACATTATCCTTTATTGTGGTAGGGAGAACCGATGAAATTAATCAATGTATGCAAGGCCGTAGCCAGGGGATTGCTAGGGTGGCTGCAACCCCTCCCCCCTAATTAATTAAAAAAATTAAATTCTATTATAAAATATACTTCTTTATCATTGTGTTCCAATTTTTAGAGCATTTTCGAAAAAAAAATGCTCTATTGTCCCCGTTTTGTCTGTCTGTCTGTTTGTCTGTCTGTCTGTCTGTCCGTCATCACCCTAGATCTCAACAACCATAAGTCCTAGACCCATGATGTATATATCATTTTGTAGGTCTTGGCCTGCCAAGAAATGACTTTTTCCATTTCGCGATCTGACCTCTCAGGGCCGTAAAAGGGGCCTTATGAAGTACCGTTTTTTACTATATAAGCTATATTAATAATGGAGCGCCCTAGATCTCAGCAATCATAAGTCCTAGACCCATGATGTATATATCATTTTGTAGGTCTTGGCCTGCCATATGTACATCAAAAGTTTATTTCGCGATAGGACCTCTGAGGGCCGGGCTTCAGGGCTCCTAAGGGGCTTATATATTATATATATAGCCCCATTTTACACCTTGTACGTTCAATAACCCATTCATTTGGTGCGAAATACTGCAGCACGTAGTTTCACCAAGATTTATTAAGAAACTCATTAAATGAAATAGTAAGCTTGTGTTCTGAGTTTAATTGAAAGTATCAGAGCTATGCAACAATTGACGGAGTTTTCGGACGATTAAATGACTACAATTTCGAATGTTTTCAATTATGAGTCCTATTTCAGTAACCACAAACCACTTGTAGTTAGATTTAAGAGAAAATAATTTTTTTTCAAATATAAAGAAACGTCTTTATAATATTTTTTTTTTACAGATATATGCATTACACAATTGAATTTATAAACATTTCCAAAATTTACAAATATTTACTGAAAGCGAACAAACGTACTGATACATAACAAGAAAATGCGCTAACACGTCCTGTGTCCAGAATGGAACAGGCTTAATTGCTTGTTTCTTATATAAAACTCTCTGCACAGCCCCCCCTCCCCCCCAAAAAAAAAATTCTGGCTACGGCCTTGAATATATGCATTATACAATTATTAAAAATCTTTGATGACATCTTTGAAAAGGAAAGAGTATATAACGAAAAAACAATATTTCAAACTAAAGCTTAAAAAAAAAAATTAATGCATAACGTATTAGAAAAAAAAAACAAACATAATTTTTACTAATATCAGAAATATTTTTTTATTCACACATTCAAGAAAAAAAGAAACAAAAAAGTAATAATATAAAATTTTGGGTCTTCACTTAGCCATGTTTTTGGTGTCTGGGTTAACAAGTCTGAAGGACTCCGATTATTTCTTTGAATTACTTCCCCTGATGGATTCGATTGGTTCTCTTTTTTTTTCCCGCGCTCACCTTCTCTCCCTTTCCCAGATACGGAGAATGAAAAAAAAAAAAGAAAAATGGATGTCACAGATGTTTTACGGACCGTAAGACAGAGTTACTCACGGTATGTTAGTCCAGTAACTGGCGTGTGTGTTTAGACCAATGAATCTCAAAATACATTAGTCAGGGGGGGGGGGGGTTCACGTAAGGAAGTAAGATTTGAGACAGGACGAAGAGTGTAATGTTTTTCCCTCCTTTTTTTCTGTTGGTCTCTGTTTCTACCATTCTGTCTATCTCTTATGGTCTCTGTCCATTTCTCTCTATTTTGTCTTTGTCTCTCTATACACCTGTTAGTTATTGACGTTTCTTTTTGATCCTGTAGACCACAGATGGGACCTTTTTTTTTTTGACCGTGCACTTCCAACCAGAGCAAGTAATGGGTAAATGGGTCAAATGTGTCGCAAAATTGGATGGGTCACATGGGTCATGGGTCAATGTTCCCTGACCCACGACCCATCCTTAGTCTCCGCCCGACCCTAAAAAATAAAAACCCGTCGTCGCGCGATTTTTTTTTTTATTTCAAAATGGTTTCAATGGCGACGGCCGCCATCTTGAAAATAACAACATTCAAAGGGTCATGGGTCATGATGGGTCTGGGTCAAGAACTTGATGGGTCATATCGGTCATGGGTCAAGCTCAGCGACCCATTACATGCTCTGCTTCCAACATCACCATAACAGCCGAGTGAAAAATGTACATCCTCCATGAATACCACCACACCTGCACTTTAGTCCAGCGGTCTCGACTATGGCGTAAAACTACAATCACGAGGCGTACAAAGGGAATGTGCCACTCGGGGGGGGGGGCGGGCTGTAAAAAAAAAAACGCCACACCCACCCTCTCTTTTTGGAAAATCAGAACGCATAAATAGTCCAAACAGCGTGGAAATCGAACTAAATATACAGATCTATACATTTTATATATGGAGTTGGCAGAGTTATCGTCAACAAAACTAGGTTCAATAGATGATAATACCCTTACCTCAGATTCTGAGGCAGTGGAGCGTTGCAGATGCCGCCCCATCCAACGGTTCTCAAATACGGGAGGTTCATACTGGTGTAAGGTGACCCCCCCTTCCCCCCCCCCCCCCCTTTTTTTTTGTTTTTGTTGACATTTCTGTTTGAAATATTTTACTCGTTATTATTTTCCGTGTTAAAGTTTTTTTTAACCCCCCCCCCCTTTCCCCACCTGTTTTTTTTTTTTCAAATAATGATTGTAATTAAAATGCGGTGGCGCAACCGGGGGGGGGCGGCTTCAAGCCCCCCCCCCCCTCCAGGCCAAATCATCAATAGATAATTTACGTTATAAAGTTACAAAAAAGACTGTCAACTGTCTTTTTTCAATATGTGAGGCCCCCAACCCCCGCCCCCCCCCAGGATTTAATGCTGGTTGCGCCTCTGCTAAAATGTAACGATGTATTTCATTTCATAATGAATGTTTGTTTTTAATCGGACAAGATGTATATTTTATTTCGTTTTAATTGAAACGACTGCTGAGTTCACAAAGTATTTACAATAATAAAATGAAATATAATAATAATTAGACAGGATCATGTAAGTGAACACTGTCTTTAATTCTTTTGAGAATCCCTGGCTCTGGTTCATCTAAAAAAAGAACATTATTAGAAACAAAACAACGAAAAACACGAAGGTTAACAATTTCTTCAGTTTGACCAAATTTACATCCTTCTAAACACAAATACTGTTCTGAAAACTATAAAAAAAAATGTTCATATTGGTATGATTTTTTAAAAATCCAATTTTTATGAAGTTTAATAATTTTGAGTATTTCGTACAATATATATATATATATATATATATATATATATATATATATATATATATATATATATATATATGACGACTCTAAAAAAGCGCGGCCACCTATCTTGACCATTACTCTATGTTTTTGTTTTTCCTGATTTGATCAATTAACGAAAAACTTAATAATTCCGATACATTTTATTCAATTTATCAGCGATTGTAATTTTAAGAGATATTAATTTCAGAATATATATATATATATATATATATATATATATATATATATATATATATATATATATATTGTTTTATGCCATAAATAGCAAAGGTACAAATGCGCAAGTTATTGATTTCATCCGGAACACAGCTGCAGTCTTTATAGTCTAACTGTGGATACACACTCATAGCAAATAGCTACTGTTTGATCTAATATCCACTGGATTAGCGGCAGTTCAATACCCACTGAATCATATAACCCAGGGATGGCAAATAGGATTTTATGTAAGCGCCAATAAAAAATAAATGATCGCGCGTGCCTAAAATAAAGGCAATTAAAATGTTTTTATTTGCTGTGCGCGTGCCAGTACTTTATATTTTTTTTAAATAAATGTACTCAATCATTTATAATATTTTTTATTATCTATTTTTTTCTATTATTATTTTTTTTTTTGCCTTTTTCTTGCGTGTAACGTGCCTGTATTTGCCAACCCTGACAAAAACTTTCGACTTGTATTATATTTATGCTCCCTCCCGTATGCTGATTTCTGGACAAAAATGTCGGTTTATTTTTTAAAACTACTTCACTCTTGTTATTCATTTTTTTTTGCACCAAATAAAAAAAAAATTGAAAAAAATAAAAATCAATGAATCATTTTCTAAAGCCGTATCAAGTAGTTCTGCTCCTCCAAATTTCCCGATTCCAATTTTTAAGGAATCCATCTTTCCCCGTCCATTCAATATCAATATTCAATTACAATATGGAGTAGTTTCTTTCTCTTTACTTCATCCCTTGTCAACTGGGATGATTCTTTCTCTTTTTTTTTTTTTGGTGTTTTTTTTTAAATAGAAAAATGGGTTTTTATTTCAACCTAATTTTCTCGTTATTTTTCTAGAACCTGCTCCATGTTTTGTTTAACAAAAGCTATTTGATACAGAAGTGCAGTGAAGCATACACATTAAACTGGTAAAGTTCAGAAAGGCCAAATTTTGTGTTTATTGAATATCATTACTATTTACTAGCTATACCCTGCAAAATCTTTGCATAGAGTTATATCCCCTTACGCTAAGGTATTTTTTGGTTTCGGGGGCAGATCCGATTTTTTCATGATTGTATTTTAAACTGGAATACTGTTCAATCAATTCTTTACTTTCGATTTAACGCAAAACCCAAATCGCTATTATTTATAAAGATGTTAGAAAATTGGTTTAGACAGTGGCATGAATAACATTCTCGTTTTGTGGTCTTTAAATCTGGATGGACGGATGGTACTCTTATTCTCAAATTCCATTTTATATTTTCCACCCGCATGTGCTTATTCATTGATTACCATAATTTCTTCTAAGCCGAACACAATTTTCTCCTCTGAAGTACATGTCATGTCATAGAACAGACCATTTTGGGAAACAATTGAACAACCTGAAAGCACGCACTTTAACAAAGACTTTGCAAAATCTTTCCGCACTGTGTTGAACCCAACAAACAAAAAAAAATGTAAACAAAGTTCTATGAAAAAACAAAAAAAAAAAGAAATAGAAGTGTTTTTGTTAAGTTAGTCATCAGACCGTGAGGGTGGGTGGGGGTGGGGGGGGGGGAAGGAGAGGATGACTGTTATTGTTTATTTTTAATCATTGCCGTTGTGACTTTTATTTCCAAGGAGGCTGTTTTCAATTGTACTCCTTGTTGAAAGGTTTTCTCAATCCGGCCAACGTCGTTGTGTTTATTAGATGTGTTTATTAAATCTGTTTATTTATTAGATGTGTTTATCAGATGTGTTTAGTAGATGTGTTTAGTAGATGTGCTTATTAGATCTGTTTATTAGATGTCTTTATTAGATGTGTTTATTAGATGTGTTTATTAAATATGTTTATTAAATGTGTTTATTAAATGTGTTTATTAGATTTGTTTATTAGATGTGTTTATTAGATGTGCTTATTAGATGTGTTTATTAAATATGTTTATTAAATATGTTTATTAAATGTGTTTATTAAATGTGTTTATTAGATTTGTTTATTAGATGTGTTTATTAGATGTGTTTATTAGATGTGTTTATTAGATGTGTTTATTAGATGTGTTTATTAAATGTGTTTATTTGTTTATATGTTAATTTCCAGGTGACTTGTCGTTTGCTAATCAACACTCAGTACTACAAATAATAAAAGAATAATGAGAGCCGCACATAGCCTGCCTGCTGTCCGGGTGCACGGGTGCAAACAGTTTGTGTGTGTGTGTGTGTGTATTTAACTGCATTTTTCAAATATTCAATCTAATCTTTACTTTGTACTCTTTCATTGTTAAATTCTCTACACCTTTTATCCAGGGTTAAATATGTTATGTTATAGAACAATCATACACACTCCAAGTATGATCTTAACCAACACAAAACACGAACATTTTTCATTCATTACCCACTAATTCTTTGCATCCATCAGTATTGTGTCAGTCACACTGTTGTTGCCTTGCGTCAGAGGTAAGCACCCTATTGTCGGTGAAGGAGTTGAGTTACTTGCCCAACACCCCCCCCCACCCCTCACTCCTGTGTCAGTGGGGGAGTTGGGGATGATGATAGAGCCGAGTGGCAGTTACAGTGACCAGTTCACTTTTAATGAAAGAGAAATGAAGGTATCACTTTTATAGATAAGTGCATTCGGGGGGGGGGGGGGGCTTGGTTAAAAAAAATACAAGCTAGTTTTAGGTTGTTTTTTGTTACTTATTACAGTATTCCTCCACCCCCCCCCCCTCTCTTTTTTTAAAAAAATACTTTTCTGATTACAAAATGTAAAAAGAATATTTTTTTTTCACTCAGATAGGCTATCTCATTTTTTGTTCTCCTTCGATGCAGAGCACAGCATTGGATATTGCAATGAAATTTAAAATGTAATTTCCTATCTAAACAAAGTGCAAGCATAAATAAAGAAAAAGACGCATGGTTTATGGCCAGCCTAGTTATATTAAAAGTTCAATTTAATTTCTGTAAAAGAATTTTTTTCTCTTTAAGATGATGGCAATCAACAAAATGGTTTTATTTCATTGAGTACGGTAATACGGCAACACAATAATACGGTAATACGGCAATACGGTAAACATCAAACAAGGCTCAACCATTCATTTATTCACTCTGTCGTCAAAACAGTGTAATTTTTTTTAAATACAATTTTTAATTCACGGAAACACAACGAGGCTAGCGAAAACATGGACAACGCGCGGACCGCAGCCTTGACCCAGTCCACTTTGCCCTCGGTCACATCCAGTGCCGCCGAGAGGAGGGTGGGTAGGGGGGGCAAATGCCTAGGGGCCCGGTGAGATTAAGGGCAAGTTTTAGGGGCCCGGACTGAGCTGGCCAATCAACTTTTGAAAATATAATATTATCAGCACGGTGGGCCCGTGACAGCCCTGCCCAGGGGCCCGAAATTTCTGTCGGTGGGCCTGGTCACATCAATGACGTTTACATTTGGTGTATTCAGGTACACATACACATTTCACGTTACTGTCTTATGGTTTAAATTTTAAGAAATTAAAAAAAAAACAACTCACGTGGCCCTCGGTTAAAAAAAAAAGCGCACCCCCTGAGGGCCATTATCAACGGTCATCGTGGTCAGTTTAGCCCCTAAAATAATTTTATTTTTATCTTTGGTTTAAAAAAAAAAGTAAATAAATAAATTTGTCCACATCCTACAGGTCTAAAGAAAACCCCACACAATGTTAGTTCTGGGTATGACCCGGGGAGGGGGGGAGAAAGAGAAAACTGACCAGCTGACCAGGTGACTTAGTGTAGGCTATACTGTGAGACACCTCAACGTAGTTGTGTAAGTGGAAAGGGCTCGAGCCATAGAGACACCCGTTAACACCACGTCCCACAGCTGAGTTCACCATGTCTCTTGTATTTTAGCTGCTCATCATGATGTAGACACACATACACACACGCACTCGCGCACACAATCTCCCCCTCCCTCAAAATGCAATTTATAAAGAACACAGCAGACGAATAGACTGTGTCGATAAAGAGGATAAATGACCCGCCATTAAATGATTCAATTGTGTAGAGAGAATTGTGTAGAGAGAATTGTGTAGAGAGAATTCTGTTGTATTTTACCTGTGTTTTGTGGAACAAAACAAAATATAAAAAAAGCATTTTTTTTTAAAATATGTTCTTTCGAAATAAAATAGTTTATATAAAATGTTATGGTTGGGTAAAGGGGAGCTTTATTTAGCCAATGCATAAATAAAGAAAGAGAGAGAGAGAGAGAGAGAGAGAGAGAGAGAGAAGAGAAAGACCGACATATAAATATTCTAAAAAGTGTTTCACGCCAACCATTAATACAATGTAACAAAACTAACTGGCAACGATCTAGGAACATCAATATTGACGGAGATGGTTTACTTTATAAAATACACAAAAAAGTCTGGCATAACAAACTTTCTGTAAGATAAACCTACACGACAAAGATATGAAAATATTTTTAACACACATTTCTGGCCATTTTATTTTTTATTACTAAAATGTATTAAATATTTGCAAATTTTCTTTCTTTCATATTTTAGTTTCGCGATCATTTGTTATTTTTTTTTTTTAAATTATTAGTACATGACGATTAAGCAAGACTCTATTTAGGGCTAATTAAAACAAAATATATTTTTAAATGAGAAAGAAAAGAAAATGTTGAAAGGCTATAATGTATTTTTTTCGGTAAACACATTAAAGTTAATTGTTGATAATATGGCTGACAATAATAACAATAACAGAAGAAAGTGGAGTGCATGCTGGTTGGATATGGCAAAGTGCATGGGGTGGGAGAAATAGTGGGGGGAGTAAACGAGGAAAGATCACTTGTTGTCGTCCATTTTTTTTTTGTCATGATGCTAAATAAGCTGCAGTGAGAGAGTTAAGAGAGAAGAGGGGAAAAAGAGAGAGAGAGAAGAAGGGAAAGAGAGAGAGAGAAGAGGGGAATGAGAGAGAGAGAGAGAGAGAGAGACAGATTGGAAGAAGAGGGGAAATAGAGAAAGAATAGTAGGAAAGAGAGAGAGAGAGAGAGAGAGATAGGAGGGGAAAGAGAAAAGAGGAAAGAGGGAGATAGGAGGGGAAAGAGATATGGAGGGGAAGGAGAGAGAGAGAGAGAGAGAGAGAGAGAGAGAGAGAGAGAGAGAGAGAGAGAGAGAGACAGGAGAGGAAATAGAGGGAGAGAGAAGAAAGGGTAATAAAGAGAAAGAGAGAAGAAAGGGAAAGAAAGAGAGGCAAAGAGAAAAGAGTAGGAAAGAGAGAGAGAGAGAGGAGTTGAAAGAGAGAGAAGAGGGGAATGAGAGAAAGAGAGAGAGAGGGGGGGGAAGTGAGAGAATGTATTAGAGAGTGTTTATGAAAGTGATCATTTATTCACGACAGCTTCATTATAAATAAAAAAAAAATTACAATTCTTAATCCAACTCTGGTTAATCTTTCGGGCACCCGTTTTATCCAGTACTGGTTATAGTCCTGTGGGGGGGGGGGGGTTTGCATGAGGAAAAGATATGCGCACATATGAGTGAGCACCCCTGTCACATACTACGAGTAAAGTTTGTGTCCACATACACATAATTTATTTCACCCTCTCAGTGTCATAGTACCTACTGTACGTGACCACATCAATGGACTCACAATATGCCCCAGGGGGAGACAACCTCAAGTTCCAGTCTCGCGAGAGTAATGCTCCCTATGTATCTCTTGTTGATATTATAAAGAATCAACATTAACAAACCAAATAATGACATCCAAAATACATCTTCGTGGCATCCAAATACATGTTCGTAACATCCAAATACATCTTCATGACATCCAAATACATCTTCATGATAGCCATCGACAGCAAAATGACAAAGACATCTTCATGACATCCTAATACATCTTCACGCTTACAAGCTACGTACCGGTCTCATATATAATTAAAATATCCCAGGTCCAACAGGGCAGAACACGCTCCCTGACACCTGACCTACATACTACCGGCTCCTTGTCATAACTACGACCTACTTCGATCGCTGCCGTCAATGTTGTTGCCCAGACCTTCATTTGACAACACTCCAACCCGATACAAATTCAAACCCTCAGGAAATGTGGCCTCCACATTTCTTTCTTCCTTACTGGCGGAATCGCCGGATGTCGACAAAAAACTAATTCAACAATTAATTTGTCGATGGTATAATAATCGATCTTTTCTATTCTATAAAAAATATAATCGATTTTCAATATCGATTTAGCAAGCAGTAATCAATTGAAATCACGAATGTAGGAACATTGTTTTTAAACGCATTATTTTCTTTTTATTTTTTTAGATACCTGCACGATTTAAAAGAAATAAAAAATAAATAAATAAAATAAAATCCCTATTACTAAACATTAATTCGAATCAAATTGATTTTCGATTCTTGTTAGCAATCGATTACTGAGACTCTTAGCGTATAAAGTTAAAGATGTCTGTGAATGCAGATTCGCGATCAATCGCTGTGACAAACAGAATACTTAAACCGATCGACCTCATGTCATTCTTAAAGTCATTAGTACTTTTTTGTGTGTTTTTTTTTGTACGAATGCATGCAAAGAAACTAAAAGCCACGTAAACAAAATGACGTCATCGCTCATGTCAGTAAATGTACCCACAGCATTCACCATGGAACACATATTGAACATATTCTGTGGGGAACACCTTCCGTGGAATACATTTTGAACATATTCTGTGGGGAGCACCGTCCGTGGAATACATTTTGAACATATTCTGTGGGGAACACCGTCCGTGGAATACATTTTAAACATATTCTGTGGGGAACACCGTCCGTGGAATACATTTTGAACATATTCTGTGGGGAACACCTTCCATGGAATACATTTTGAACATATTCTGTGGGGAACACCTTCCATGGAATACATTTTGAACATATAATGTGGGGAACACCTTCCATGGAATACATTTTGAATATATTATGTGGGGAACACCTTCCATGGAATACATTTTGAATATATTATGTGGGGAACACCTTCCACGAAACACATATTGAATGTGTCTGTGATGATCAAGTCGTGTTCTACATCTATACTTGCAGTATTTTGCTGACCGGTCATTGTCAAAAATTCACCAGACAAATTGGCCAATGTTCATAATGGCCGGCCAGAGTGAACATTCGCTGGGTGCGACAAGCCAATGTCAAAATGGCGATGTGAACAGTATCGCCTGAAAAACATAACTTTAATTACGACTAAATTTTCGACTCAATTAGTATAAAAAAAAACTACAAATGTCAGCAACATCTGTTCAAATGAACTGAAAAGGCCTTCGGCCACGCCATGTGGTCAATCTGTTCGCAATAAATTTATCTTGCTGTAATGTTTTCCTATACACAAAATAGTCCGCAGTCCATATTAACCCTTTTGTATGATACTATTCACATCATCATTTTACAATGGCCATTGTTCACAATATATCGCTGGTCATTGTCTGACATTGGCCGGCTTGCAAACATCGGCCATAACCCTATAAGAAAAAATTTAAGCTTCATTTGTCAGGGTTAGTGACGCATACAGCAGACGAGAGCTTCATTTTCTCCTGTTGTTTTTTTTTAACATAGTAGAAAAATACTTTAATTTATTCGCTTTATAGTGGACGATTTTTTTTCAAAGTTTAAGTAAATTAAAGTAATTAAAGTAAGTAAATTAATTAAATAATTTTTAATAAAAATGGCCTCACTGGGAGCCACTTAAAACTCAACGAAAGAGCTGCAAGCGGCTCTAAAATGCGCATTTTGCCACCTAGTGTAATTTTAACTAATTAGAGCCATCTAAAAGTAAAACGCTCATTTTTTGTTGTTGTTGTTGGCCAAATAAAGCTTTTCGGAAACTAATTTGAAGTGACTGCATAGTTAAGTCATTAAGAATTCTGTTCCATTTCCCGAGTCTGAAATGTGTGAAGCGGAAAATTGTAGGTTAGGGGAAATGGGCAATTACTCTGCCGTGAATCTATTAATAGAATTGCATGTGATTTATTTACGTTTGGAGAAACTGTCACATTGAGGGCCACATAAAAGTCCAATAAGATCCTAATTTTGATTTTTCATGATATAATTTTTTTTATAATAGTCAATTTATGATTTTTGCACACAAAAAAAATCATTTATCGGAATCCTCACTAAATTCAATGTAAACCCACAACGTCTGTGGCCCCCTGCGTCTCTCATAGCCATACTTGGCCACCATCTGCGGCTCTCATAGCCATACTTGGCCACCATCTGCGGCTCCCATAGCCATACTTGGCCACCACCCGCGGCTCTCATAGCCATACTTGGCCACCATCTGCGGCTCCCATAGCCATACTTGGCCACCACCTGTGGCTCTCATAGCCATACTTGGCCACCACCCGCGGCTCTCATACTTGGCCACCACATGCGGCTCCCATAGCCATCCATGGCCACCACATGCGGCTCCCATAGCCATCCTTGGCCACCATCTGCAAATATCAGAGCCGAAGTTAGCTAACCGCAGCTTTGAGAGCCACATTGGGCCACTGTTGATAAAATACATGGACATTTCAAATTCTAACACACACACCTAAACACAGACACTCGTAAACAGACACACACAAACACACACACAAACACACACTCTGAAACAGAAAGACAGACGCAAGCAAACACTTGTGAACCTGTTTAAACCAATTATATTCAGCTGGTTTTTTACATGTTGAAGAAAACCGAAATAAAAACTACAACAAACAACAACAACTTTTGAATATATTATATTTTACATACAGTACACTCTTGTATTCTGTCTATCAGAAGGGTATGTACGCCCTTGTATTCTGTCTATCAGAAGGGCATGTACGCCCTTGTAGTTTGTCTGTCAGAAGGGCATGTACGCCCTTGTATTCTGTCTATCAGAAGGGCATATCTCTTCTCCTGCCTGTCTGCTTAGGTCACAGTGAGTGCTATAACTAAATTTATCGCTCACCTTTAAGTTACTTGACGTAGGGTGAGGATGGCCACAGTTAGGTTGGATTGATCGCCACATTACGGCCAAACTGAGTGTCCACTCAAGCCAGTGTCTAGAGGTCTGTTTTTTTCTTGTTGTTTGTTTAGGGAACTCATTACTCACTGGAAACTCGGAGTTTCAGTGACTCATGGCTCCACCACACAAGTCAGCTACACCATGGGGAGGTCACCATTGACTAGACGTTTACCGAGATATGATGAGCGAGAAAGTAAAAGAGAAGAAAAGAGAAAGGCAGAGAGATACAGATAACAACCAGTAATAACATTTAACAATCACATCGTAATGACAGAAATAACATTTAACAATAACATCGTAATGACAGAAATAACATTTAACAATAACATCGTAATGACAGAAATAACATTTAACAACAACATCGTAATGACAGAAATAACATTTAACAATCACATCATAATGACAGTAATAACATTTAACAATAACATCGTAATGACAGAAATAACATTTAACAATAACATCGTAATGACAGAAATAACATTTAACAATAACATCGTAATGACAGAAATAACATTTAACAATAACATCGTAATGACAGAAATAACACTTAACAATAACATCGTAAAGACAGAAATAACACTTAACAATAACATCGTAATGACAGTAATAACATTTAACAATAACATCGTAATGACAGAAATAACATTTAACAATAACATCGTAATGACAGAAATAACATTTAAGAATAACATCGTAATGACAGAAATAACATTTAACAACAACATCGTAATGACAGAAATAACATTTAACAACAACATAGTAATGACAGAAATAACATTTAACAATAACATCGTAATGACAGAAATAACATTTAACAATAACATCGTAATGACAGAAATAACATTTAACAATCACATCATAATGACAGAAATAACATTTAACAATAACATCATAATGACAGAAATAACATTTAACAATAACATCGTAATGACAGAAATAACACTTAACAATAACATCGTAATGACAGTAATAACATTTAACAATAACATCGTAATGACAGAAATAACACTTAACAATAACATCGTAAAGACAGAAATAACACTTAACAATAACATCGTAATGACAGTAATAACACTTAACAATAACATCGTAATGACAGTAATAACATTTAACAATAACATCGTAATGACAGAAATAACATTTAACAATAACATCGTAATGACAGAAATAACATTTAAGAATAACATCGTAATGACAGAAATAACATTTAACAACAACATCGTAATGACAGAAATAACATTTAACAACAACATAGTAATGACAGAAATAACATTTAACAATAACATCGTAATGACAGAAATAACATTTAACTACAACATCGTAATGACAGAAATAACATTTAACAATAACATCGTAATGACAGAAATAACATTTAACAATAACATCGTAATGACAGAAATAACATTTAACAATCACATCATAATGACAGAAATAACATTTAACAATAACATCATAATGACAGAAATAACATTTAACAATAACATCGTAATGACAGAAATAACACTTAACAATAACATCGTAATGACAGTAATAACATTTAACAATAACATCGTAATGACAGAAATAACACTTAACAATAACATCGTAAAGACAGAAATAACACTTAACAATAACATCGTAATGACAGTAATAACACTTAACAATAACATCGTAATGACAGTAATAACATTTAACAATAACATCGTAATGACAGAAATAACATTTAACAATAACAGAGAGGAGTGGGGGGGGGGGGGAGGGATGTGAAATAAACAAAACCGAGAGACAAACATTGCACTCAACCAAACCACAACAAAACAACACGTCGACGACCCCAAGTGAGAAAGTCCACTTCTCTCTACCCGTCCCACCTCCCATATATCACCATGTGGTCAACTTTTTTCGCCACATATATCACCGTGTGGTCAGCATCTTTCGCCCCATATATCACCATGTGGTCAGCTTCTTTCGCTCCGTATAAATGTCTTAAACGTTCAGCAGCAAACAGCAAACAACAAGATTCCGGGATGATTTGCTGTGACTTACGACGAGCGATACCTGTCTGGTATCGATTTCGCCCATTGCTTTCCCCTTCTCCTCCTTCCACCCCCCCTCCACTTTCCGTCCCAAATCTCTAGCCACCACCGCATCAATATAAACGGACATGAAAACCGTTTCCCATGCATGACAATACGATCCACTAATTGTATTTTAGTATCGACACTCGGCTGGAGAGAATATATTCCCTTCCCACCCCCCACCCACCCGAAAGAGAATGATGGTTCCTGGGTTTACGAATGTAAGGGTGGGTGGGGGGTGGTCAGTTACTGGCTTCTTCGATCAAGGCTTTTTTAAAAAAAAAAAAAAATATAATTGGAAGCGCAAAATGAGGATAGCTGACTGGATTTCTAATCGCATTATCTCGACGCAGGATCTCATTCGATGACCAGTGGTCAGATCGATCGTGGACAGGAAGTGATGGTCAAGTCTGACCTTAAGAGGAATACGATAGAAAATCCCAGAGTAAAGAAAAGACAAAAGAGCAGCTTTCAAGATTTTTTTCCTTTTTATGAGCTCAGCTAATTTGAATTTGCTGAAAAGATCATGGGTGGGTGGGGGGGGGGAGGGCGTGTTCATCAGTCGCTCCTGGTAAGTCGCCTGTGATAGGTGTGTGTATGTGATCGTGTGTATGTGATTGTGTGTATGTGATTGTGTGTATGTGATTGTGTGTATGTGATTGTGTGTATGTGATTGTGTGTATGTGATCGTGTGTATGTGATTGTGTGTATGTGATCGTGTGTATGTGATTGTGTGTATGTGATCGTGTGTATGTGATCGTGTGTATGTGATTGTGTGTATGTGATTGTGTGTATGTGATCGTGTGTATGTGATTGTGTGTATGTGATCGTGTGTATGTGATTGTGTGTATGTGATTGTGTGTATGTGATTGTGTGTATGTGATCGTGTGTATGTGATCGTGTGTATGTGATCGTGTGTATGTGATTGTGTGTATGTGATTGTGTGTATGTGATTGTGTGTATGTGATCGTGTGTATGTGATCGTGTGTATGTGATCGTGTGTATGTGATTGTGTGTATGTGATTGTGTGTATGTGATTGTGTGTATGTGATTGTGTGTATGTGATCGTGTGTATGTGATCGTGTGTATGTGATCGTGTGTATGTGATTGTGTGTATGTGATCGTGTGTATGTGATCGTGTGTATGTGATTGTGTGTATGTGTTTGTGTGTATGTGATCGTGTGTATGTGATTGTGTGTATGTGATCGTGTGTATGTGATTGTGTGTATGTGATCGTGTGTATGTGATTGTGTGTATGTGATCGTGTGTATGTGATTGTGTGTATGTGATTGTGTGTATGTGATTGTGTGTATGTGATCGTGTGTATGTGATCGTGTGTATGTGATCGTGTGTATGTGATTGTGTGTATGTGATCGTGTGTATGTGATCGTGTGTATGTGATTGTGTGTATGTGATTGTGTGTATGTGATTGTGTGTATGTGATCGTGTGTATGTGATTGTGTGTATGTGATCGTGTGTATGTGATTGTGTGTATGTGATTGTGTGTATGTGATCGTGTGTATGTGATTGTGTGTATGTGATTGTGTGTATGTGATCGTGTGTATGTGATTGTGTGTATGTGATCGTGTGTATGTGATTGTGTGTATGTGATTGTGTGTATGTGATTGTGTGTATGTGATTGTGTGTATGTGATCGTGTGTATGTGATTGTGTGTATGTGATTGTGTGTATGTGATCGTGTGTATGTGATTGTGTGTATGTGATCGTGTGTATGTGATTGTGTGTATGTGATTGTGTGTATGTGATTGTGTGTATGTGATTGTGTGTATGTGATCGTGTGTATGTGATTGTGTGTATGTGATTGTGTGTATGTGATCGTGTGTATGTGATTGTGTGTATGTGATCGTGTGTATGTGATTGTGTGTATGTGATTGTGTGTATGTGATTGTGTGTATGTGATTGTGTGTATGTGATTGTGTGTATGTGATCGTGTGTATGTGATTGTGTGTATGTGATCGTGTGTATGTGATTGTGTGTATGTGATCGTGGGTATGTGATTGTGTGTATGTGATCGTGTGTATGTGATTGTGTGTATGTGATCGTGTGTATGTGATTGTGTGTATGTGATTGTGTGTATGTGATTGTGTGTATGTGATCGTGTGTATGTGATTGTGTGTATGTGATCGTGTGTATGTGATTGTGTGTATGTGATCGTGTGTATGTGATTGTGTGTATGTGATCGTGTGTATGTGATTGTGTGTATGTGATTGTGTGTATGTGATTGTGTGTATGTGATCGTGTGTATGTGATCGTGTGTATGTGATTGTGTGTATGTGTTTGTGTGTATGTGATCGTGTGTATGTGATTGTGTGTATGTGTTTGTGTGTATGTGATCGTGTGTATGTGATTGTGTGTATGTGATCGTGTGTATGTGATTGTGTGTATGTGATCGTGTGTATGTGATTGTGTGTATGTGATTGTGTGTATGTGATCGTGTGTATGTGATTGTGTGTATGTGATCGTGTGTATGTGATTGTGTGTATGTGATCGTGTGTATGTGATCGTGTGTATGTGATCGTGTGTATGTGATTGTGTGTATGTGATCGTGTGTATGTGATTGTGTGTATGTGATCGTGTGTATGTGATTGTGTGTATGTGATCGTGTGTATGTGATTGTGTGTATGTGATCGTGTGTATGTGATTGTGTGTATGTGATCGTGTGTATGTGATTGTGTGTATGTGATCGTGTGTATGTGATTGTGTGTATGTGATTGTGTGTATGTGATTGTGTGTATGTGATTGTGTGTATGTGATTGTGTGTATGTGATCGTGTGTATATGATTGTGTGTATGTGATTGTGTGTATGTGATTGTGTGTATGTGATTGTGTGTATGTGATCGTGTGTATGAGGGGTGGGGGGTAGGGAGGAGGATGTTTGGTAGATGTCAGTGATGAATGCAGTGTGGGCAATGCCCACTGGGCATCTTCTCATTAGAAGCACTTCACTAGTGAGAGGTTGGGGGAGGGGGGCAAGTGTGTGCGTGTGTGTGTGTGGGGGGAGATAGTGGTATCGAGTACTTTATAATTAAAAGGTATCGTTTTGTTTAATGGATTGTGGCCTTTTGCTTTGGACACATCGCGATGAGGGGGGGGGACGTAGTCAGTAAACTCAGCCTAAGAAGAACTGGATAGGCGCTGTTCATGAGTAATAAATGCTGGGGCCACCGCACTGGGTACAGTTCCGGGATGCAGAGATGTACCAAACACTGACCATGGAGTTATGAGTACAAGTACCCGAAAATGCATGTACATTTACAAGTACATTTACGCACGTTTTTTTTCCTTCTAAATTTCAAGTAAGACCATGAGTACAAAATACTTAACGTGCATGTTACAGTGCGAGTGCAAGTACCCAAGGCGCAATTCAAAGTACAAGTACACAGGGTGCAATTCAAAGTACAAGTACCCAGGGTGCAATTTAAAGTACAAGTACCCAAGGTGCAATTCAAAGTACAAGTACCCAGGGTGCAATTCAAAGTACATGTACACAGGGTGCAAGTCAAAGTACAAATACCCAAGGTACAATTCAAAGTACAAGTACCCAGGGTGCAATTCAAAGTACAAGTACACAGGGTGCAAGTCAAAGTACAAATACCCAAGGTGCAATTCAAAGTACAAGTACACAGGGTGCAAGCCAAAGTACAAATAACCAAGGTGCAATTCAAAGTACAAGTACCCAGGGTGCAATTTAAAGTACAAATACCCAGGGTACAATTCAAAGTACAAGTACCCAAGGTACAATTCAAAGTACAAGTACCCAAGGTGCAATTCAAAGTACAAGTACAGTACCCAAGGTGCAATTCAAAGTACAAGTACACAGGGTGCAATTCAAAGTACAAGTACCAAGGTGCAATTCAAAGTACAAGTACACAGGGTGCAATTCAAAGTACAAGTACCCAAGGTGCAAATCAAAGTACAAGTACACAAGATTGTTTACTTGCAAGTAAGTAACACCATGACTACTAAATGCTCAAGGTGAGAGTACCAGTACAATTATTACAAGTTCAAGTATAAGAACTAAACAAATGTACTCTAGTTGCACTCCAGTACAGTCACTTGGTCAAGGCAGTACCGATTATTCCATGTCTACGCCAATTATCCCATCTCTACACCAATTATCCCATCTTTACCCACTAATTCTTGGGATCGGAGCAGTGGATTAGGAGAAACGCTCGAACTAAACAGGTGGCATTTGAGTTTAGCTAGTAGCCACGAATATAGCAGAGGGTAGTGAACTGAAAGCAGTATAAAGCAGTGTGTAGCATTACATTGCAGTGTATAGCAGGATAAAGCAGTGTGTAGCTTTGCATTTCAGTATTTAGCAATGTCAAGCAGTGTGTAGCATTGCATTGCAGTGTGTAGCAGTATAGAGAAGTGCGTAGCGTATATAGCAGTGTGTGGCTTATATAGCAGTGTGTAGCATTGCATTGCAGTGTATAGCAGTATATAGCAATATATAGCAGTGTATAGCAGTATATAGCAGTATATAACAGTGCTTAGCAGTGTATTGCAGTGTACAACAGTATACTGTGTATGTTTTACCACGGGTTGTCGAGCGGGCATATTATACCGATCCCTAAATTTGGGTTGGCTTACAGAAACAGATGAAGGGAACTTTACTTTACAGTTCAAATCATTCAAAGAAATCATTTAAAAAAAAAAAACTCTTTTCTCAGCACTCTGAGAGTATTCCACAAATCTTTAGGGACAACTGACCTTTGAACTTATTCACTCCTTCATATTAAAAAAAAAACAACAACTAAATAAATTGGATTGGAATAAAAAGGAAGAAGTGGTTTCTGCCAGAAGACTCCATTACTGATCCACCATGGTCATAAGTATAGTTCCAGTAAAATGGACTGGACAGCCAGAATTACTATAATTAAGGCTTTTCCTGTTTTGGTGTTGCTGTTTCAATCTTGTTTTTTTTTTTCCCTTTTCGTGTGTGTCTAAAAACACATCCCCTCCCTCCCCCCTCTCTCTCTTCCTCTAAGAAGAGTCGTTTGGTATCTTTATGTCCTTCACTTGCATGCTGGAAACGGTTTTTTCCGAAGGGAAGCTTAACTATCCAACAAAAAGAAACAAGGTGTGACGCATTCCATACGGGACATTGTCTCTCCCCCTCAAGCCTAGTATTAGTAATACAAAAGAGGGGGGGGGGGGAGAGAGAGGAGAGAACAGCATGAAAACTCCACAGCCCAAGGGGAAGTAAGAAGAACTACAAGTGATGCTTTTTACGTGCTTGTCTGCCCCTAATAAAAAGAGATTCAAATAATAAAGTAAGTAAAATAGAATGATACTTTAACCCTCCGGGAGGGGGGAATGGGTGTGGGGGTGATGGAAGGGGTTGGGGAGGCGGAGACAGACGTCACGTGTGCGTTAGTAAAACAAGGGATAAAAATAGAATTTTGGGGTCTGGTGGCAGAAAAAAAAAGGCGGGTAACTAAATATTGGGTTTTTTTTTCAAAGGAGAATAAAATTTTTTGTTGAAGTGCAGAAGTGGAGTGCTCCGCAGCCGATGTCCCGCGATATGCTGTTGTGCCGCGAAACGGCGCTGAGAGTTATATGGCAAAACTAAATTTTTCGAGCTCCTGTCGAATCTATCCTAACTTCTTCGGCGGGCCAGTACCTTTTCCTCAAAAAAGCATCGACCGTTGGTGTAAGACATTAAACCAGGGTGGGCGACCGCTGCAGCACAGCTGTTGTCTTTTTAAGCGCAGCAAATATTAGTGTTATGCGGCCCCTTAACTATCTACAATAATTCCGATTTGTGTATACAAAATTAAAAAAAAAAATGAACCAAAAAATCACACAAAGTGGCAGCATATTGTTTTCAAATCACTTCCCTTAGAACCTTGGTTCATCGTATATCTGTGTATATCAGTATATATCAGTATATAACAGTGTATATCAGTATATAACAGTGTATATCTGTGTATTTAATATATATATATATATATATATATATATATATATATATATATAGAGAGAGAGAGAGAGAGAGAGAGAGAGTAGAGTAGTATAGATAATATGTTTAACAGTATACTACATTGTAAAGAAGTATATAACAGTGTAAGTAGTATCTAGCAAAATGTAACAGTTGATAACAGAATATATATATATATATCTGTATACAGCAGTGTAGGCTACATTAGTGTGTATCTGTAAATACTAGTATGCCCGTCTAATGCTAACTTACTTTTAACAGCACACACACACACCTATAATACTCTTGACTCACACATGAAATATTTGAACATGATCACAGCAAAGCGCTCACAAACACCAATTTGTAAGATCACTTGCATTTAAAAACCGCAGATCTTGTGTACATGTACTACACTTTGTCAAACTATCTACTAAACCAGTCTGCCGACAGACATTGTTAAGAAAAATAAAATTGTTCCTTGAATTCTTTCTCTCTAAGACTGTTTATACTGTTTATATTGATGAATTTTATGGATTTTTTTTTTCATTCTCTGTATAGACGTCAAGAAATTGTGATGATTAAATTGTGGCCTTTGATATTGTAGAATTATTTTATGTGGCCTCAAACTAACGAAAGAATACTGCATCAGACAATATATTTCATGATTTATTTTATTATATCTTTATTGTTCAGTGCTCAATCAACAAGGTAAACATAAACAATGTACCTTAAGTTTCTAGTAAATTCAACATAAGAAAAATTACAAATGCCATTGAATGCCAACACTTTTATAATTTTTTTTTACAATTCAATAAAAAATTGTGATGGAATTTAAAAACAAACAAAACAACAAATCATCAGTTAATGCAAGAATGAAATAGTTCAGATAACAGTCAATCAATGCATAGATCGATTTTTGAACAATAATAGTTTTTTTCTAGAATCTAGTTCATTTAATAAAAATAAAGCAAACTGTTTTCAACATTACCATTAGACGTAATTGTCAATATCACGTAATTGAATTAATGTGTACACACTGTACAGTAACATAAGGAATTCACCAATAGATGTTTTAGAACAACAGGTAAGTCAACAAGCTCATCATGATGGTATATTGATGATATATTGATGGTATATTGATGTTATGTTAATGGTATGTTGATGATATATTGATGGTATGTTGATGGTATATTGATAGTATATTGATGATATTTGGGCGATATTGATGATCTATTGATGGTATATTGATGTATTACTGATGGTATATTGGTGGTATATTGATGATCTATTGATGGTATATTGATGTATTACTGATGGTATATTGGTGGTATATTGATGATATGTTGATGGTATATTGGTGGTATATTGATGGTATATTGATGATATGTTGATGGTATATTGATGGTATATCGATGATATAATGATGTTATATTGGTGGTATATTGATGGTATATTGATGATATGTTGATGGTATATTGATGGTATATCGATGATATATTGATGGTATATTGGTGGTATATTGATGGTATATTGCACTATAAAATACCGCACTGAAACATTTAACGTAAGCAAGATAAAGATATTACGGGATTTAAAAAAAATGTTGCGCCCCCGGGGGGGGGGTCGGGGAGGGGGGGCGGGCGGGGCGGAGGAGAAATGAGACGAGAGTTGTCATTATTATGCCCAAGAATTAAAAGATAATTTAAATCAAATAATCTTTTTCAACATTGACCGCCTAAGAACAAAAAAATAAATGAATTAAAGTATTATTAAGACAGGTCTCTTTACTCTACACGTCTTTCATAACAAGTAATGTTTGTTGATATCAATTGAAAAAAAAAAGATTAAAAAAAATGAGTTTTAAATCATAATGAATCCAAGCTTACTACTCACAGTATTGACGGACTTATGGACAGACAAACTAGGGAATTGCTCAGGGCCCCCACTGCCAATGGGCCCCACCCAGCTTTAACTTCTATTAAATATAATCTTAAGTCCTCACACATGCTTTCGTCCATGCCCCCACCCATATATCTCTGCAGATCTCTGTCTAGGGCCCAACCAAGTATCTCTGAAGATCTCTGTCGTGTCTAGGGCCCACCCAAATATCTCTGCAGATCTCTGTCTAGGGCCCGCACAGACGTAAGAACGGCTCTCTGTAAATTAAATAGAAAACAACGACGACAACAACGTAACAGGCAGACGTTGAATATATCTCGTGTAAACAATACCCGAAGGTAAACACCAGTCAAATCTGCCGCCTATAAACACGACAGTCTGTCATTATTTCCACATTTATCCCACCCCCTCGCGGCCTCCCCCCCCCCCCACACTCCACACATTAATCCATCTCCTCCTCACCCCCCCTCCCCCCGACTATCCCTTCCATCATGTCTGTGTCTAACTCCTACTCTATAAATTATGCCTGGAGTATACAAAAAAAAAATAGAACAAACTAATCGATCTTTTAAGTCTTGTTCCTCCATGACAACAATGAACAAAGTATTCGATGTTTTGATTTACCTTGTGTGTATATGTGTGCATGTGTGTGTGTGTGAGAGAGAAAGAGAGAGAAAGAGAGAGAGTCTTAATGTGGCATTGTCTGTGTTACTGTGTGTAGTTTGTTTGTTTGAGTGATTGTTATTTTTTATTCTATGTCAGCCACCATCACAAACAATTTGTGGGTTTTAGACCCACGCTTTCTAAAACCGGAAGCAGCCTTCCTCCAAAATAAATTAAGTCGATCGCTACAACAAGGGAAAAAAAACAACAATTAATTTCTGGGTTGTTTTTTCCCCCCTCCTTGCGGCACAAATAAAGAAGAAATGAAACAAAAAAATGGAAGACAAATGGATGAAAATGTCGAATCTATGAGGCGGTGGGGTTGAGAGGTTAAGTCCAAGGTCACCGGTGCTTAAAAAAAAAGTCGAAATTTCAGGTGAAATATATGTGTGACGACATAAAGGTCTAAATAAAATGGAAGCGGGTGATAGGCAAGGCGAGATAACTCTTAGTGATCGTCTGCCGAAGAAAAAGTAGCGCTAGTGTGTGAAAAATAAAAGAACAGATACATCACTGATAGAGAGAGAGAGAGAGTGCGAGAGTAGGGGGGGGGTTATGGACAGGAAGTTACAATGGGTAACCCGGATATGACCGGCCCACCCCTTCTGTCCTTTTGGGGGCGATGGACTTTCACTAATGTAAGCTGACATCTGGATGAAGCCCTGCTGTCGTCTGCTTCTTTCCAACGGTTTTTTTTTTAAATTATTTTACTTTGGTTGAAAAAGAAAGAAAAAAAAATGTGTGTGTTTAGGGGTGGTGTGTGACTGGTTAGTCCGGTGATAGAGCAGACGACGTGACGTAAGGTAATTTTATTAACGAGGTTTTTTTTTGCTCTTTAAAAAAAAAAATTCACAGATGAGTTCTCCAGTAAGGATGAGGTGCTCATCTCTTGACTCGGTTTGAAGTCAGTAAACCACTTCTGTTATAGTTGTGGGGCACCCATTTCCAAGTATTAGTATAGTACTGACAATAGGCAAGACTACATCGGCCTTGCTGACATCGAGAATGACACAGGCAACTGGTTGCAAGAGGCTAGAGCAGGCTGCCAACTAGTTTACTGTACATTTATCCATAAAACACATGAAAAATATATAGATTTTACTAACTATATAAATAAGAATATAAAATAAATTATATCTTAATGACAATATAAAATTATCCCGATGTATAATTTGAAAGCATTTTATTATATCTAGATTTTTAGAAAATTGAATTACTCTCTAGCGCGGGGACATATTAGGCTCGAGGCTCGATCGCTATAATCGGTCTAAACTTCCATGAGTAACACAAAACCTCACCCACACATCCATGAGTAACACAAAACCTCACCAACACATCAATCAGTAACATAAAACCTCACCAACATTTCCATGAGTAACACAAAATCTCACCAACACATCAATCAGTAACATAAAACCTCACCAACACATCCATGAGTAACACAAAACCTCACCAACACATCCATGAGTAACACAAAACCTCACCAACACATCCATGAGTAGCACAAAACCTCACCAACACATCAATCAGTAACATAAAACCTCACCAACACATCCATGAGTAACACAAAACCTCACCAACATATCCATGGATAACAAAAAACCTCACCAACACATCCATGAGTAACACAAAACCTCACCAACACATCCATGAGTAACACAAAACCTCACCCACACATCCATGAGTAACACAAAACCTCACCAACACTTCAATCAGTAACATAAAACCTCACCAACACTTCCATGTTAACACAAAATCTCATCAACACATCAATCAGTAACATAAAACCTCACCAACACATCCATGAGTAACACAAAACCTCACCAACACTTCCATGAGTAACACAAAACCTCACCAACACATCAATCAGTAACATAAAACCTCACCAACATATCCATGGATAACAAAAAACCTCACCAACACATCCATGAGTAACACAAAACCTCACCAACACTTCCATGAGTAACACAAAACCTCACCCACACATCCATGAGTAACACAAAACCTCACCAACACTTCAATCAGTAACATAAAACCTCACCAACACTTCCATGTTAACACAAAATCTCATCAACACATCAATCAGTAACATAAAACCTCACCAACACATCCATGAGTAACACAAAACCTCACCAACACATCAATGAGTAACACAAAACCTCACCAACACATCAATGAGTAACACAAAACTTCACCCACACATCCACGAGTAATACAACTTGATAGAGTTAACAGGTAAATGTGTTGTTACCTATAATTTACCCCCTCCTACACCAGCCCCATTCATCTTCCCCAGGGTCACTCCAACCCCCCCCCCCCCCACACATGTGAATGCGCCCATCCGAACTGACCATTCCACACAACAAAAGAGCAGATCAATTCTCGACCCAATTTCAACACTAGGTCGACATATCAGCTGTCTAAATATTTTGTTAGATCATTTTAGGTACCGGCTGCTCTCCCCCCCTCCCCCCCCCCCCACCACCGTAGCTTGACTTTATGTTTTGACAAGATGCTAGTTTTTACATTAGACCCAGTTAGTACGGTGCTGAAAGGCTTAGGAGCTGGACGTAGCTAGTTCGGTGTCGACGGTCCATAATGAAGTTATATATTTGATGTACATATTATTACTTCATGTTGTGTAAGCCATTAAAGCTTACTTCTTTTCTGCTTATAAACTAATAGTTGGCGTTGGTATCTATATAATTCACACACACACACACACACACAGATATATATATATATATATATATATATATATATATATATATATATATATATATATTGTTGCAAGTAAGACTGTATCTGTTGCAAAATTATAACCTAACATTTGAACAGCTTGAAATACAACCATAACATAAAAATTAGGAACAAATTAATTATAAATACTGGGTTCATGATACAGTAGCGCCCAACGGTTTAAAACTATAAATATATCTTTAGTAAGTAGGGGCCTTATAGTGTGATGACAAGGGACCCTCCCCCCCAAATCCTGGGCTCCAATATTAACGTACGTATATAAATGACCTATTTAGACGTAAAAAACAGCTTTATATTATAAATACGAAAATATTATGATCGTTTTCTTTCGTATAATCATCATTCATAAAACATTAGATTATAAATTTACAATAGCTGACGTCATATTTCTTAATTGGTGTCAACATTATTGTAATGTGAATATATTATGCATTGTTTAAATTGTACAATTTTTTAAACTTCAGTATTATATTCTGTTCGAGGCCAACAATAACAACTACTGTACCGCTCTACTTTCATGATGTAAAATTCCGTCGTTTTATCTTCAGACCATAAAACTGATACCTAACCTCTGACTGACAGTCCCCTTGAGTTATCACCAGTTATCGGACTGTACCAGTTTACTGTCCACTATCTCACTTATACATACGTCAGGACTTTTATACGCCCCCCCACCACCCCTCTACCAAAACCTTTAGTACTTTCTCGTTGATTCTGAATAAAGAAATTAATGAAAAATTTGAAATCTGAAATTGTGCTGCATAAAAGCCTTTTGATTTTAAGATGTAATACTGCTTACAATCAAGGTTGTCAAAGCCGGGTGGTGGTGGTGGTAGGGATAAGCTCCCACTGCCTATAAAATGCTCCCTTATGGCGTGCGTCTCATATAGCCTCTGACAACTAAGTCCAGCTCCTGGCCTGCCCGCGTGGCTTAACTTCCAAGCCCAGCGAAACTGCTTCTACTGACAGGAGAAGGGGCAAAGGCGGTCACTGGCGCCTCAAAAACCAGTCGCTTCGGGCAGCCCATCTAGGGGAAGGAAAACCCTGATTCCAAACAGCTGCTGCCTTGCAGGCTCACCCACCCATGGGAAAGGCTTCGGTAGTCAACCCCGAGGAATAATCCGGAGCCGGAGTCCTAAGGCGGATGAACGTCGCTCATGATGTCCCTCCGGCAACTCCTGCAGCCAAGTCGTCCCCAAGCGTGGTGCTTTGCACTCCCTTGGACCCCGTCGACAAAGCCGAGAGGGAGGCCCTTTTGTCTGGGCAGCGCAAGGCCTCCACAATCTTCAGCCAGGCCTCCGCTCTGGGGACACCTAGAGCGCTACCAGCATCTTCCGAGATGGACGGATGCCGACTAATACTGCTTACAAATGAGGAGTCCAGGGAAAAAACAGGCTTAAAACCGAAATGAGAAAAATTAAGTTACTTCTACCATGGTTTACTGGAAGCTTTATCTAATATTGGAACGAGCTATAGGACTGTCCGTAGTCCTTTGGAGTGGCCGTCCAAAACTTACCCGTGGTGGGGGCTCAGGAGAAATGAGCAGGCACTTATTGTCCAGTTTCGCACTGGGAATAGTTCTATCGGTGCGTATTTTTGGGCGGTTGAGGTCCAATGTCACCTCCATTTGCCGGCACTGCAGAGAAGTTGAGGAAACCATGGAACATGCGCTAATCGAGTGCCCCGGGCTGGCGGACCACAGGGTGGAACAGACGGGTATCTTGCTTGACATTGGCCGTTATGGCAGTTCCCGGATATTGAGGGACACAGAGAGTTTGATTTCACACGTTCCAAGAGATTAAGTCTCAGCCCGCAGTTAAACAGAGAGAGAGAGAGAGAGAGAGAGAGAGAGAGAGAGAGAGAGAGAGAGAAAGAGAGAATAGAGCATTGCTTCATGTCACTTTTTTACATTGCTGTATTTGGTGACTATGTTCATTCTCCCTCTTGAAAAGTTTTCCACTATAGCCAAAAACAAAACAAGCCAAACTGCTCATTTGCGTTTTGTCAAATTCATTTAACAGAAATAATTTTCTAAACAGATTTTGTGAGTTAAGAAACAGGGTGAATGGATACGGGTGGTAGAATAATTCTTCTTATGAAAGTTTTAAAACGTAAACTTAACTTCCCGTCATCTCGAAAACTTTTCAATATATTGATAAATAGAAAGCTGGATTTATTTATATTATTGATATAAAGATTTACCAATTGCTTGGATAATGTAATAGTCGTTCGATATATGAAGCCATATGAAGGTTATTTGGGGCAAACTACGGCCCGCGAGGCAAATACGTTCAGCCCGACTGTTTCATCCGGCCTACCAGACGGTTCAGAGTTAAGCACAGCACTAGCGAATATTTTATGACGTTTATATTTATTTTATATTAGTTCATGTATAAACGCCATATATCTTTTGTTTATATCAGTTCATGTATAAACACCATATATCTTTTGTTTATATCAGTTCATGTATTATAAACACCATATATCTGTTCTTTAACAGGCCCGATGGTCAAAATTTACGAAACCAATGCGGCCCGCGACTCAAAAGGTTTGCCAGCCTCTGCCCTAAACGTAGATTTGGAGATTTATTGGAGGCAAAAGTACTAGTAAAAAACCCCTTCTGCATCAAATACAGTGGATTCCGCTTAATTGGGACACCGCTTAAATGGGACAAAAAGCCTCGGTCCCGATGTGTCCCAATTAAGCGTAATCGACTGTATATAAAAAAAAATATTTACAGTGAAAGATGTCCTACGGCTGTAGGGACACCTAGGACGTTGACTAGTTGACCTGTCCATAATGACGACCCACGTGCAGGCTTGCCAAATTTTTTCGGCTCCGGCTCCCAAATGTTTTTTGGTTTCTTACAGCAGAATTTTTTTTTTAGCTTTAAAATACCAAATTTGTTCGGTTTTTGACATCCTACAATTTGAAATGTTGTCATGTTTTACAAATGCCACAACAGTAACAGTTTTTAAATGTTCTCGTGCACGCACATCACCACAAGAAATCTTTAATGGGGATCGTTTTGTATTCGTTTTAAATCTTGTTTACCCGCCGAAAATTTTTAAATTGCATGTTATTTTGTTAAATATAAAGTAAAAACAGTTTTATTTCATAGAGTAATTGTATCAATCATTTAAAAGTAAATTTTTGCTACGACGACAAATAGAACGCGTCATTTCGTATATTATTTGACCATGTGATATGCAAATTACATGTACGTAACTAGCCGCTAATTGTTTATTTATATAATTTTCTTATTTGTTTAGAACCCACTAAACTATTTGCAGTCTATTGACTTGACAAGAATTTTACAACAACAAACTTTTTGTTTCCTTTTTTTTTTTTGGTTTCAATATGACTGTGGATAACCCAACGTGACAATTTAATCTTTACCCATGGGACCTATGTGGGATCACCTCGTCACAGCTCCTCATTGACAAGTGCAGCTCCGAACATGTGTGTGCGTGTGAATAGTGGGCTATGAAAGGGGAAAAAAAAAGATCTCGCCTTTACAAGTTTCTCAGTGCGTAGCAAGATAAACCAAATCACAAGTCTGACAGTGGGAGGACGAATATATAAACAAGTCATTTTTTTTTGTTTGGACGAGAGAAATTTTTCACATTGTTTATCGCCAGATTTAATTAGTATTACAAAAATAACATAAATAACATAAGAACAACAACAATGTACAAACAACGAAACAAAACGTATAATCTCAGATGAAATTTAATTTTCCTGTAGTTCATATTGTTTTCATTAGTATCCTGCAATTTTTTTATGTGATATTATTCATTTCAAAGAGCTGAGCTAAAAGCAATACTTGCATCGACATCAGAGGTGGGTTGAACGGGTAAAAAACAGTACGCGCGCTTTGGGATTCGTTTTCTATAAGGCCCCGCAACACTTACATTTTTTTCTTTTCTTTCCCCCCTCCTCTCTCTCTCTCTCTCTCTCTCTCTCTCTCTCTCTGTATGTGTGCTCTCTCTCTCTCTCTTTTAGGAGGCCCAATCCATATATTTACTTCCGTGCCCGGGGGCCTCAACCGACCTTTGTCCGGTTCTCTAGATCAGTTCTCGCAATGGTACACCCCTAATTGGTACTCACAGTAACATCACGTGACTGTCCAGTGTGAAAACACTTGAGTTATCCTCTCATTCTTTTATTTCCTTACTTTGTTTTGTTTTTTTCTATTTCTCTCAACACCTGTCTTCTGTTTCCATTTCAAGCTGTACTTTAAAAATTGAAAAAAAAAAAAAAAAAGAAAATTTCAAGAAATAATCAAAATAAACTGAACCATTAAAATGGTAAGGTTGTTTGTGTTATGATGTTGAGGCTGATTGTACGGTTATATCAACTCCCACACCTGCATAGTAATTACACATGAATAATGGAGCAGTTTACATTTTAAAACGAGGGATTTTCTTAAAAGTAGAGTAATCTTTCCTTCTGGTAGCTGGACATTATAAATATAACCGCATCAGCAACAAGATGTAATGAGTACCAAAGGCGACATAATATGGACTCCCTTAGGAGGCGCTTAATTTAATACCGACGACGGGCGGCCATTTTTTTTAACCAATCAAATTCAATTTGACCCATGACTAGTCAGCTTTATGCGAGTCTCAATAGGGAGTCAGTAATGTCTGTCACGTGACAACTGAATGTGACTGAATGTAAATAACATTTCATATAATACAAGCAATACAATATAATTCTCCCCCCCCCCCCCCCCCAAAGACTGTTCCCTCTATGCTGTGCGCACTCATTAGTCACGAACGTCACGTTTAGTATGTATTATAATGCATATATAGGTTAGGTTGCACACACATTTAAATAAAAGCTGCGCACCAGCCTATATCGGTTTTCCGCCCACAGCTTTCGGAAATTTAGAGTTTTTTTAGATGAAACTTTTGGTGTGTCCTGACTGTCTTCCTCCCCCCCCCCCCTCAGTCCCCACATCTCATGTTATAACAAAGCTTTCATTCTCCCCCCACTCATTTGCGATAAAAATTTAAGATTTTTATCAATTGCTATAATTAATTTGCGATGCCTAGTCATCACAACCCCTTCCCTCCCTGAACTATATAATAAAATCGGACACTCTCCAGTCCTGTTGCGTAATATAATTTATGAACGGTCCCTAATACATGGTACAGTAATTAGGTTACGTGTTCAAATCCCGGCAAGTTCCAGTTCAACTTCGTTTGTCTTCCATGGTAACTCCCTGGCCTTGAGAAAACCCGAGTCTGGTGGTTATGAAAGAGGGGCACCGCAAAAAAAAAAAACGGACACGCCAATGGATTTACATAAACATTTCAACATTGAGTTAAATTAAAAAAGTTCCCATAGCCCTAAACGGGGCAGATGAAGTGTAGAATTCATCTCAACATATGAAGAGATTGTGTGGTTAGCACAGTGGTCGGCAAAGTGCGGCTCCGGAGTCGCATGTGGCTCTGTGGCTTATTAAGTACGGCTCTGGCATTTAGTTTTATTTAGTATACAACTTATTTGGTGTACTACTTATTTAGTGTAATAAAAGTTTACTTAACAAGCAGATTTGGCTCCCAATTATTTTTTTTAATTGTTGTAATGTTCATATTTGGCTCTTTGGCTGATAAGTTTGCCTACCACTGGGTTGGCACAACGTCCATCAGGTACCCATTTGAAGCTGGGTGGAAACAAATTTAACCGTAAAAAAATTCCGATGGTTCTCACCGAGGATTGAACCCAGGACAATCGAGTATCTACACCACTCGGCCATACGTCCAACAGTTAAATTTAAAGTCAGGAGATAAACATTTCATCCATCAGATTACTTAAATTGCGGAAAAGTAAATCTGAATGAATCTATGCAGTTTATAAAAAAAAAATTCTCTTAAATAATTTACCATTTATACCAAAATATAAATCTTGATCTTCAAGATAATCTATTGATGTAAGTAACACGTGTAAATCTATTCCACGTTATATTTATATTTTAACACATAACAATGGTTCACCTGCTATTGTTGACTACTGTGAGTTACATTCAGGCTTGCGGAGCCGCCATATTTTTTTCGGCTCCGGCTCCCACAAATTTGATGGCTCCGGCTCCGGCTCCCTATTAAGATAGTATCACACGAGACAAAAATTTTTGTAATTGCTCCACGCAAACATCCCGCTGATAAAAAGTTATGCAAATTTTGCAGCATTCACCCCCATAGTCAGGAACTTGAAAAAAATACGCATTGTCGGTTTTACTAAAAACAAACCATTTCAGTGCATCCAGAAACGTATCATTATTTTCGATCGAGGTTTCACTAGTCGCCATTTTCATAAGTACTAAAAAGTTATTTCAATGATCAAATTAGCCAATAGTAAATTGATACATTATTTTAAATATTTTAAGGACTTCAGTATTTATATTTATTATTTATAAATTCGAAGTAACTATTCGGACCCGGGGAGGCCGTAGCCAGGATTATTGCATTGGGGGGGGGGGGGGGAAGAATTTTTTTCGGCGGGGGGGGGGGGGGTGTGCCGAAGAACTGATTCTGGGGTACAGCGGCGGATCTTGACAATTTTGACGGGGGGTGGGGTGGGGGCAAAACATTGACCCCCGGGGGGGGGGGCGAGACTGTTTTCATTGTTGAAAATAGGTCTTTGAACAAAAAATATTTCGATAATTTAATGATGTATTACCGAAACTTGCGATAACCGGGGGGGGGGGGACATGCCCCCCCGGTCCCTTCCCATAAATCCGTCCCTGGTGAGGAATAAATGTTCGGGGGGGGGGGCGAAGATGGAGGTGCGAAGCGCCGAAAGCTTGCGAACGGAGAGGAGGGGTTTTGGGAGGGGACCTCAGTGAGTCCCCTCCCCAAGAAATTTTTTGCAGTTCCATATCTGGAATGGTGCATTTTAGTACCGATTGTTTAGCTATTAATTAGAAATATATAATTTTAACTATGTTTCAATAATGCATGGCATGTTGCAGTTTTGTTAAAAATAATTTAAATAGTAAAGAGTTTTAATGATAAAAATGTATTGAGGCTGAACAATTTCTGATTCCTGTTATAAATATATTGACCATTTGTTCTGCTACACAATTGTTACATAATAGATACCTGATTTATGTCATTATACTGTTGGTTAAACGTACAACCCTTGAAGAACGACAAAGATGTACGAATATAGCTTAGCTATTTGTGTGATATTTCTTATAAAATATTGAAAACAAAGAACAGATCTATCAGCAACAAATTGACCAGTCGCAATTATTCAATTTAAAATACAATTAATTCTGCTAAAAAGTAAATTTGCAAATTAAATAACATCACGCAGAAATCACGGAGTTTGTACTTTATTATTTTATTATACATATGTATAAAAGTGAAGTCAGAAGTAAATATTATTTTATTAACTTATTTAAGTTGCTAGTTGTCCTCAGAAGATATCAATATATAAAACTATTACAAGGTTGCGAACAGGCCCACCGACAGAAATTTCGGGTCCCTGGGCAAGGGTGACACGGGCCCCCGTGCTGATATTAATATTTTCAAAAGTTGATTGGCCAGCTCAGTCCGGGCCCCTAAAACAAAATTGAACAAAATGATTGATGTTTTAATAGCCGTTATTATTAAAATTTTGTCAAATAGCTCAAATAATGCACGGGGGGGGGGCTCAGGTCATGAACGGGGGGGGGGGTCAGTCCCCTATACACCTCTGGCTACGGGCCTGGACCCGGGTACCAATAAACTCCGATTTTCATTCGGACCCCGTCCCAATAAAGTCTGATTGTTATTCGGACCCGTGGCAAATATGCACTTAGCTTAGCTATACATAAACTTTATTATTGTTTTTTGTTTATTTTTTTTATAATTGTTTGAATTGTATGATTCAATCGTTACTCAGTGTCTAGGGTTTCACTAAGCGGACTCTGTATTATTATTTTTTCGGGTTCCGTCTAATAAAGTTTAAATATAGCTAAACTTTGTGCATATTTGCCATGGGTCCGAATAACAATCGAATTTTATTGGGATACGGGTCCGAAAAGCCACAACCTTTTTAATTTATCTGCTCTATTTCAGATATTCTGTTTATAATAAAATTGTTAAATACAGAAAGCTACCATTTTGTTTTTAGTCTATTACAAATTCGCGGTCAAATAATAATACGAAATGACGCGTTTGTCATCGTAGTAAAAATTTATTTTAAATGATTGATACAATTATTCTATGAAATAAAACTGTTTTAACTTTATATATAACACAATAACATGCCATTAAAAAAATTTCGGAGGGTAAACAAGATTTAAAACGAACACAAAACGATTCCCCATTAAAGATTTCTTGTGGTGATGTGCCTGTTACTATTGTGGCGTTCGTAAAACATGACAACATTTCAAATTTTAGGAGGCAAACAATCAAATTTGTAATTTTAAAGCTAAAAAAAAAAATTCTGCTGTAAAAAAAAACATTTGGGAGCCGTGGAGCCGTCAGATTTTTTCGGCTCCGGCTCCGCCTCGGGCTCCAGCAAAAAGTAGCGGCTCCCGGCTTCTCGGCTCCGGCTCCGCAAGCCTGGTTACATTTATTGAAGAAAGTAAAGCTTTACATTTTTTTTAAATCTGCTAATTTGTTTGCAATCCATTGCTTATCCCCCCTTGTTATGTTGGTCAGATGGGGTGAGAGGAGGACGAACACGTGACTGATGCAATTTGGCGCATTGTGAAAAACATTACGTCATATCCTACCTGTGGAAGGGATTAATTCATTTAGGTCTCGACTGCAATAAAGAAGGTAAATTAGTTTTACACAAAGCATTCACGTAAATCCAAATTATATGTTTCTTTTCTATTTAAAGTGACTTTTATTTGTGTGTTTGTACAGCTGAATTATATATTACTAAATAACATATAACAAAATATATATAGTACCTAGGTAATGCAAAGTAAATGTCAATATAACAACAACAACAACAACGACAAAGGAACAAGTAATGGCGTACAAACGCTATTGGCAAATACTTAATGACGTATTATATGACTATAAATAGAACACATACAAGTGATACATGATTGGTAAAAGACAGTCTTGTAAATAGACGTGATTGAAAGACTGACTGGTAGATAGACTGTCTCACTGCAGAATATCCGGCCGCAGCCATTAAATCTAAGGCCCCTGACAAATTATGCCAAGTGGGGCCCTATACGCCCCTTTATCCCATTAAAGTGGGCCCAGTGTCTTAGTAGCACATTTAATGAATCGTAGGGATGAGCCCTAGCTCCGGACCCCCCCCCGAATAGAGTTCGCATTGAGACAGCCCTGAGACATAGACAGTGTACAGTCAATACTCTGTGCTAGTGTTGTTTTAGTCCCAGGTCATATTTTAGTTTGTTTTTATTTCGTTTTTTTCTGTAATAATTTTAGTTTTCGTCTAGTTTTAGTCTTGCTGCTAATTTTAGTTTTAGTTTTAGTTCTCGTTGACGAAAAGTCAATATTTTCGTTAACGAAGGTTTTAGTTTTAGTTTTCGTGAACGAAAGCAACACTATATTTTAATTTCAGTTTTTATTTCGTTTTTTCTGTAATAATTTCAGTTTTCGTCTAGTTTTAGTCTTGCTTCTAATTTTAGTTTTAGTTTTAGTTCTCGTTGACGAAAAGTCAACATTTTCGTTAACGAAGGTTTTAGTTTTAGTTTTCGTGAACGAAAGCAACACTATATTTTAATTTCAGTTTTTATTTCGTTTTTTCTGTAATAATTTCAGTTTTCGTCTAGTTTTAGTCTTGCTGCTAATTTTAGTTTTAGTTTTCGTCAACGAAAACAACACTACTCTGTGCCGTGCTCTTCACGTTTCACGTTTTTCTCCACAGTACAATTATATTTTTGCACGTTAAATTTACAGTCAACAAAATGCCAAGTGATCCGAATGTATGCAATGACATTAAACTAGATGGATCTGTTGCAATTTACTTGACACCGCCGATTAGAACTTATTTTTAGACAGGAATACTCTCCCCTTGTGGCCACCTGCAGCAGCACTAACTCATGTTGTTATTTGACCTTTTTTTTAAAAAAAATTATTTTGTAAGTGTTTGAAAGTTGTTTATATCTCAGCTTGTCAATAATTATATTTAGAGAAAGTCTACAGTGAGAATGTGAAAATAAAAAATAAAAAAAAAACAAGAACAGGAAGCAGATGTCCAGAAAGCAGCGGCGTTGCTAAAAAGATTGAGGTGTGGTTTCCCCCCTCCCCCCCAAATGTGCTCAATGTTTAAAGCCCTCTTTAAGCCCGCGGCTCACAAGCCCGTGGTATCCCCAAGTGGGTACGGGAAATAGTAATGCAGGGATGCACAGCGACATATAATATTCGTTTATTTAAACAACCAAGTGTTTGGAAAAAAAGTGTCGACGGTTTGCTGCGTGGCTCATCACCTGACCACGTGACCCAAATATCGCATTAGGAAAGGCAGGCACATTTCTTAACGACAATATGTACGTTTATTCGCGAACTAACGTATAACGGAGTACCAGCGGTCACAGTTTCACACCCTGTGGGGCGTGGGTGGGTGGGGGGAGGGGGGTACAGTCACGAAAAATTAAAGGTTGAGAACCGCTGCCTTAAACTACAGTATCCCCCCCAACGGGGAGGGAGGGGGGGCTGGGCTACATTCCTGGTGGGCCACAGTTTTACGGGGGGGGGGCTCTCCCTTGCCTACCATTAAGACGCCGCTGCCAGTAAAAAAAAATTACGATTGATTATACAAGGGGGAAATAGAAAAAAGTCAAGTTGGCGGTCATCAATATTTGTTGTTAACATCAGTAGTTCAGAGATGTTGACAACTTAATTCGCCAGTTGGGGGGGGGGGGGGTGAAGAAAGAATTATTACAGTTTAATAACTAAAACTGACGTGCGGGTTGGGGTTGGGGGGGGGCAATGCTCCATCTAAGGTGTGGTATGAAGTGAGCAAAAAATTTTGTCTCTGAGCGACATTTTGTTTTGAGGCCAAAATTTGTGAGCGATTTAAGTGATGTCGTCCGCCGGAGTGAGCGATCGTACGTATAGTATGAGCGACGCTCTGAATTCGTGTGAGCGATCGCTCACGCGCTCAGCTTAGAGGGAACATAGGTGGGGGGGGGTAGTCATAACTTATCACAGTCCTAAGCGAACTGGTATAACGCTAACGCTTACCTTAACCCTGATAATTAACATGTGCCAAACTTTAAATAAAAATAAACGAAATGGCTACGGTAACATCAAGACGGAGTTCGTATTTTTTTTTCCGGGTTACATCAATAGATATTGCTCCACACCCTAACCCTATCCCTATCCCTAACCATAACCCTATCCCTACCCCTATCCCCAACCCTAACCCTCACCCTAATATAATTGCCGGTACCCGAAAAAAAATGAGTACTCCCGCTAACCCTAATATAATGGCGCTTGATGTTACCGTAGCCACTTCGTAAAAATAAATTATACTTTTTTTAATGAATGATTGCTACGCAACACTGTAAAACACCTCAATAATCAGAACCGTTGGGTTTTTATATTATATTTCTCTCCAACGTGCTCATTTGTGAGACTGTGTCGCTCCAACGTGTTAACTGTGTAATTGCTGGAAACACCAGAACCTAATTCCATCTCTCTTTCTCCCCCCTCTCTCTCTGCTTATCTACTCCCTCTCTCCACTGTCTTTCATTCCCTCTCCTCCTCCCCTCTCTCTCTCTCCCTACCTCACTCAATCTCACTCTCATAAGTCTCTACCTCTCTCTCTCTCACCTCACCTCACCTACTGATATTATATATGTATGTAATGGTCATATATCGAACAGCACTCCCCTCTCCCTCTACCAGGACAGTCGTGCAGCGATTCCTACACATTTCCAGCACCAGTAGAGGTTGAATTTCATATGTCCGATGGACAGAGTCGAGCTGTACCAAGTCAGAGTGACCAGTAGAGCCGAGTCGGAAATGGCAATGGAAGCACAGAAGCTGATATATCGTTAATAGGGCTCGAACCGATCTGAACTAGACCAGCCCATCTAAGCTAGACTAACCCATTTGAGATAAGCCAGCCCATTTAAATCTAGACTAACCCATTTGAGATAAGCCAACCCATTTAAAGCTAGACTAACCCATTTGAGATAAGCCAACCCATTTAAAGCTAGACTAACCCATTTGAGATAAGCCAACCCATTTAAAGCTAGACAAACCCATTTAAGCTAGACTAACCCGTTGGGGCTAGACGATCCTTCTGGGCTGGATGAACCCATCTAAGCTACACGAACCAGGCCAAAATGTTTTGAAAACGATTAGATAAAATCAATGGAAATTGATTAACTATTGATACAATGGGCAAACACATGTGAACTTTTGAAAAGTAACAAAATATTAGAACCAACGACGCATCTACACCCGTCAGTTGACGTACATTTCTTCGGCACACCCGTCACTTGACGTACATTTCTTCGGCACACCCGTCACTTGACGTGCATTTCTTCGGCACACCCGTCACTTGACGTACATTTCTTCGGCACACCCGTCAATTGACGTACATTTCTTCGTCAATCCCGTCACTAGACGTACATTTCTTCGGCACACCCGTCATTTGACGTGCATTTCTTCGGCACACCCGTCACTTGACGTACATTTCTTCGGCACACCCGTCACTTGACGTACATTTCTTCGGCACACCCGTCAATTGACTACATTTCTTCGTCAATCCCGTCACTAGACGTACATTTCTTCGGCACACCCGTCATTTGACGTGCATTTCTTCGGCACACCCGTCACTTGACGTACATTTCTTCGGCACACCCGTCAATTGACTACATTTCTTCGTCAATCCCGTCACTTGACGTACATTTCTTCGGCACACCCGTCACTTGACGTACATTTCTTCGGCAAACCCGTCACTTGACGTACATTTCTTCGGCACACCCGTCACTTGACGTACATTTCTTCGGCACACCCGTCACTTGACGTACATTTCTTCGTTAGATCAGTCACTTGACGTACACATCCTAAGCACACCCGTCACTTGACTATTACATCTTCGGCACATCCGTCAGAATAACATTGCGATTACTTCGTTTTACTTTGTTTGTGAAGTCTGTGTTGTCGTGAAGTAATTTGATAGCGTGATTGTCCCATTGATCTGAGTCCAGGGTACAACAGCTGATTGATTTACTCGGGATATTACAAGACGCGCCAAGTTTGACATAAATTTTTGTTTAAGTCTCGTAAACACTTTTATGTTGTTGTTTATCTACCAAACCCTCCCCACCCCTTTACGTCTCAAGTCACGTGTTAGGTGTAAAAAAAAAAACACAAAAGGGGTTCTAGGGTTATCATGGACTAAGAGTAAAAATTTCAGCAAGCAATAGAAGTGACGCAAGTGATGGGATCTTTCTGTTTTTATCTTCAAGAACAAAGAGGAGGAATTTGTATTGTTTACACATATTCCAATTAATGTGTATGTTTACTGATGAATAATCAAAATCATTAAAATTGATCTATCTATCTATCTATCTATCTATCTATCTATTTATTTATCTGTCTGACTCTCTCTTGTGGGACGGATGGCCGAGTGGTGTAGATACTCGACTGTCGACCTGAGAGTCCTGGGTTCGATCCTCGGTGAGGCCCATGGAATTTTTCCAGGTGAAATTTGGTGCAAAGTCATCCCACAAGTCCACCCAGCTTTAAATGGGTACCTGGCATTAAGTTGGGGAAGTAAAGGCGGCTGGGCGTGGTGCTAACCACACAATCCCCTTTTATGCCGAGGTTATAGAAACAGATGAATTCATCTGCCCCGAAGGCCCATTAGGGCTAAGAAGGGAACTTTACTTTTTTTTGACTCTCTCTCTGTTGGTCAGTCCGTCCGTCGATCTGTCTGTCAATCTATCTATCTATCTCTTTATTTTTCTTTCTATTATTATTATCTGTTTATCAGTCTGTTCGGTTAGTCTTTCTGCCCTCCCCCCCCCCTCTCTCTCTCTCTTTCTGTATTTTTGTTTTAAGTGCAGTTAAAGAATTATTTAACTGAAAAGAATCAATCTTATGCCTTGTTGAATCCACCGGGAAAACCCCAGAAAGTTCTATGCTAATGACTGACGTTTAGAGAACAACCGGTGTCAATATTGTCGATCAAAATCTAATACTTATGTGAAGATTGTGACACAAACGCCTTGCACTGTAACAAAGAGCGGTGTTGAAAAATTGCTACAATAATATGTTTTGTAAAAAGTGGGATCTGACTAATGAGTCAGGTTTCAGAACATTATTATGTATCTTTCCCAATACAATATCTCCATATATGGATATTTGTTCTATTTACTTTCCCCTCCCTCCCCCTTTTTGTTTTTCGAAGAGAAACTGGGTCTATTTATAAATCGAAAATATTTATTTTTTAGATTTCAACATGACATAATTTTTTTTTGTCTTAACCAGCTGCCCTTTGTACCACATTGAAGCCGTACCACCAGCTCCGTAGGCGGAAGTGTTGCCGTCTATAAATAGTTTTGAAGATGAAACGTTACTAAAAATAGATCAGACGAGATTGATAAAAAGGAAAAAAATCACCAAACTTTCTCTAGCGCGGTGCTCGCCGGTGGTCATGGGTGAAATAAACTGAAATCAGAGCAGCCCCGTAACGTGAAAATTCTACAGGAGGGGGCCAGGCATTCTACAGCAGTGGCCAGGCAATAGCGGGGGGGGGGGGGGGGCAGGTAATACATTTTACTAAGTAGAACAAATAAGCAGGGGGGCCAGAATCAGAGTAAGAGCTGGATTGGCTGGGAACAAGGGGGAGCTGTCAGGGTGTGGGGGAAGGTGGAGAGTGCCTGCCATGTCTAGAACAAAGATTTATCACACACACACACAGAGAGACGCACACAGATTCACACGAGATGAGATGAAGAAAATTATCTAAAAATCGCTTTTGCGAGGAGTTGAGCCCAGTACTTTGGTTGGAAGGCGAATAAACCGACCATCGTTTATCTCATGTACTCTTAAAATAAGATGTTTGCAATTAATAAAGAGAAAACGAAAAAAAATCAAATAAAAGTTTTGCCGCAGTTAAACTATCATTGCAAGTGAAACCTGTTTTCTCAGTTCTAAACAACATCAAAACAATTTATTTTTTTTAAAGTTGGAAAAACAATTTTAAAAAAATCAATAAATAATAACAACTTGTCCACTAACTCACATGACCGGAAGCACGAGATTTTAAAATGGCTTCCACGTCTAAAGAGAGCAACATACAAAACAACAAGCCTTTTTGCAAAACTCAACCCCAAAAAAAAAAAGAATAAAAATTTCTGGGTATTCCCTACGGTCCTATGGACGACTTTTTGAAGACGGGGCTAATTGGACGCTTCGGTGACGGAGAGGTCAATATTTTTTGTCCACAGTGTCGCTACTCCCTCCTCCCCCACCCACACCTACAGCATAACCGACCCCACCCCCTCCCATCCCTCGCCGGACTCCTCCCCGGTACCCCACAAGGCGAGCGAACAGTCGGACACTTGGTGAGTGACAACGAGTACAAACTAATGGCTTCGTCCCAGCATGAGCCTCAACATGAGCAAGAATTCTTTTTTTTTTTGTTTGTTTTTCAAGTGCGCTCATCTAGAGGAGGACTGCGTGAGCCAGACAAGGAGAAGAGATTGCTAATAGGTTTGTGGTGAGTAGGTGGAATACTTTGGGGTTTTTTTTTTCTCAAAAGAATTATTCCACAAATTGCGCAATATAACTGAAATAAAATGGTGGGAAAATGTCAATATAGATCTGTAGAATGCAGTATAGTATTGACAGTATAACAGAATGAAGAACGGAAATGTCTTAATGTGGTTGCCGGAAGAAGTAAGACAAACACAGGGAGATGGATTTCTATGAAAATAAATAAATACAAAAAAAAATTGTGGCAGGGCATTTGCGAATTTTAAGGGACTCTGGACATATTTCAGACCCCCAAAAGAAATTATACCCTATTTTTGAGAGACCTAATCTCTGGGGCCTCTACCTATCCTGGTTCGCCTCTGGGTCACAGTTGACCCACGTTCCATTAGCTCTAACGGGCCATCGGGGCAGATGAAGTGTAGAACTCATCTGTTTCTATAACCTCGGCATATGAAGGGATTGTGGGGTTAGCACAACGCCAAGCCGCCTTTACTTCCCCAACTTAAGTCAGGTACCGATTTAAAGCTGGGTGGACTTGTGGGACGACTTTGCAACACATTTCACCTGGAAAAATTCCCATAGTTCTCACCGAGGATTGAACCCAGGACTCTCAGGTCGACAGTCGAGTATCTACACCACCCGGCCACAAGTCACAGTTGACCAAGTTCATAAAAATTGAAGTGGGTCGAGTATTGTGATTCGGGAAGCAATGGAAGCAATTGTTGTGCATGATAAACATGTTACTAACAAGAGTGCATGTTCTTTTTTTTAGTTTACTAGAACAAACATACAGGCTAGCACACAGACAGACACTCCTCATACACACATTCACATACGAACGTATTCACATATGCAACATGTTTTCTATGGGAGAGAACCATGTTATAATAATTGTTCTGGATGCTGTTTGTTATTGCTAATTGACTTGATTGTTGTGCACTGTAATTCAGACACATTTGTCCAAAAACTACAGCATGTATGCATTAAAATCGTTGCAAAAAGTATTTTTGTTTTACGCCCAGTAAAAAGCTTCGTTCGGAAAACAAAAAAAAAACAACCAATTACGTATTAACTGAATACAGCTAGAAATACCTTGTAATAGAATAAGCTGAAATCTACATGTATCATACACATGAAATATTGGTGTTGAATTAAGTAACCTTATTAAAGTATCTTTGTGCTCAAATGAACTTTTCCGCTCTACTATATTTGTAGTTATATATAAACAGGATACCACCATAATATCAGCTACGAAAGAGTTAAGTAAATGCAGTGCCGGCCTTACGAATTGCGGGGCCCAATTTAACGGATGCTTGCGAGGCCCCTCTTCTAATTTTTTTTACAACAACAACTATAACTATTAATGCTAAATGTAAATTGCGGGGCCCCTGCCTGGCGCGGGGCCCTATTTGAAGCAATCGGTCAAATCGGCCAAAGGCGGCACTAACTCAATGATTATGTAATGTTTCCACTTAATAAGTAGATAACAAAAATTTTCTACATTTCCTGTTGTTCAAATGTGTGTGTGTGTGTGTGCGTGTGTGTGTGTGTGTGTGTGGCAAACATTTAACTCAACTGTCTGGCAATTATAAACTAATTATATTTTTTTTTGTTCCAGTCCAAATGTCAGGTCTGCACCAGAGAGTGGCAGCTAGTTCGCTGAACTGTTTATGAAACTTGATGAACTTGGGTTCAAAGTTCAAGCGAAAGGAAGTTCATCACAGATTGTTTAAACATCTAAACATGTTAACATCATAATGGATGGGCGTGGAGGAAATGGCCGATGTCTGTTGTTATTTGTATAATTTAGGTTTTGTTCTTCTCAGTCTAATAACTTTCAGACTAGCGACTCTTGACCAATGTACTGATTGACTCACAGCAATATGGATAGACTGAGGTATCTACCAGCACAATGATAGATATCCGTAAATTAAACAGGTGCCAGAGAGTTGTATGATTGTCTAGGGCAGGGGTCGGCAACCTGCGGCTCGCGAGTCGAAGAGGCTCTTTCGATGTCAAGTTGCGGCTCTTTCGATGTCAAATTGCAGCGTAATCAAATACCATAATATTGAAACAATTTTAGTGGCTCTTTAAAACCTGAGAAAATTGTATATTAATACTTTTGGCTATTTTGTCTCAAAAGGTTGCCGACCCCTGGTCTAGGGCCTTGTAGATTGTGGTATAAACAAAAAAAACACAGTGATAGATATTTGTCAATTAAACATGTCTAATCAGGGTTTTATATGAATTTATAGGGACCCTTTTCGCCCCAGTCTAAGTAGAAACGATAATTATGTACTTGAAGGGGCCACAATGACTAGCTACGGATCTGCCCCAGGTGCACTGTTTGATCAGAAAACCTTATGGGCTTTGACGATCAACATAAACAAGGAAGCGGTTGTAATGATCCATAAGTCTTATGATTAGTTGAAACTTTATCTCTATTGTAACAGATGCGCGATGATCGCATTGACCTGTCCAGCTATAAAACTGATTTAATTCTAGAGGGTTCACCACCAGCACTAATTGAATGAGGATCATGTTAACTAATCATGTAGGTATACGTCATTATCTCATCCACTTCAAGTGACGGGTGTGCCGAAGAAATGTACTTCAAGTGACGGGTGTGCCGAAGAAATGTACGTCAAGTGACTGGTGTGCTGAAGAAATGTAGGTCAAGTGACGGATGTAGATGCGTCGTTGGTTCTAATATTTTGTTACTTTTCAAAAGCTCACATGTGTTTTGCCCATTGTATCAATAGTTAATCAATTTCCATTGATTTCATCTAATCGTTTTCAAAACATTTTGGCACTGTTTTTATTTCATACTAAGGGCGGTCACCCATGAGGCCATTGAGGTCCAGATTACGGTTCCTGTTTTTTTTAAATCGTAAAATTCATATAAAAGAGCCACATCATAGTCAACTCAGCAAGACTTAGTTAGTGAATAAAATTAATAATGACTTAATGGTGGCTGCAATGAAGTGCCACATGCAGCTCATGTAAATCATTTATACCAGATCATTTTACATTGTCAACTGCAGGGTTGTTAATATTGCAATATTGTATTGGTATTGGTAGTATTGCCAATACTTTTTTAAGTATTGGTACGATATTGCAATACTTCTTGAAATTTGATATTGGTATTGGTATTGCCAATAATTATTTTTGATATTGGTATTGATTTTTAACCAATACTTAAAGCAATATTCAATAAGTTCTCTACAACACTGGTTGTGAATAAAGCTGAATACAATAAAATTTTCTTTGGTGTCGCCATCTTGCGAGTGACATTGCCAAACAATTTTTGAATGAGACTGAGCAATGAATGATAATAGAAATCATATATGATATCTGTGGCAATGAGCATTGACCAGTGAGTAAATTGATTTCTATGGAATTTGCTATTCTTTCCAAGCTTTTTTCCGGTTGCATTAAATAATTTTCTTGAATGTTTATTGTTATTTGCAAAGTATCGTCAGGCAGATCACTTTGTATGCTTTTGGTAACACCTGGTGAAACCCGGTGGAATTCAATGTATGATGCTGTCACCAGAGTTTACAACATTCTCTGTGTAAGTGACATGGATGTTGTTGACAAACTTTGTGATGAACTTGATATCAAAAGACTACAGCCTGTATAGAAAACATTTGTTAAAGAGTATGTTGCTGTTATGAAGCCTGTTTGCTGTGGATTAGATATTTTGCAGGGTGAAACTAAAAAAGACATTGGACTTGGTTTCCTTTTACCAACACTTGTCGTGATGAAGGCTCAGTTAAAAGTGTTTCTTGATCAAGGAAAGAATGATCGGCTCGTAGTTTGTTCTCCATTAGCTTCATGTCTTTTGAATGCCATCGATAGAAGATTTGCAAACATGTTTGACAGCATTGATGCTCAGCTGGCATCCGTTGTACATCCCAAATTCAAGTTGGACTGGATGGATGATGATTTGCAGCGTTCGCATCTTATTGAAGTACTGAAGAGACGTGTTTCACAATCACTGATGTGAATCAAGAAATTAATAATTACTTGGCAGACACTTCAAACAGTATTGCATCATTGGATGCCTATCCACATATCCATAAAATATAAATATACCTGAATACAGGACTTCCTTCAAGCGCTGCTGTTGAAAGGCTGTTTTCATTAGGACAGCGGTCGGGGAACCGGGGTAAATTACCCCAATTGGGGTAAAAATGAAATTTTTGGGGGTAAAAATGAAATTTTTGGGGGTAAAAATGAAACTTTTGTGAATAAAAAGTATATATTTTTAATTTGCTATGGGGTAATATCAACTTACACAAAAATATTTTGGGGTAATGATTAAAAAAGTTCCCCGACCGTTGCATTAGGAGGACGAGTATTTTCCCATCTTCGTTCACGACTGAGCAGTGCGCATTTTGAAATGGTTACTTTTCTTCGCCTGGCTAAGTGGTAACTGCAAGTTAGGTGGCGTTACCCTGTGAACTCTACTGAAATTCATCGTTAGTTTTCCAGATGTAATGCAATCCACTGACTCGGTCTGACTGCTTTTACTATAGTGTGATGTTTAACTGTTTAAGTATCATTTGCTTTTCTGTGACAGTCATTTGCTTCATCCATCCATTGATTCATTCATTCATTCACAATATGTGTACATCATACATATTAAAAATCTTGTTGCTAAAGAACGTTAAGGTATGCCGACTTATTTAATAGTAGTTTATTATATTGTCAACGACTTTTGGATGCTTTGAGGGAAACTGATGAAGCAAGTGTTAACTATTGAATAAACTTTGGTTAAAAATACATCATGTAAATTAGCCAAAAATGTTGTTATCGTTTATCGATGTAAGTGATATAGAGCAATGAATTACGTATTTGCGTTTTATTCATCGAATGACCCAAATATTGGTATTGGTATTGGCAATAATAAATAAATATTGGTATTGGTATTGCAATACTGGCTTTAAAATTGTATTGGCATTGGTATTGCAATACTGGTTTTAAAATTGTATTGGTATTGGTATTGCCAATATTTTTCTTTAGTATTGTTAACAACCCTGGTCAACTGTAATTAACTAGTAGCTGTACCCGCTCTACGCTCGACTTGTGATTATTTGCATATTACAGATTTTATTGGCTAAAATATAGGTCATCAATAATACTCTCCACAAACAATAAAATAGACAAAAGAAGATATATATATATATATATATATATATATATATATATATGTGTGTGTGTGTGTGTGTGTGTGTTAGATGATCGTCTGCTCAACATGATTACATGAAAAATAATAACCTAACGTCTTTGAGAGACGTATATGTCCGAGCCAATTACTCAGTCCCCGTTAAAGCCAAGTCGCTGAATTAGCTCCCATATCATTATGTTTAGCTATTTCATTATTATTGATATTATTATTAAAAGAATATCCTGGATGGCTGGGCAAAATGAAACTTCTATTTTTAGATTGAATCAATGTATTATTATTATTATTATTATTTTAATGAAGCCACTTCGCTTTTCACTGGCTATCAGAATATGATTGAAATTTTTTTTTAATATACCGTCGCTGTTTTTTCTGTTAACTTTTTGAAAAATTGATGTCCAGATCGCCAGCTGAGATGTGGAGGTCACCGCAGCAGCGGACATTGGGAGCGGCGATGGGTTAAGTGCGGTTGTTGTTGTTCGGTTCATTCTATAAATGTGTGGGCGTTTTATTTTTACACCCCGACTAAATGAGATATTCATGTAATAGTAATGACTTGGAGGAGTGAAAACAGGTCATGAGTAGGAGTGGACGATAGTCGAAATCTGTGACTGGACAGGGAGAGAGAGAGAGAGAGAATGACAGGGGATGGCGTGGCAGAAGTGACAGAGTAAGGTAACGATTGTAACAAGATGAGATGAAGTATGACCGGCAGGAAAGAATTGTAGTATGACCGGCAGGAAGGAATTGTAGTATGAACTGCAGGAAGGAATTGTAGTATGACCGGAAGGAAGGAATTGTAGGATGAACTGCAGGGAGGAATTGTAGTATGACATGCACGTAGGGATTGTAGTATGACCGGCAGGAAGGAATTGTAGTATGAACTGCAGGAAGGAATTGCAGTATGACCGGCAGGAAGGAATTGTAGTATGACCGGCAGGAAGGAATTGTAGTATGACCGGCAGGAAGGAATTGTAGTATGAACTGCAGGAAGGAATTGTAGTATGACCGGCAGGAAGGAATTGTAGTATGACCGGCAGGAAGGAATTGTAGTATGAACTGCAGGAAGGAATTGTAGTATGACATGCACGTAGGGATTGTAGTATGAACTGCAGGAAGGAATTGTAGTATGAACTGCAGGAAGGAATTGTAGTATGACCGGCAGGAAGGAATCGTAGTATGAACTGCAGGAAGGAATCGTAGTATGACCAGCAGGAAGGAATTGTAGTATGAACTGCAGGAAGGAATTGTAGTATGAACTGCAGGAAGAAACTATAGTGTGCTATGCAGGTAGGAATTGTAGCATAACCTGCAGGTAGGAATTGTAGTACGACCTGCAGGAAGGAACTGTAGTAAAGTCGTTCTTAGTTGTTTTTTTTTTATTTGGGGATGGAGGGGACAGCCCTATGCAGAGACTTTGAGATGTACAGGTGTGGGGGGGGGGTCAGGAGGGGAGAAAGTACTTGTTTGAGCTCCTATAACATCAGATTTGATAGTAGTAGGGAAGGGGAGCAGCTGAGAGCAGGATTGATTCAACAATAAAACCTACGACTAGTCTTGACAAAAAATATCAGAACTTCATGCATGAAATTATTGGCCGTTAACAATAATTTTTTTTTCAAAACAACCAAACCCCCTTTGCCATAGTTTTACATTATCACCCAATAGTTACCGTACAAATGGACAGACCAATTCCATCCATGACCATTCTATCTGGGTGTCTGACCATTTACTGGACATCTTCGGTGATCGATTTACTAACTGGGTACAGGAAAAAAAAAACAATTTCAGCCTTGACCGAGGAGGACGAATTTTTTTTTCTGGTGTCACGCCCCCACCCCCAGGCAGTCTAGGCTAAATACAGGTCAGTCTCGTGTAGTGCTCGGATGTCGTAGGTTAAACTATTTATATCTGGAATTTAACCCCTTTGACACACTTTGTTTTACATAGCTACAGTCGAGTCAACGACTGTTCACAGAGGGTCTTATATGTGTCATTAACAATGTGCAAGTTTAACGAGTTGTTGTTTTAAATCATTGGGAAAAATTTAATAAAATGAAGAGAATTAGCTTTACGGTTACATTCTGTTGTATACAGAAAGATATACATAAATAGTATACATAAATATTTATAAAAAAATATGATGATTCATAACAGTCATAACTAAATTTAGGTAGAGTATAAAATTAAAATTTTCTTCCAAAATTTTCCACAGATGGCTAAAGTACGCAATATTTTTTTTAGAGATGACATTATTAAATTTTCAAGTGAGATAACCCTAATAAAACAGGGGCCTATACTCCCAGGGGCCTATACTCCTATAGTGTTGTCGGATTGGCTGTTTTTCGCCAATGAGGCGTTGTTGTTTTTTTATCTCCATACGGTCGTTGGCGGTTCAACATATTAAATTATGTAAATAGCAAAAAAAAAAGACTCATAAAATATACTTAAAAAGGTGAATTTTGCATTTCTTTTCAATTGTACTAATCTGGCGTGTTTTTGGCGGGTTTCTTAATGCGTTTCGTACTTGTATCACTTCAGTAGAGTACCTAGGGTGGGGGAGGGGGGAGACCAAATTCGAAAGTTCCCCCGGACCCCAGCTTGAGATGGGCCCCCCAAAAAAAATTTTACATTAAATATTAAGTACATTATCTCATGTCATGGTGTCGAATGTCAAAATGCAGAGGCCCCCCCCAAAGATGCCAAGTCCCCCCGGGCCCTTAAATCCCTAGGTTCGGCACTGTACCACCTTAGTACTTTTTGGAAACAGGAACGGTGCACCACAAACACTGGTTACGACACTGCCGTGAACTGATACGTTCTATTTCAGAGAAAGTTTAATATCTAAGAATTCAGTTGAATCCTGTTGAAATGAAAATTGTTGAAAGTGGGTTCTCTTCACAAACTCAAGGAAAGGTCCGAGTGTAAACACAACCTGTAGCAGCCCAGCATGGTGGACTTCTTTTTGTACATTTAAAAATTTAATAATTAGCTATGCGGATGAGCAAGTCATGTTACCGTTCGGACGTACACAGGCGGTATCCGGACCAAACCCCCAGCAGACAAACCCCCAGCAGACAAAACACTCAGCGGACAAACCCCCAACGGAAACCCCCCCCCCCCAAGCGGACATAGCCTCCAGCGGACAAACCCCCCACGGACAAAACCCCCAGCGGACAAACACCCCACGGACAAAACACCCACGAACAAAACACCCAGCGGACAAATCCCCCCAGTGGACAACCCCCCCAGCGGACAAAACTCCCACTGGACCTATCCCCTATTTTATTATAGGTGGACGGAATTTCAATTTTTAGACTTTTCTTCGTGAGAGACGGCAATGACAGAGCACGACACTGACATACGGCAGACATTGATGTATTTATTACATATAAAGACGGCATCGTTAAGAAACCTTTCAAATAATCTCTCGTCCGACATGACAAAGGAATGAAAAAAATAAATTGTATTCCAGTTAAATTCCTAACCTGATGATCGATTTTTTTACGTTCTGTCTACATTCACTTCTTATTGAACTTGGAATAAAAATGAAATGAGGAAAAAACCGGTTAGAAAAAAATTCGAAAAAAAAAATGGTTTTTAAATCACAAAGTATTAGCCTTCATTGTATTTATACCCTCATGTTTAGCAATATTTTTGGCCACAGTGATCATGAGGCCAGCGTACTTGTGACACTAAGGACACCTAACTTTGACATCAAGATGGATGCATTGAGGCACCGCGGACAACTCAACTTCTACATCAAGATGGATGCATTGAGGCACCGCTGACAACTCAACTTTGACATCAAGATGGATGCATTGAGGCAGAAGTGACCAGGACCGATGACATTCTGAACCTTGGACAGCGCCGCTCATGCTTGGTGGACTCTGGTCAGCGTTTGACGTCCGACGCATTACATAATACACACACAGGGGCGTTAACACAGTCTACGGGGTGGTGGGGGGAATCGTTGTTGGAGAGAATAACAGTATCATGACATTTGAGCTCACTGTGATGAACCGGACACTGGTCAACAGTCTCCGATGTGCTGTAGAAGTCGTGACGGACAACCAGGACGTGGGGACAGATCATGGCACTCGAGTCCTGCTGACGCCAGGCAAGAACCGTTGCTGTAATTCCATACACCCGTGAGTCATTGACTACTCGTGGCACTTACATGACACTGTATGAAATGTTGAGTAGAAATGGGTTGTCAAAGTTGTGCAGTTACCACATTGGTGATTCATACCTCCGCAACAGCATCTATCTATCTATCTATCTATCTATCTATCTATCTATCTATCTATCTATCTATCTATCTATCTATCTATCTATCTATCTATCTATCTATCTATCTATCTATCTATCTATCTATCTATCTATCTATCTATCTATCTATCTATCTATCTGTCTGTCTGTCTGTCTGTCTGTCTGTCTGTCTGTCTGTCTATCTATCTATCTATCTATCTAACTATCTGTCTGTTTGTCTGTCTGTCTATATATAAGTATATATATATATATATATATATATATATATATATATTATAATTTTCTATTATTATTATTATCAGTTTATCATTTCGTTTAGTCTTTCTGCTATTCATCTCTTTTTCTGTATTTTAGTTTTAAGTACAGTTATTTATAAGAAAAAAATATTTAACTGAAAAGAATCAATCTTATGCCTTGTTGGATCACAGTGTCCACCGGGAAAACCCAGAAAATCAAAGTGTCCACCGAGAATACCTAGAAAACTGTATTCTAATGACTGACGTCAATAGTCCTATCAGTAATGAAGACCAATTTATTAGTTGAATAGGTCGCATTTTCTAGAGAAGGTATTTATTTGTCCCCTTTTCTAACAACGTTTCACCAAGAGAATCCTCTAAATTTAATAGCTTTTTTTTTTCCTATAGGACGAAGAACACAACGTTTTATTATTGAACCTGTAATAGAATTCAATTTGAGAGAAAACAATATTGAATTTAAATTCACTTCTGTCTAAAAGTTGTTAAGAAGCATCCGGCAGACTGGAACTAATTTGTCCCAACAACAATATTGATGGAAAGATTAAGATGTCTTTTTATATAGATAAACATATTCCATTGAAGAGAGACAATCTTATGTTTCGGTGAATAGAGACAATCTTATGTTTCGGTGAATAGAGCAATCTTATGTTTCGGTGAATAGAGACAATTTCATGTTTCGGTGAATAACTTATTTCTCAAGAACTTAAATTGGTATTAGTCTTAACGAATTTTTTAGCTGATGTATAATTTTTTTTTTAAAAAAGGTATTTATGTTTATTAATTTCATTTTTATCACAATACAGGACGCTTACATAAGTCAAGTGGGCACCACGATGATCATTGGCTGTTTCCCCACAGATGATTGACTGGTCAACACCGTGGTCATTGATTGTGCCCAATAGGCAGGCTGCTGAATGGTCAAACAGTGGCAGCGTATGCAGGTTGTGAGTAGAGCGATCTACCCATCCCCTACCCTTGGCTAGATCCCCGCTGCATGGATCCCGACATCTATCATAGTCTCAAGTGGTGGATGGTGTCCCGGGCTAGATTCCCCGCTATAGGGACCCCGACATCTATCATAGTTTCCAGTGGTGGATGGTGTCCCGGGCTAGATTACCCGCTGTAGGGACCCCGACATCTATCATAGTATCCAGTGGCGGATGGTGTCCCCGGCTAGATCCTCGCTGCAGGGACCCCGACATCTATCATAGTCTCCGGTGGTGGATGGTGTCCCGGGCTAGATCCCCGCTACAGGGACCCGGGCGTCTATCATAGTGTCCAGTTGCGGATGGTGTCCCGGTCTAGATCCCCGCTGCAGGGACCCCGACATCTATCATAGTCCTAGTGACGAAAACAAAGTCTTTCATCTATTGAATTTAATCAATAAAACATAAACATTGTGCAAATAAACATTTTTTAAATCAAAATTACTCAATTATAACCTAAACAATGACCTAGCCCTAGATTAAAAAAAAAAACAACCTATTATCTGTGCTCCATGATTGTCACCACAAAAAAACTTTTGCTGTGACTCAATAATTCATATGTTTACGTGCAGCTCATTTGAATTTATTTCTCTTTGGCTTTTTATTGAATGAACATTCAGTGATTCTGTAATTATTAAACATTTTTTTTTAATCGCTCTGTGTTTATTGTAATAGATTTCAACATACACTATTGTAAAATGATGTTTTTCATCGCTACCTTCCACTTTCTGTATTTTTGAATTGTATTTCTTTTTCCCATATCAATCTTGTGCTCCCTCCGTCTTTCTCTCTCTCTCTCTCTCTCTCTCTCTCTCTCTCTCTCTCTCTTTCTCTGTCTCTGTCTCTGTCTCTCTCTCTCTCTCTCTCTCTCTCTCTCTCTCTCTGTCTCTCGTCTTCTCTTATGCACCGTCCACGCCCTGTTAACCTACTCAGTCGATACTCCATCCCTTATTGAACGTAACGGGCCATTAGTTTGCAGGAGAAAAATCTGTTCCATTAAAGTTCTGAGCACCGTTGACCTACATTCTGAATTCTGGACGCGGCACCGCTCACTCTTTCAAAACCAAACCCCCTCCCCCCCCCCAAAAAAAAATCCCCCCACCCCCACTTCTGCCAAACCCACATATCCACAATGAACCTACCTGCGTGTCAGTCATATTTACAAAGCCAGTGAGAACCGAAAACAAGTCGACTAGTAAACTAACTAATCTATATAAATAATAGCTGTGTGGGTTCTGCGTTAAATCGAAAGTAAAGAATGAATACAACAGTATTCCAGTTTAAAATCGTCAAACGTAAACAATAGTAATAAAAATCATGAAAAAATCGGATTTGTCCGAAACGAAAAAACATAGCCTGCTGATCAAAACTAAGGAAATATAACTCTATGCAAAAGTTTTGCTGGGTACAGCTAGTAAAGAAATACGTTTGTTGTATATAAATTAGTAGCTCTTATAAAGTTTATCACCATGTGACCAATTTATTCAGAAATTTTTCCAGGCTCATAGAAAAATTATTTTTTGCTTTTTAGTACGGTAATGAAAGGTTTCGCCAAGAATAAACTTAAATGTGCCATACGATTTAATAAATCAAATAAGTTCTGGTTTGTGTTTTGACACAACGAAGTAGTGCGTAATCGATAAACGTTACAATAAATAACAACAGAGAAAATGTTGGGGGGAGGGGGGGCAGTGCTTGATTTACCGCCGGGGATGATTTACCTGCACTGAGGACTGTCATCCCCGGCTCTGCTTTAGCTAATGTCATCCCTGCGGGGAGTGCAGAGCCGGGGATGACATTTATCCCCGGCTCTGCACTGATTTTTTTTTAAGTCGAGCAAGTACTGGTAAATTTTAAAATTTAACTGCATATTTTTGTACTGCACTTCTATCTACCGAATCAATAGAAATAAACGTACAGTAAGAGTTCGAAGTATTTTTTTGTAATCTTTGGTTCTAATTTTATGTTCACTTTTAATTCGACGCTTTTAAGTCGTAAGACACAAGTTATCAATTGAAAAAATTTATTTTTATATAAAAATCCAGATTAAGTTGCTAAGGAGCCGTCTAGCAAAACGTTAACCCAAACAAAGTTGTCTTTTACAAACAAACAACTGTATTTCAAGGAGTGAAATCTCAAAAAGATGATCTTCATACTACGTCTACTGCGTGTAAGTCAAGTGTTACAGTATATCCGTAGCAATAATTTGTTATTAAAAGTTTAGATTATCCGACTTTAATAAGTTTAATTAAAAGTTGAAATCAAAATACCTAAGTAGCTGGATGTATTGATAAAATAATGTTTTATTCTGCACGCACTAGATTTATGTTTAATGGTAACACTGGAGTAAAACCATTTGCTCGTAAACAGTGTAATATAAGTTTTCAAGACTGATTCAGATCTATAAGATAAGTCAGATGTTTTAAAAAACCAAACATTAAAATCTAAAAGCATTTTTCTCTTGATGGTGCTGATATTAATACGCCGACACAAGGCGGATCTAGGAATTGGTCCTCGGGAAGGCCAGTAAAAAGGCCTGGGAATTGTAGGGTGTGGGGGGGGGGACGTATATCGCCTACCCCAGGAACCGCGCCTGCTCGGACAGTCATTCATTGCAATTCATACTGTGTCATTTTCACGTTTAGGCCCGGGGACTCCTATATTGTTTCAACAAGTTTATACACAAATCTGACAAAAATAGTTGAAGAGCGAGGCTGCAGTATTGTCGATATACGAAGTGATGGTAACTGTTTGTTTACGTCATAATTCATTAAATGTGGAAACCATCAAACAATAGCTGTTTATTCTAATTAATGGTCCGCCACTTCAATAGTTTGATACAAAGTTGTATGCAACTTAAAAGACGGAAGGCATTCTGCCAGCGTTGTACCTTCAGGCAAACCAACAAAATAATTAGTTATGGACAAAGGTCATAATTTGTTTAAATAATTGAAATAATTATGAGTAATGGAATATTTGATTTCAACAAACAGAGAATACATGAAAAATTTGCATTTTTTGTTAAAAATAATTCATTGTTTGTCCTATTAATGCGCAGCTTCAAATTTGTTTGAACCAACGTGAACTATGTTAATTAAGACACATGGTTTCCCCAATTTTTAGAGCATTTTCGAAAAAAATGCTCTATTGTCCCCGTTTTGTCTGTCTGTCTGTCTGTCATCACCCTAGATCTCAACAACCATAAGTCCTAGACCCATGATGTATATATCATTTTGTAGGTCTTGGCCTGCCATGTGTGCAGCAAAAGTTTATTTCGCGATTTGACCTCTGAGGGCCGTAAAAGGGGGCTTATAAAGTACCGTTTTTTACTATATAAGCTATATTAATAAAGGAGTGCCCTATATCTCAGCAACTATAAGTCCTAGAACCATGATGTATATATCATTTTGTAGGTCTTGGCCTGCCATGTGTACATCAAAAGTTCATTTCGCGATAGGACATCTCAGGGCCGGGCTTCAGGGCTCCTAAGGGGCTTATATATTATATATACACCTTGTACGTTCAATAACCCATTCATTTGGTGCGAAATACTGCAGCACGTAGTTTCACCAAGATTTATTAAGAAACTCATAAAATGAAATAGTAAGCTTGTGTTCTGAGTTTAATTGAAAGTATCAGAGCTATGCAACAATTGACGGAGTTTTCGGACGATTAAATGACTATAATTTCGAATGTTTTCAATTATGAGTCCTATTTCAGTAACCACAAACCACTTGTAGTTAGATTTAAGAGACAATAATTTTTTTTCAAATATAAAGAAACGTCTTTATAATTTTTTTTTACAGATATATGCATTACACAATTGAATTTATAAACATTTCCAAAATTTACAAATATTTACTGAAAGCTAACAAACGTACTGATATATAACACGAAAATGCGCTAACACGTCCTGTGTTCAGAATGGAACAGGCTTAATTGCTTGTTTTTATATAATTGTTGGTTTTGTCTATGAAAATAAATTAGTTACTTGGCCCATGGTTTGTAAATTGAAGATCCTCAAAAAAAATTGTTGGCATCTCGCCGCCGCTGGGGATGCCGGGTATATCCCCGGCACTGAGAAATGACATCCCCGGCTCTGGTTTAACGTTTTTCATCAACGCCGGGGATGACATTTACCCCCGGCTCTGCAGAAAATTTTGTTCATTCCCCGGCACTGGTTTTTTCTTAAATCGAGCACCGGGGGCGGGGGGGGGGTAGGGGGGATTATAATTGCTGCTTCCAGTGTACTTTGGTTTTAATTATAAATCAGTATATTTTTAAAAAAATATTTAATACTTGCATTACTGGAAAATATTTAAATTGGTCTATCCATTATCAAAAACCTGGCAATTTAGAATTATTTTAATTTTTTTTTTTTTTTACAAAATGTTTAAAAAAACAACAAAAGAAACAAGACGCTGAACGTCCGGTTGATAATCTAATGGATTCTTTTGATTGTATATTAAGCAAGCTTTGATGCATCTTACTCATTTGAAATGTAAGTTGCTCTCTGAGATCCGGTGCCCAACCCTCACACCGTGTTTAAGCTAAAGGTAGCCTGCCATGTCAGTTTAATTATGCCCATCTCTTCTTGTCAATTTGCCTGTCACGTCCATCTGACACACCAGAAATCTTATCTATTTGTTTTTCCCCAATTTTTTTTTTCTCGCTGTGCTATTAGAGAATACTTTAGCAAAATTTAACTTGACGAAAGCTCTTTTATCCAAGACAGACTCATTAGACGAACTTTGCCAAGTTGTTTGATTATATTATATATATGTGTGTGTAAGGCAGACACATTATAAAAACTTTGCCAAATAGTTTGATTGTGTAATACATTAGTCTGCTTCTGTTCCAATTTGTTAATGTAAACATTTTTGAAGTTGACATATGATGATGATGTGGGCTTTCAACTAGTGAACTGGAACAAAAAGTACGGACTTAACAATGATTCTGTATTATCTCACTGTATTGTCTCACTGTATTGCATCACTGTATTGTATCACCTTATTGTCTCACTGTATTGTCTCACTGTATTGTCTCACTGTATTGTCTAACTGTAATGTCTCACTGTATTGTCTCACTGTATTGTCTCACTGTATTGTCTCACTGTATTGTCTAACTGTAATGTCTCACTGTATTGTCTCACTGTATTGTCTCACTGTAATATCTCACTGTATTGTCTCACTGTAATATCTCACTGTATTGTCTAACTGTGATGTCTCACTGTATTGTCTCACTGTGATGTCTCACTGTAATGTCTGTGTATTGTGTCTCACTGTATTATCTCTCTGTATCGTCCCACTCTATAGTCTCACTGAATTGTCTAATTGTAAAGTGAAATGTCTCACTGTGATGTCTCACTGTATTTTCTAACTGTATTGTCTCACTGTATTGTCTGTATATTGTATCGCTTTGTTGTCTCACTGTAATGTCTCACTGTGATGTATGTGTATTGTATCACTGTATTGTCTCACTCTATTGTCCCACTGTGATGTCTCACTGTATTGTCTAACTGTGATGTCTCACTGTAATGTCTGTGCATTGTGTCTCACTTTATTTTCTCTCTGTATCGTCCCACTGTATTGTCTCACTCACTGAATTCTATGTGTATTGTCTCAATGTATTGCGTGCGTATCGTCTCACTGTAAAGTGTATTGTATGTGTACTGTCTTACTTTATGATCTCACTGCAATACGGCAAGAAAATAAGTTCTTTTATTAGACTAATTCGGATATAGAAACCATAGAATTGTACGCACCTCAGTTTTGTCTATAAGAGGGATGGATGGTTGTTGGCTCCTCTTACTTCATTTCGTATTCCTGTATTCCTACAAGCCTGGTATTAACATTTTGACTGAGACAGGCAGGCAAGAAACGAGTGGAGAGAATTATTCTAAAAATAATGCAAACAACATCCAAGTTCTGTGCCAGGCTAATTGCTTTGAGGTGTGAAGGGAGAAACTGTCAAACGTCAGAGATTTGTGGGGCTGAACGAACGAAAAAAAACAAAACAACAACAACACAACACCCAAGGAGTTAGGGAAAAGAATAGCGCCCTCTTCTGGGGGTCGACTTTGGGTGTCAGTGGGCTCAATTTCTGACACACAGAGAAGGGAAAGTTAGAGTATAGGATACAAAGGGAGGGTCTCTTGATTTGGAGGATGGTGGAATAATTCGACGCTTAGTGTTGAAGAGTGTGTATGTGTGTGTGCAAGGGGGGGGGCGGGCGGGCGTTGGTGAGCGATATGCCGATGACAGTGATTATTCAATTACGTTCAGGTAAAAAGATGCATTGACAAGAGCTGTTTGTTATTCGTTTTACATTTTTGTCTTTGGGGTGGTGGTGGTGGTGGTGGGGTGGGGGGCTTAGAAGATTGCCTTTTTTATGGATCCTAGGCAAAGGTACGTTCGGGGCCCTAGGCAAAGGTACGTTAGGGAAGTCGTAGGTATAGTGCATTTTGGAGGCCCTATGCAAAGGTAAGTTTGGGGCCCTAAGCAAAGGTACATTTTGTAACCCAAGTCATAGGTATGTTTGGACTGTTTGGTACACTAGGCAAAGGTATCTTTGGAACCCTTGGCAAAGGTATGTTTGGGGAACATAGGAAAAGGTATGTTTTGGACCCTAGGCAAATGTATGTTTGGGAACCTAGGAAAAGGTATGTTTAAGGAACCTAGGAAAAGGTATGTTTGGGAACCTAGGAAAAGGTATGTTTAAGGTACATAGGAAAAGGTATGTTTGGGAACCTAAGAAAAGGTATGTTTAAGGTACATAGGAAAAGGTATGTTTGGGAACCTAGGAAAAGGTATGTTTAAGGAACCTAGCAAATGGTATGTTTGAGAACCTAGGAAAACGTATGTTTGGGAACCTAGGAAAAGGTATGTTTGGGGAAACCTAGGAAAAGGTATGTTTGGGGAACCTAAGAAAAGGTATTTTGGGGAACCTAGGAAAATGTATGTTTGGGGAACCTAGGAAAAGGTATGTTTGGGGAACCAAGGAAAAGGTATGTTTGGGGAACCTAGTAAAAGGTAGATTAATAGATAGATTTATAGAATCTTTTGAAGAGACATTTAGATTCTACAAAACTAGAAAGATTGATTGTTAAATGGCTACGCATATAGATAGTTTGACAGTAAATAAATATATATATATAGAGAGAGAGATTTAGTTAAAAATATAGGTTGACAGACATATCAACAGGTAGATAGATAGATAGATAGATAGATAAATAGATAGATAGATAGATAGATAGATATATGTGATAGATAGATAAAGAGACAGATACATACAGATAGACATATTATAGATAGATAGAGAGATAGATAGATCAATGACTATCTATGATTGGTTAAGAAAAGGATTATCCATGTTTCCAGTATTTAAAGTGTATGTACAATAATGTATATATATATAATAAGATAGACCGCAAACATTTTCCCGCATTCCTCCGAGCCTGATACTCAAGAGCTACCTTGATGTTATAGAAATACACACTAGTAAGACTATTGGAAAATTGCATCATAACAATCCATTTCATAACGGAGTGGGGGGGGTTAGATCTTACAGGGGAGGAGTCAATTAGATCATAGCTCTTAGTTTCTAAAAATTAGTTCGAAAAAGTTGCATGGCTTGACTGAAAAAGCAATTACAAAAGGATGGATGCTTTAATGATGTAAAGGATGATATCGACAACACAAACATTCTATACAAACAAAAATATTCTATACAAACAAAAATATTCTATACAAAAATATTTAATATTTCATACATTAGTTTCATTCGAAACAATTAGTGCTTATATAGCATTCACGTAGATCACTACAAACAAAAACTAGTTTATAACAAACCCAAACATAAGTCACTGTTTCTTACTGAGGACAAACACAGTACTTTTACACTAAGAACTCAGTCAAGACAAACCCAAAATCATTAATTTAAATATAATGACTACGTCAAGATAAATTAAATACTTTACATCACATTCATAGTACTCAGTCAAGACAATAACTGTTACATTAAATTCATAGTACTCAGTCAAGACAATAACTGTTACATTAAATTCATAGCACTCAGTCAAGACAACGACAGTTATACTAACATCACCCACATTAACTCATTCGATACCTACTCACACATACACAGATTTTATAAAACCCAAAAAAAAAACTTCCAGTCCAACAAATCACAGCTATCGTTTACGATGGCAATGAACAAATCCCTGCTCTTAGCTTCATTTCCTCCAGCAGCGAGACATTAACTCACACATACCTGGACGGTGTCAAACTTGTTCTGTGTGTGTGTGTGTGTGTGCGTGTGTGTGTGTTTTAAAAATACCATTCTAGTAGCTTTACCATATTGTATTCTCTTTCTCTCCTAAACCCTAGTACCCTAAACCCTCGCTCCCTAAACCCTGACTCCCTAAACCCTCGCTCCCTAAACCCTCGCTCCCTAAACCCTGGCACCCTAAACCCTGACTCCCTAAACCCTGGCACCCTAAACCCTGGCTCCCTAAACCCTGGCTCCCTAAACCCTGGCACCCGATGATCAGATTTGAAATTTGCAGAGTCCGCTGGTTACTCGACTTAGTTAAATAATTAATAATAATTGTGCAAAATTTAACAAGAGATATCACTTAATTAATTACATTTTTGTATTTTGATATCGGTTTTTTTATGTGAATGTGTTCGTCATTCTATGCGTCAATTTACTTCGGTCCTTACGTTTTTTGTGGAATAGGTAGGGGGGAGTCAAAAAGATACAATTCGGTGTCATGGGTAGAAAATCTCCAAGGCCCCCCCTCCATCTCGTCTGTTGGCATTACAAGATTTTCATTTTCCAGGATTAATTCTATTACTAGTTCCTGTACAATGTGTTCAATGTATGTGTGTGGGAGAGTGTGAGTGCGTGTGTGTGTGTGTTTAGTGCTTTAATATTACTCTACTTTATTCTGTTTATACTTTATTAAATGATTGGATCACCTGTTACTAAAAAAAAATTGTTGTTGTTATTTTTTTTTTAATAAACCTTGTTTACAAAGTCAAGACGCCATATTTACCCCCCTCTCTTGTTGACTGTTGATGTGGAGAGCACCAAATAATTTCTGACGAGATCTCCCCGTGGGACGAGACTTGAAACATTAACGGCGAGACAAAAGAGGATGAGATGAAAATAGAAGCCATCACAGTTTTGTTGGTCGCTGTTGTTTTATATGTCCCTCTCCCTTGAAATTTTGAAGTTACTTTTTATTGTTACTTTCTCTCCTTTATTCCATAAATACCCCTCTCTCTCTCTCTCTCTCTCTCTCTCTCTCTCTCTCTCTCTCTCTCTCTCTCTCCCCCTCTCTCTCTCCCTCTCTCTCTCCCTCTCTCTCTCTATCTATCTATCTATCTATCTCTCTCTCTCTCTAGCTCTCTACCATGTATTTCTGCTCCATATGTAGTTATGTACATAAATACATTCATTCACTCATCCAGACTGAAGGGAGAGGAAGAGTGGAGGGAAAGAATGAAAGGATGCAGTAATTTCCCCCTATCTAACCAGTTATCGAACAGTGACCTTGACCTAAACAAATCCTGATAATTCTGCAATAAAGATCGACTTTTCCAATAACAGCTCTCACATACACACACAAATTCAGGGCTGCGACGTATAATGGTGCTGCTGGGTGCAAAACACCCAGGCGGCATACACATAAAGGGGCGGGAAAATCTTCTCTTTAAAAAAGTATACCTTCGAAGTCTTCATTTATCAATTAATAAAATTCTTTAAGGCTTTATAAATTTCTGTTGCCATCTATTTATAAAACTTTAAATATTCATTAACCAAACAGTTCACGTAAAGATATCTAAAACAAAGTTTTTAAATCGAAAGAAAAGAAAATGAACGAATAAAACTCCAAGGATCATCGTTAATGAAACATGGCAGGTAAAAGTTCGAATAGCTACAACAGAGAACTGAAGTCTTAGATACAACAGAAACTGAAGTCTTAGATACAATAACTGAAGTCTTAGATACAACAACTGAAGTCTTAGATGCAACAACTGAAATCTTAGATGCAACAACTGAAGTCTTAGATACAGAAGAGAACATACAGATCTTATGGTACAGCCATGTGAACACTGTACGAGGACTAACATTTGATGAAAGATTAATTGGAGGGAAATTTGGATTGAAACGGCCATGGGTCAGGAGAGGAGGACAGGTAGAGAGTATCAGTGCACTAGGCCCAGTGTCGGATTAAGACCATTTAATGCCCCAGGCACCAGCACACTTTTTGTCCCCTCCCCCCCCCCCATTCCCAAAAGACATATTGAAGCAATATTTTTTTTTATTTCCTCCCATTTTGTATTCTCAATAATTTACTAAGTGATTTGAGCTAGTAATAATTTTAATAAAATAGCAGTGATTGAAGGCCTTTAACTATTCCCAAAAAAAAAAAACAGCTCATAGCCACAATAAACACAAGAACTAGCTAGTACCGAAATAGCTGATACCCACACTAAACACGTGAACTGTTACCACAATAACTCATAGCAGCAGTCAACACGCGAACTAACAAGTCCCACTCTCGACTCCCACACACATAAACAGGTCAACTAAATTACTTCCTCCAAGAACCTTCTGTCCTGCTCTCTGGCACCAGCCATCTGAGTAAATTAGCCCGTCTCCATTAGTTTCTCTCCTCCCACCCACCCGAACACCAAACAATGTCCACCCCACCCCTCTATGATGTTTTCTTTAACTCATTGTATTGCACAATTATTGCCGTACAATGCTGTTGTAACACAAGCCTGTATCTCTTAAAACTCCCGGTGCTCTATTATAAATGTTGCTAAGACAAATGTTCAAACAATATTTATTCATTGAAATAAAATGCATTTCCACAAAATATTCTTCTACCCTTTTGTATTATAACATACTGTTCTAATATCAAAAGAGGGATTCGAATCTTATGACCTCTGCTCTTTATAATTGTATTAATTTTTTTTTGGCCGTTTGAAATAATTGTTGTAATCACTTTGAATTATTGTTTTTAAACTAGAAACATTTGTATTACATATCTAGTAAGTTTGTAAGATTGAAGTTTTGAATGTCTAAATATGAAAAGTCATTGGCATTGACTTTCGCATTTTTAGTATCAAATGAAACCTCATCAAGAATTTGATGTCATGAATTGATTCTACACCTAACTTGCGGGCACGGTTAATTAAGATATTTCTGTGGTGTTTTTTTTTTATTTTACATCTTCGCCGGCCGGGGAATTCGTAATGATCATGGGGTCACAGCGAAAGTAAAAAAACGAACTGGGGTCACTGGGATTTGATCCAGCATACATCACAGTATCGACCAGCTCACGGCATCACAGCCATTGTGCCACTCCGCTCTCAGTATCAGAAAGTGTTCACTGCATTTAACACCGATCTCACGCACTGGCTAGTTTAACATGCAACTGGATCAACAGTGTTTTGAATTAATCATGTTACTTGTGTTCAACATTGCGGATTGAGTTCAACATTTGCATTTTGTAGAGATCATATTACTTGTGTGTTCAACATTGCAGTTTGTATAATTCATATTACTTGTGTTTAACATTGCAGTTTTACCAATCAAATTCCACGTTTTTTTTTTTAAAGAGTCAAGTCCACAAGATGCTGCAGTGCAAAAGGGCCTTGATTTTTTTTGCTAGGAATCGGTACTTGTAGAATTTATCGTCCGCTTTGATCCCGGCGCTAATGAAGCTGCATCAACGGAGCCCACGCTAATCCACCCATCCTAATCCACCCATGCTAATCCACCCCTGCTTCCATCCATCACCATCATTATCACCCATCCTCCGTTTTATTAAATGTGTCCCTCTGATTCGTCTGCCCGACAAGTTCACGGAACTAATTTTATTTCCCATATGAGTGAAATCCCTGATCACAAATTTTTTAACGAAAACATCATAACATAAAACATTTTTTTTTTAAAAATGGAGTACGAGATTAATCATCAGCTTCTGAGAACAAGTTAATCGCTGATCTATCACATGTTCCCTTCAGATGATGACCTAACTCATGTTCCAATCAATAGTTCCCTCACATTCGCGGATCGATATAATTCAGAAAAAGAATCTGTCAATCAGTCAATCGCGTGATTCCAGATGTTGCACTCCCCAAATAGCGGTCTCTCCCTCCCTCTGTCTCTCTCTCTCTCTCTCTGTCTCTCTGTCTCTCTCTCTCTCTCTCTCTGTGGGTCGTATTTTTTATTCATCACTCTTCGATTCGTTTGATTTTTTTTTCCTCTCCTAATCTATTTTTAAATTCCCACACATCAGCTAATCACAGGCTAAGTCTGTCTGACATGGCATCAAAAATAACTCCCAGGCTGAAGAGTGAGTCGATCGCTTGATCGTTTGGTCCATCTGTCTGTCTGTCTGGCTGTCACAGGACCTACATAATAATAATACCCGCCATGTCATCTGACGTCACTCTCTGATAGGCTTTGTGGTGTTCCACCTCCAGATCTGGTTGTGACATCACGAAATGCCATTCTGACAGAACTCCACCTGGAGCTAACTGGATGTCGAAACCCCTCCCCCCTCTCCCCCACGCTCCTCTCTTGAAACCCCACCCCACGGCAGCGGAGTCATCAAACACACACACACACACACACACACACACACACACACACAACCAACAAAGACACAGACACAAATACATAAGGAAAATATCGATTCATACGACAGCGGTCGGCAATCGGTGGTCCACGGACCATAGGTGATACGCAAAAAATGTTTGAGCTGATTCGCAAAAAAATAAGTTGGAAATTATACAGTTTCCGGCTTAATCATATTTATTTATTTGAAAAAAAAATTAGCAAAAACAAAATGTAATAATTCATTGAATGTGTGCGTTCAAATAGAAAAATAAACGTTCAACGAAATAGTTTTTTTTTAAATTTTAGTAAAGTTCCCTTAAGCCCCTGAGGGCTGGGTCATCGGGGCTGATGAAGCGTGGAATTCATCTATTTCAGTAGCCACGGCATACTGAGGGATTGTGTGGTTCGCACAACGTCATCTGCCTTTACTCACCCAACTTAAAGTCAGGCACCCGATTAAAAGCTGGGTGGACTTGGTTGGGGACTTTCACCAGGACCTGAAACAAACACACAGGTCTCACTCAGGTTCGAACCGCGACACCTGCGTACACACACACACACACACACATATATATATAAATGTGGCCCAAGGGATTAAAAATGATACACTTAGTGTTCCGTGAGCAACTGAATGTTTGGCAATAAACTATACCGATTGACAGGGCATATCTGCCTTAAGGTTTGAGTAAGCTGGGCATTCGACCAAGGGCCCTTCGATAATCGGGGTCCTAAGGTAATCATCCATTTAATTCGTATCGTCGGGGCCCCCAGTAAACGTGCATGTCCGATGGGGGGAAGGGGTCACAAACTGCTGTTCAGATAATTTAGGAGTGCTTTACATAGGCGTATATTAAAACAGTTGTATAGTAAACCCCCTCCCCTCTCTCTCCGTGCGGATCTCTCCCCGCCCCACCCCATTCCGCCCTTATATCAAGCGTACAACCTTCACACGCCCATTCATTTCATTCTTTTACCAAAAAAAAGTGCATCATCTACCGCATGCGCACCGAGTGCTCGCACAGGGCCACTACTTAAAAAGGGGGCCCTAAAACATCACACTTTTTTTACTGTGTCATTATTTTCCAGCTATTTATTTTTTTTTTTAAATGGCCTCCCCCCCACCCTGCATATTTTTTCATCATCGAGTAATGTCTAAACCGACGTAATCCGCCGACGTAATCCGCCTATGTAGTCCGCCGACGTAATCCGCCTATGTAATCCGCCGACGTAATCCGCCAATGTACGCAGTGAACAACTCGACAATATGTTATAGCTGTTAACGCGATCCGACAGTTACTCTGTGAACTATCTCAAATTATGTGCGAGCTGAGACTTATTGTCTTCGAACCCGAAAGATCAAACTCTCTGTGTTCTTCAGCATAAGCGAACTGTCAAGCTACTCGACTTGTCCGCAATCGGGGCACTCAAATAACACATGTTCCACGGTTTCTTTATCCTGCGGCACATGGAATCGACTATGGGCCTCACAAAGTACGTATACATATAACACTGCACAGTAAGAAACTGGGCGATAAGTCCCCACTCAACTCCCCACCACGGGGCAGGTACTAGAGCCATTATTTTGGTTCTCTCCGAAAAATTAAAATAAAAAAAAAATGATTAGTGGATAAGTGTAGAATCTGTCTATTCATTTAAAGAAATGAGATGATTTATACAACTTTACTGTTCATTTTACACCTGTGGAATCTTTTAAATTATGACGATAAACCAAAAAAGACTGAGTGACATTCTAAAATGACATCGTGAAATGTCACAGGAATAATAAACAAAAGCAACAAACAAACAAACAAAAAATAGTGCAGAGTATGAATCAATAAACTGGAAATGGCGGTTAACAACATCAGAATGTCAGTGAATCTCAAAGTATTTCATCTACTGATGCAAATTTTTGAAACGCAGTGGCTACGGTTCGGTCCGACCGAACCCGTATTTTTTTACTTCGGGTACCAGCCATAGATAATATTGCTCCACACCCTAACCCTAACACTATACCTATGCCTAACCCATTCCCTAACACTATCCCTATCCCTAACCCTAACCCTAATCCTATCCATATGCCTAACCCTAACCCTATCCCTATCCCTAATCCTAAACCTAATCCTGAAAAAAAAAATTCTGAAAAAAAAAATTATATATGCCATGTTCCTTATACCCTAATATAATGGCTTTGGCTGGTGCCGGAGCCACTGCGTTTTTGAAAATCTGTTTTTATTTCTCCTTGTCAGTGTGAGTCTGAATTTAAGATTAATACAGTAGCAGTAAAGTTTTTAAATATCTCAATATTTACCTGCAGTCGCTAATAGTTCTAATATCACTCATACATTGAACAATTTTAGAATAAATTAATTTAATTAAAACTAGAATGTTTTTTTATGGGTTTAAACTTTTTATTAGGGATGTGACGAAGTTCGAATTCGAATCCGACGACATTCGAACTTCGACGTTTTTTGAGCAAATTCGAATCCGACGGATTTTAAAAAATCCGTCGGATTCGAATTTGAAAAATTACCGTTTTCAGAAATCGTGACTAAAATTTAAAAATCTAGAGACTTTCGAAAACCCGAAATAAAGAAAACAGATAAAAATTAAACTCTTAGACCCTTACTTACCTGTCCATAGATTAGACGTCGTGTTTGGTCATGAACGTATTTTAGATACATCCTCTCGCCAAACAATGTTTTCATCCAAGCTTTCTAAACCTCGGAATGGATATGCGGATTGGAATGGCGGAGTGGATGCGGGATTGGAATGTCACTTTGGTATACTCCCTTTTAGCCAAGTGTTGACCCAAATCCGAATCCGCATTCGAATCCGACGGATTTATATTTGCCAAATCCAAATTTGACGGATGCGGATTTTCATCAGCTCCGTCACATCCCTACTTTTTATACTTGAGTTGTGTTTTTTTTTCGGAGCCCATTTTTGAAAACAAAAAAAAAATTCTGTCGATCTCGCCGCCTTGCAAATAAATGGGCCGCCAGTTCTCCCTGGCTAACAAGTGCTCCAACTGTCAGTTTATGTCAGACATTTCAGGTACAGGGAAACAAAGGTTCAACATAGGGCCCTTTCACAATGGGGCCACTTCCGGTCGACTCTGTGTATGAGTAGATGAGTAGATGAAAGTGGCACATACATGTCTATGAGACAGCATGGCAATACTTTGACGAGACTTGCACACATGTCTATGAGACAGCATGGCAATACTTTGACAAGACTTACACACATGACTTTATGACAGAAGGACAGTACCTTGAAGAGACTTGCACATATAACTTTAAGACGAAATGACAATACTTTGACAAGATTCTCAACTACAAAAACATGTTGTTTGCTGTCTGTCTTAAAGTGTTTAATAAGAGAAGTTAACGAAATAAACAAAGATAGATCTATTTAATGTAGAAAGAAAAAACAACATTAGTGTGATACAGTCTTCAGAAAAAACAACACTAGTGTGATACAATCTTCAGAAAAAACAACACTAGTGTGATACAATCTTCAGAAAAAACAATAATAACAACAACAACACAACACACATCCCATTATATAAGGGCTTGTCATAAAGGAAATGGAGATCTTATGTCCCATTGTATGTGAGCAGTGGTAGTGGACGAGATTGTCTTCTAATGAGCCTCGTTTGTAGAGTTCATGTTTTATTGAAGTGACCAGAGGACACGTCAACTTTTTGTGGGGTTAGTGGATTTGTGGTCATGTGTGTGTATGTGTTTGTGTGTGTATGTGGTTCTTCTTGTGTTTGTTGTGAAAGTACGTGTCGGTTTGAAGATGTGCGTGTTTGTATGTGTGCTGGAGTTAACTTTGACTGCGACAGTTTTGAGTTATTTTAAGATAACAGTTTGCACTGTTGTTCTTTTATTTATATGTTCAGGTGGGTGGTGTTGTTATGCAATGGACAACAAATGTCCTGGAAGTGGATCGCGGTCTGGTGGTCATTCTAAAGGGTTCAAATGATAACCTAGTTAGGGCTCGTAGACATGAGGTCAAGAGATAAACATGAAACGCCGCGATGTCCTCCGGATATGGGATGGTCAGGGATGACGAGTGGTCTTGTATTATTTATCTAATCTCTCACAACACACTATATCTCGCAAATACTTCAAAAGTCAATTAGGTTTAAATAGAAACATTTACTATCACTTTATAAACTATAAACAGTTAACAAAAGCTACAGGTATCACAGATTCACAAAATGTGTTAACAAAATATCAACTCATGTAAAAACAATCACACACTTTATTACTGACTCCTTCGTTTATTCCTAATTAACTACCTCCCTCAAACTTGACGAAACTACACTTGCTGTCGTGCCCTGTATCTGACCTCGTCTGCTAAAACTGACCAAAACTGTCCCTTTCTTCTCTCCATCTCCTCCCCCTCCCCCGTTTAATTACATAATACCTAACTGATCTAACTCTACTCGCTGCTGGTATTAATCATCAGTCCTGACCTATTTTCAATGTCCTTCAATTTGTTTGTCTATCAATCAAACCAATCAATTGACTACCTATCTATCTATCTATCTATCTATCTATCTATCTATCTATCTATCTATCTATCTATCTATCTATCTTCTATTTATCTATCTATTACACTGTCCTTACAGAGATCAAGAGTCTAGGATGTTTTCTTTCGAGGTATTCAGGGTATCGTAGATATTGGGGATCAAGAAATAAAAATAGATCTAATTGGGTCCTTTTGTGATCATACCCTAGACTGGCAGAGCTATTCTTATGGTTAACTAAGCGACCGCACTGGTGCAAACTGGGACTCTTAAAGTATTGATCCTTGTTACATCTAATAATAACTCCATAAACGTACTATATTTACTATATTCACTACATTCACTATATTCACTATTCACTATATTCACAGTACTCACTACATTCACTATATTCATAGTACTCACTATATTCACTATATTCACAGTACTCACTATATTAAATATATTCACAGTACTCACTACATTCACTATATGGACAGTACTCACTATATTCACTATATTCATAGTACTCACTACATTCACTATATTCGCAGTACTCACTATATTCACTATATTCACAGCACTCACTACATTCACTATATTCACAGTACTCACTACTTTCACTATATTCATAGTACTCACTATATTTACAGTACTCACTGTATTCACTATACTCACTATTCACTATATTCACAGTACTCACTACTTTCACTATATTCATAGTACTCACTATATTCACTATATTCACAGTACTCACTATTCACTATATTCACAGTACTCACTACATTCACTGTATTCATAGTACTCACTAAATTCACTATATTCATAGTACTCACTACATTTACTATGTTCTATATTCACTATATTCAATAGTCTCACTACATTCACTATATTCACAGTACTCACTATATTCACTATATTCACTATTCACTATATTCACAGTACTCACTACATTCACTATAATCACAGTACTGACTACATTCACTATACTCACTATTCACTATATTTACAGTATTCACTACTTTCACTATATTCACAGTACTCACTATATTCACTATATTCACAGTACTCACTATATTCACTATATTCACAGTACTCACTACATTCACTATATTCATAGCACTCACTAAATTCACTATATTCATAGTACTCACTACATTTACTATATTCAATGTTCACTATATTCAATAGTCTCACTACATTCAATATATTTACAGTACTCACTACATTCACTATATTCACAGTACTCACTATATTCACTATTCATTATATTCACTATTCACTATATTCACTATTCACTATATACACTATTCACTATATTAAATATTCACTTTATTAAATATACTCGCTATATTCACTATATTCACTACATTCACGGAGTCATCCTGTCAAAGAGGTGTGTCTGGGTCATCATGACATCGGGGTTGTTAATAACACAACGGGAGTTTATATTTTGTTTCGTCCTTTAAAAAAATTGATCTGCCCAATTAAAATCACTTTAAATAGTTCGACTTCCTTACAAAGTACTTTTCAGCGAAGATTACAGTTTTTAAACCCTGGTGGGCTCGGCTGAATCTACAAATAAGTTTTGAAATGTTTTAAAAAAAAATGTCTTTGAATGTTTGGACTAAACCCACTTTTTTTGGGTCAACGGTAACCAAACGATTACGAACGCCTCTTTCTGCGAAGCACACAGATTTTGGCAATTTTTGGCTTTTTTTTTGGCTATTCATGGCTGTTTTTCAACGCAATGGTCACAGGGTTAAACTTTACGCTTATAAAAATGCAAGAAAATGATTCTTTGTTGTTGTTGTTTCTTTCGAGGGGGGGGGGAGGGTTTGGAGGTTAATGTAACGCCATTTTAATGTAGAAAGAAGCTGACATTTGAAGTGGCCCATTGGAAAACTTTTTGTATGTATAGTCTGACGTCTAGGTCAAGATAATAGTTCAACTAAATGTCGTTAGCTATAAAGGGGGGGAAGGGGTTCAAATTAAAAACAGGGTTTTTTTTAAACACGGTCTTGAAAATGGAGATAAGAGATGTTCCCCGTTCTGTCTACGTTGTCATCTCACTGGAGACGAAGATCTTTGGTGTCCGTTGCGTCTAGGCTGTCATCTCACTGGAAACGTAGTACAGTACTTCCTGTCCGTTGCGTCTACGTTGTCATCTCACTGGAGACGTAGTACTTCCTGCCCGTTGCGTCTACCTTGTCATCTCGCAGCCTTCGCTGTGGCGTCAATTGTATAAAATGCAGTGTACAGTTTGATGTAACATTGTACGCTGACCGACAGGTGCCTTGTGTGACCTAGTTATAGAACCGTTGATCTAATGAGGTAGAATTCTACCTTCCTCCAACCAAATTTCACTCTGTAAAAAGCCACTACTACTAAAACTAGAGTGCTTCCCCTTCCCCCCCCCCCACCCTCTCTTCCCAACGCACAGAAATCTCAAGGGGCGATAATTAGTGGGAGACAATATTTTTGCCCTTCGGCCAAGGGAAATAAATGGTGGTGAATAACATTTAGTTGGACAGAAAGAAAAAAATTGAAGTAGAAATAAACTTATAGGCTACTAAAGTTAACGTTAGTTGGGGGCAGGGGGGGGGAAAGAGTTAGAATGGGTGGGGAAGGGAGGGAGGGAGGAAAGATAGGTTGCTTCGGTCATCTCCTTCTGACCAACTAACGAGCCACTCATCTAGACCAGTTCTTTAAAAATAAAATGACAGAGTGTGACTGATACAGATCAAAAATTAAACTAGAAACACCGGGCTAATGTCTGGACACACCGGGCTAATGTCTGGACACACCGGGCTAATGTCTGGACACACCGGGCTAATGACAAGACAAACCGGGTTAATGACTGTACACACCGGGTTAATGACTGTACACACCGGGTTAATGACTGGACACACCGGGTTAATGACTGGACACACCAGGTTAATGACTGGACACACCGGGTTAATGACTGGACACACCGGGTTAATGACTGGACACACCGGGTTAATGACTGGACACATCGAGTTTAATGCATGTAAACATTTGAATAAAGACTGGAGACACCAGAATAATGAGTGAGACACAGCATCTATGAAGACACCCATACTGTACTATAATTGTAGTGTACTCTGCTTGTTAGAACTTTTATCAACCAACATTATAGATACAAATAAAATAAACGCATGAAAAAAACGAACTGAAAGACAGATAGTATATATTTATATATATATATATATATATATATACATAGATAGATAGATAGATAGATAGATAGATAGATAGATAGATAGATAGATAGATAGATAGATAGATAGATAGATAGATAGATAGATAGATAGATAGATAGATAGATAGATAGATAGATAGATAGAAACAAGAGAGAAATGTTTGGTATATTTTTTTAGTGGAATTCTTTTTTCTGAAAAAAGAAACTTTTAGAGTTGTCTTTCTTGATAGTTCATGTTTGTTTATTTTTTTTTAGAGCATTTTCGAAAAAAAAATGCTCTATTGTCCCCGTTTTGTCTGTCTGTCTGTATGTCTGACCGTCATCACCCTAGATCTCAACAACCATAAGTCCTAGACCCATGATGTATATATCATTTTGTAGGTCTTGGCCTGCCATGTGTGCAGCAAAAGTTTATTTCGCGATCTGACCTCTGAGGGCCGTACAAGTGGGCTTATAGAGTACCGTTTTTTAAGCTATATTAACAAAGGAGCGCCCTAGATCTCAGCAACCATAAGTCCTAGACCCATGATGTATATATCATTTTGTAGGTCTTGGCCTGCCATGTGTACATCAGAAGTTCATTTTGCGATAGGACATCTCAGGGCCGGGCTTCAGGGCTCCTAAGGGGCTTATATATTATATATATGGCCCCATTCTACACCTTGTACGTTCAATAACCCATTCATTTGGTGCGAAATACTGCAGCACGTAGTTTCACCAAGATTTATTAAGAAACTCATCAAATGAAATAGTAAGCTTGTGTTCTGAGTTTAATTGAAAGTATCAGAGCTATGCAACAATTGACGGAGTTTTCGGACGATTAAATGACTACAATTTCAAACGTTTTCAATTATGAGTCCTATTTCAGTAACCACAAAGCACTTGGTAGTTGGATTTAAGAGAAAATAATTTTTTTTTCAAATATAAAGAAACGTCTTTATAATATTTTTTTACAGATATATGCATTACACAATCGAATTTATAAACATTTCCGAAATTTACAAATATTTACTGAAAGCTAACAAACGTACTGATACATAACATGAAAATGCGCTAACACGTCCTGTGTCCAGAATGGAACAGGCTTAATTGCTTGTTTTAAATAAAAGCTGTACATTTCATTTCATAGTTAACCCGTTATGTAATATAAGGTTGTTTTTTTTTGGGGGGGGGGGGTATAAGAGATGATGTCCTTAGAGAGACGTTTGTTTGTAGTATTAACATTTCAAACGATTAACGCTCTCATTAATAACTCTCGTTTTTCTCAAACCGCTGTCTGGCCACTCAGTTACTTTGTCAGTGACAGCACCGTAACTAAGGGGGGCTCTGGGGCGGCCGTGCCCCCCCCCCCCGCTTAAAAAAGAAGAAAAAGAGGAAAAAATAAAAAAAAAGTAAAGGTGCCCCTTTGCTGGGTATTGCTGCCTCCCTGCTTACTTTGACCTGGCTACGGGCCTGGTCAGTGACTAGAACATCTACACTGAGTCCACACCAGGAAGGTTCCCTTACACGGAATGGGAATGTGAGGCGGGGGTGGGTTATTGTGTGAACTGCTGTAGGTAATAGGTACCGATTGAGTGTGGGGTGGAAGCTTTGGTGGCCTTTGTTGTGGCGACTAGGGCAAACGTCCTAGATCTCCCCCCCCCCACCCCCACAGCACTTGAAGATTGCCCAGCTAACGAAGATTCGTTTGTCACGTGATGTCTCAAAACTAAAAACCTTTCCCCACCCCCACCTTCCTTCCGCATGTGGGTACTCGCCCTAGGCGCCTCATGCCACTTGCCGCGTAAAACCGCTTGTCTGTGTGAGGGGGGAGGGGTTGTTTATGTTGAACTTTAGTTAATTGAACGTCAGGATTGTTCATTGAAATTTTCATTTAATATTTGTCTGTATTGATTAAAATAATACTATTATGATTGGTGTAGTGGTGGGGGTGAAGTAATGTGATTCTTTTCTAAAACAGTGTTTGTGACACAGTCTACACAGTAAAGGAAGGTTTGAACCAATCAAGAACTACATCCTTGTCTTCATTGTTGAGCCTCCCATTCATCCATCTGTTGAGTATGTACTGTACAGTACTTATATAGAATGTCGTTAAATATTCTCAAAGTTTACGACACTGCAAGGCCAAGCTGATTCCATCTGGCATGAGTACAATAAAGATCAATTAGTCATCTATCTATCTATTTATCTATCTATCTAACCAACAAACAATGCAGTCATTCATCTATGTATATATATTTATCCTTCACAAAAATAACTCATGCGTGTACTAGAGAAGGAGAGAGAGGGGGGGGGGAGAGACAGACAGAGACAGACTGAGGGGGAGAGACAGACTGAGGGGGAGAGACAGACTGAGGGGGAGAGACAGACTGAGGGGGAGAGACAGACTGAGGGGGAGAGACAGACTGAGGGGGAGAGACAGACTGAGGGGGAGAGACAGACTGAAAGAGGGAGACAGAGTTTAGTGCCTGTTTTAATAAAATCCAATGATTCTTAAAAGTTTAAATTATAGTCCAATACCAATGTTATTTAACATAGTCATGCAGTTTTAAAAAGTTCAATAGTTTCACTAAAAGCTACATGTGACCGCTCTGCGCTCTCTCTATAATCTTCCGTCTCCAGACCTTAATTCCCTATAGGTTTGTCCACTACATTGACTTCACACTACTATGTCCAGTCTCTACGACTGTCCACTGCATTGGACTACATACTACTATGTCCAGTCTCTAAGACTTTCCACTATAGTGGACTTCATACTACTATGTCCAATTCCTACGACTGTCCACTACAGTGGACTTCACTACTACGTCCAGTCCCTAAGACTGTTTCAGCCATATCTAACTTCGTTTCACTCTCTGTACACCCCCTTTTCAACCCCGTCGAATGTCCGCCCGCTAGTGACATGTCTTACCCCCCCCCCCCCATATTAGGATAATTTACTTTATGGTAACCTCCCAGCCCATGGAACCTTGTGTAGCATCTACTCCACAACTTGAAAAGAGTATAATTTATGATCGCGACCTCATGAACTCAATTAACGGGATTTCCCCAAACAGACTCACTAGAATGTGTGTTTGATCCTATTCGCTTACTTAGCTAACAACGATATATCCATGAACTTATCTAGATCAACAGATATATGATTCTATTTTGTTCTAGACCCCCATCACCGTAGTTGCTGGTCTTTGTGAGAACCCCCGTTCTCCACAATGTATTATTCATTGCCCGATCATTGTTTTCTTGCTCACCGCAAATAAGATTTGTATGGGCATAAAGAAGGCAGTAGCAATCTTTAGTCTATTTATGGGGAACACCGATTATAACTGCCAACAACAACAAAAAAAAAATGTGTCAACGACATGACTATTCTGATAATTATGATTTCTAAATGTCACCAACAGTGAATCTGTTCTAACAACTGCAGTTTATACTAAGTCTTATAAGTTTCCGATTTTTTTTTTATTTTACGGTTTTTATTTCTCGATTACTTGTCTTAGGAAAATGGATTTTTTAAAAATAACTTGAAATTTTTTTTTTACATTTTATGATTTGTTTGTTTAGCTCAAATTCGGTAGTTTTTAATATCGCTATTTTTGTTCTGTCGAAGTTTTCACTTACACCTCAATTGTCGGTTGATTACCGATAATTATAAAGTAATCGATTATGGTTTACTTTTTCAATATTCGATACTTTTTATTTTAAAGTAAAATAAAGCAAAACTTCTATTAAACAAAAGCCTAAGGAGGAGAAATCAAACTCTCCAAGCTTCTATTTAAGTTTGGAAGGACATTTATCAATGACTTATATTTATAAACAAGGGCTTTTTTTAAGGGCATGATTGATCCTTGAAGTACACGATACCGTGACAGTGCCATTGAAACAGGAAAGATTGTATACCTTAACATTTGGTTGTCGGGGTCTTGTAGTGGGTGGGGCGGGGTTGGAATAGAGAGGGGGGGTTATAGCTGGAGCTAAATGTTACTGAAATGTTTAAAATATAATTGACTTACAATAACAGTCGTTCGTCTACTGAAGGTCAACATGACATTTAACGTATTGAATGAAAAAAAAGCAACCTATTGAACTGGTCAATTAAAAAAAATCACTAGAGTAATTATTTTATTTGAATGGTAATAATGTTAAAAACAGACAGACAGACAGGCAGAAAGGCAGACTAATAGATAGATAGATAGATAGATAGATAGATAGATAGATAGATAGATAGATAGATAGATAGATAGATAGATAGATAGATAGATAGATAGATAGATAGATAGATAGATAGATAGATAGATAGATAGATAGATAGATAGATAGATAGATAGATAGATAGATAGATAGATAGATAGATAGATAGATAGATAGATAGATAAAGGAAAGGATGGATGGATGGATGGATTAATGATTATGACCTTATTATAATTTTGTTTTTTTTCATAAAAGTAATGATTCTGATATGATGAAATATTCATTAAACAAAGGAAATTATCATCACATTTTTGTTTTATTTTTAAGTTCAGAGGTTAAATTGTAGGTGAATAAAATAAGAAAAGTTCTGCTTAAAATCTTACCAAACTGACATAAGGAAGAAAATTAAAAAAAAACGATAGACTAATTGAAAAAAAAAATAAAGAAAACGGTTATAAAAACAGACTGAAAGCAATCTTCATAAATGACAGTATTATAGTAATATAGCTCTAGGTTTACATATATCAAATGCACTGTAAGGATTGAAAGATTACCACTGACTGCCGGTCATGTCCTGTTACTATAGCAACGGAAACATCTTGTTCACAATAAAAAATCTCCTCTTTGCCCCATTTTCATCGCCGACCTAGAAATTAATTGACAGGAATCTTGTTAAAAATATGAAATAAAACTTCGACCCTGAAATATTTTTCTTTTCAAACTCTTTAAATTGACAGACAAAAAAAACTAAAAGAAAATGGCTGTCTCTGACAATCAAGATGACGCCAGGCACAAACTGTAAATTTATCGATTATATTTTTCTCCACCACTAACAACCAAACTAAGAAAAAAAGTGTCATAAATTGGTAAGTAAATGTTTCTAACTATAGAATAAGATAATACGTTTGTCTCAGTTTCTCTGAAAGGTTATTTCTATTTTAAACTATATAAGGATATTTAATAAGTGTAAATTTTTTTTTTCCAGACGACGAAGTGAGTGCGTTCGACTGTGCGTTCAACCTTGACATTTGGCAACTTTTTCCACATGAACGATCTCAGTGCTAAACAAATGAAGCGGATTCTAATTCTGACATCTGCATGAAATGGAGGGTAAAACAATTTGATATCAGTACATAAAGGTATTTTTCAAGGACTTTCCAAAATTATTTCGTCAATTCATAGATAGTAGGCAAAAATGTTGTAAAGAAAATTAAAGATAAAGAAAATTAGAAAAAAAAATGCAATTATTTTTGTTTATTTAATCATAAATTAATAATTCATTAGTTGGCATTTATATACAACCATGTGCGGATTTAGGTCTGTTGAAACCCGGGCGCAGAAATGTTGTTTTTATTGGGGGGGGGGGGGGGTAACATTGGAAAAAAATAAACTAAAGTAGAATAGCAATGCAAGTGTGCAGTGGATATTTAGTGGGGATCCATTTGTAGTCGGGCGGGGGGGGGGGGCGAGGTACACCAGACATTATATTCGCCTCTGATTACAACTGAGAGTTTGATTTAAATGTTGAAAGTAAAACTTCAGGGCACGCCTGAAGATGGGAGACATAATTTACCGTCAGAGATGGCTTTAAGTTAAATGTTGTCATTGTTTATACCTGCTCTAATGTTGGTGCGGAGAGATACCGGCCCATTACTGCAGTTTTACTTGAGAGGAGATATTTCCTTCCCTCATGGTCCACTACACCGGGGGTTGTCAAACTGTCCACTACACCGAGGGTTGTCAAACTGTCCACTACACCGGGGGTTGTCAAACTGTCCACTACACCGGGGGTTGTCAAACTGTCCACTATACCGGGGGTTGTCAAACTGTCCACTACACCGGGGGTTATCAAACTGTCCATTACACCGGGGGTTGTCAAACTGTCCATTACACCGGGGGTTGTCAAACTGTCCACTACATCAGGGGTTATCAAACTGTCCATTACACCAGGGGGTGTCAAACTGTCCACTACACCAGGGGCTGTCAAACTGTCCACAACATCAGGGGTTGTCAAACTGTCCACTACATCAGGGGTTATCAAACTGTCCACTACACCGAGGGTTGTCAAACTGTCCATTACACCGGGGGTTGTCAAACTGTCCACTCCCACTACACCGGGGGTTATCAAGCTGTCCATTACACCGGGGGTTATCAAACTGTCCATTACACCGGGGTTATCAAACTGTCCATTACACCCGGGGTTATCAAACTGTTCATTACACCGGGGGTTATCAAACTGTCCACTACACCGGGGGTTATCAAACTGTCCATTACACCGGGGGTTATCAAACTGTCCATTACACCAGGGGCTGTCAAACTGTCGCGATACACTGAGGAAACATTTTTTTCGTTTTCGTGCTCCACATTTAAAGACTTGAAATATAAGGATGAAGGAAAGAGAAAGTTAACTGTAGTTATTTTTTTAAATTAAGTTATTATTAACACTTTTGGCGACCCACTTCAAATCAGCCCGTGAGCCACACTTTGAGAACCGCTGCTGCACGCTGTTGAATGATGGCCGAAAATGGTTACAGACTGGGTTTTACTTTTGTTGAGATCCAGACCATGTAATTAGCGTCCATCTACACGAACACACGGATGACCCAGCCAAAAAAAATTAAATTGGCTCCATTGACTCCTTTAATAGACTCAATTAATTGGCTCTTTTTATAGACTCCACTGATTGGCTCTTTTTATAGACTCCATTGATTGGCTCTTTTTATAGACTCCAGATAATTGACCTCATTACTGTTATAGTATTTTAAAAAATAAATAAATAAAGGCCAAACATTGATCTGAGAAAATTTGGTTTCGGTCACTAAGCAAGAAATGTTTGATATATTTTTGTAGTGAAATTATTTGTCAGAAAAGAAACTTTTAGATTTGGAGATGTCTTTCTTGATAGTTTATTTGTTTTTTTTTTTTATAATAAAATCTGTACATAACATTTCATAGTAAACCCGGTAAATAATATATGGTGTAATATATGTTGGAGGGGGGTATAAGAGATGATGTCCCGGGGTGGACATATCACATTTGTTCTAAATGAATGGAAATTGATTTTACTGGGTTTTTTTAAACTGTGTATTTATAAATTGGCACAAGTGTATATAATGCACTGCCTCCATTGATAACAAGGTCTCCCCTCCACTCCAGCACACATTATTTCAAACTTTATGATTACAAAGTGGCTCAAGTGTATACTTCCACACATAAAATGGACTGACAGCTAAAATACACCCTCTTAGTGTTTGAGAAATGAACAATGAGATTGCGAAAGTCACGACACGCTTGTACAAACTTAGAAACATATACATACAAGAATGTGTAATGTCCAGTGGTATTGACGTCTTTACATATCAGCCTGCATACGCTGAATCAAAGATCAAGGCTGCAGTACAGAGGTGCAGATAGAACACATGTCAGGGGCGAATCCGTAGCTAGCTACTCAGGCTCCCTGTGCAAGTTATTTTAGCCCTTCCCCCCTCCCTCACCGTTCTGATTTTTGGTGTGAAACCCTTACCAATATATAACATTTTTTTAAGTACACATTTCATAGTTTTATTAATGCGTGTAGGGTCACTGCCTTCATCTTTTGCCTGTTATGTATGTAGTGTACCACACGTATTTCTCTCTCATCTCTAACAATAGGTCTGGACAATCCATCTTTAATCTTTGTTTGTAGCCCTTGCCCGTGGAATAAGTCATTTAGCACACTCCGAGCAAGAAACACTTGGAGGCGAGAATTTGAAGCGGACATCATCAGGATGGGGTTTCAACTGGAAGCAGCTGGAGAGAAATGGGCTCAGGACAGAAGTCACGGGAGATCTTTAGTTGGTGGCCCACACCCCGATAGGAGTGACGGGCTATGTTGATGATGAATGGCTTCATAGCCATAATGCTATTATATTTCTCCTTACTTTGCAGTGACTTTCTGACTAAGTCATTCATTTACACTAGTCCCAGCATATGCATACATATTAATGAGATATTAATGAAATGTACTAAATTGACTTCTCCAAATTTAATATAAAAATTACATCCCGCGCACTTGGATATAACTTGAAGTTTATCTCATTTGAACTTGATGTCCATCTCTAGTGTCTGTGTGGCCTTTCAATGGTACATTTATAACTGGTCAAGAATTTTTTTTTTCATCGCAATGGTATTGCTAGAAATAGTTAAAAATCGACTGAGTGGTCATTTTTTTTTTCTTCCATTTCACAGAAGTTCTGTAAACAAAATTAAAGTTCAGTGTATAATCAACTCATAGAACCTTATGTTGACATCTAGCAACATAATTTTCAGCTAATATGGTGTATGTACACTAGGTATATGACTTCAGAACAACACTTGTATGGCATACCATCAACAGATGAGTTTTTATTGTAGAAACACAAAACCATATCAAATTTATTAAAAAAATTGAAAAATGTCACCCACCAAACATTTTGAAGTTTTAGAAAAATTGACATTTGTTAATAATTTCAAGTATTGTTTCATAAACGTTTATTTGTAAAAATAAAACGTAAATTCAGTTTCTCTGGTGAGTGGCAAAGGGGGAATAATATCTTGCAGAACTTTTATTGCTCTTTCTGTACAAACATTGCTACGTGGAGTGAGTATTGGAGATGGACTTTGAGACCAATGAGTTCGAAGACAGCGCAACCTTTTTGGATAATCATTAACAGCATGGAAAAGAAGTTCATATTGTTCAGCTTTGTAATGATGATCACTAAGCCAGGCATCACTCCAATGTCCACATATAAATTCACACAATTTCTGAAGGTTCTTTCGTTCATCAGGCAACAGTATGAAAGCCAACAATGCACAAATTGCTCGAGAGTTCCATCGGGCATTGCTGAGGCCAGGCAGTGCGCTAAAATTAACTTTTGGCATTTGTTGAGAACTCTTAAAATGCTTAAAAACGCAAATTAGATGGTGCAAAATTTTTATATCATCTCTCCAACCTATTTCCTGTTTTCTAAAATTGGAGCACATTTCTTTGTTTTACTTTCAAAATCTTTTTTTAACATTTCATAATCTTTAAGTATCTTAATTACAAATGGATAATTTATGTTAGGAGACTCAGTTGAATCACCATCACACACGTGTCTAAGAACACGATCAAGTATATGGTGCTGACAACCTATAAAGACTGGTGCAGACTCACCATGTTGAACAAACAGTTTCTGAAGTTTCACCACAACACCAGACTTCGACCCTGTATTAACATTTGTAGTGTCTGACACTATCATCTTTATAGCTGACCATAAGTTATATTCATCTAAAACTTTTTGAATGGCAGATCCAATCGTAGCAGCTTTGCCATCAGGTAAAACTAAGACGGCTAGCCTCACTTCTTTTGCTTCATTTTTTAATACAACTACTTGGTGTTCTTTTTTCTTCATAATTTTACCATCAAAATGTAAACTCCATAAGCTATTACGCAAAGTATTTATTAATGTTTCTTTTAGTTTACTTGCTTCTCTGAATACAGCTCGATAGACACCTGACTGACAAGGAGTTGCTATTTTTACGCCGGACTTATGCAAAATTTTGCTTATTAATGCTGCTCTTCGAGCTGGTAGTTTCCAGTGATGTTAATCCTTGTCCTTGTCCTTAAGGACCATTTTTCAGTCCTTATCCTTGTCCTGGTCCTTGGCAGACAAGTCCTTATCCTTGTCCTTGTCCTTGCTCTTTCAGTCCTTATTAACATTACAAGGACCTGCTTTGTGGTTTTTAATAAAAAAAATTTTTTTGCTATGCTTAGGCTGGTGCTATATTTAAAATCAATGCCAATCTATGGCAATGCACTCTGCATATATTTATAATATATTATCTATGGTGCTGCCATTTCTAGACTTCCTTTTCTTTTTGTTTCCGGTTTATTATTGGCGGCATATTTCTAATCTCATAAATATAAATTGATTTTTTTTAAATTTAATTATAAAAAAATAATGGCTCCGCTTCGTATACCAAATGTAATTAATTTTGCCTATACTGACTTTAGTGAAGATAAGGTTAAAAATAAGTGGAGTGCAAAATGTTGCATTTGTCGCAAAGTAATTCAAGACAATATCAACGTGACTTCAGGATTTACAAAGTAAGTGTGTAATTTTTTCAGATTTTTGAATTAGTAGTATTACGCATTTTAGTAGTCTTGCTACATGTTCTTAATAATTTTAATTACGCCTTATACGGAAAATACCGTATTATCGCAAACAATGTTCAAAATTCAAGCATACAGTAGTAATAGTTTATCAACAGCTGGTTGTGCGAGGTGGCCTTGAGAAGACCACCAGCTGTAGATCAGCACTCTCAAAAATTTCGAAATTAGTCAATATTGTTCGAACGGCTTTTGAGGACATTTTCAAGTGTGGAAACATGTGAAAGTTAATTCCAGCAACAAACGACACTCGTTGTAACAGTGTATATAGACAGCTGGAAGCAGTTGTCGACTTGGACCAGGCAAAATTGATGGATTTGCTGCGACAAACATCACATGAAAATCTTATAATGACAGCCAAGGAATATGGACAAATCCAAGAACTTGTTGATGTTCTAGCTCCATTTGCACAGGCGACAGATATTGCACAGGGAGAGAAAATGGTTACAATTAGTTGTGTGGTCCCGACCATTTTCAGCCTTCGCCGCTTTCTTTCTCAGCAGCTGAATAAAGTTACATACCACCATTCTGTCCTAAATGAACTTCTTTGCCAGTTGGATGAAAGGTTTTTCATGCTGTTCAAGCGTCTTGATATGACAAATCACTTGACTCGTCAACAAACTTCAAAGTCGTTGGCATTTGACAACAGATTTTTATCTTAGCATCTGCAGCAATATGCTTTTCACTGGCTTGCTGACCACCCAGGACCTCAAGATGTGAGAGACAACCTACGACATCGAATAACTGGTAAGTTGATGATTTTATTTTTTATGATTGTTTGGCAGTTAATGTGCAATGCTGGAGTTGTAAATTTGTGTCGTTGTTTATGGCAATTTTTTTCAAAACGTTATTCATTCATTGCTCCTAGTAACCACTAGTCACTCATTTATTTTTAATTAAAGCAAAATGTTTACCTAATGCATATGTGTATAATTGTACATAGTTGTAAACGGTTTTTTGTTTTTTACAGCAATGCTGCAGTTTGAGCTCACTGTTTGCCGACCAGCATCTTCTATTTCCACATCAGCCGAGTCGCACAAGCCAACTCCAGCTCCCTCGGAAAGTCAACCTTCTGCGAAAAAAGCAAGAGTCTCCCTCTTTTCACATTATAAAAACAAGTTGGAGACTACTGTAGAAGATGCAGCTGTTAAGAGTGAGAAACAGCTGCAGAATTACCTGGAAGTTATAAATTCATCATCATTTAATGCAGACGAGTGCAAACTGTCAGACATATATAAGAAACCGGAATTTTCATTGCTGCAGCCATTGCTGCTGAGACTGTTTTGCGCTCCTGCAAGTTCAGCTCCAGTGGAACGAGACTTTTCACAAAGTGGATTGTTTTTACGACCACACAGAGCTCGTATGAATGATTTACTATTGGAGGCACTTGTGTTCCTCAAGTGTAACGCTTGACATTGACTAACATTATGATTTTGTTGAATGCACTACATTACATGTATATACATGAAATTTAAATAAATTTTGTTGTTAAAGAAATATTGGATTTTGTTGTTTTATGAAATCCTTGTTTTAGTCCTTGTATGCAAAGTCCTTGTCCTTGTCCTGGTCCTTGATGCAAAGTCCTTGTCCTTGTCCTGGTCCTTGGCAGGCAAGTCCTTGTCCTTGTACTTTGTGTCCTTGTCCTGGTCCTTGCACTTTGTGTCCTTGTTAACATCACTGGTAGTTTCCCAGATTGAACTAATTAAACTGCACTAGAAGTAGATTGCTGTGATTGTTTCTTATGTGTGCTTTGATCCAAGCTTTCTGTGGATGACTGCATTATCAGAGCTACTTTGAGAATTCACGTTATCACTTGAATCACTGGAACTTTCAAAACTGCTTTGTTGTTGTTGTGCCTCATTAATCTTGAAAACAATTTTCCGTTTTGATGGATGAATTGTACTTTGACTAGCAATTTTAGTTGTAGTATATCCCGTCTTACCTCCACTTTGAATTTGTATTTCGTAAAGTTTTTTGTCCTCAGCACATAACCATTGACCAGTTTTGTTTGTGACATCAAATAACTTATCAAACTGCTCCCGTATGTCACCCACAGATTTTTTTCAAATGAACATCATACCTTTTAATTAAAGTTTCAATTTTTCTGCTCACTGATCGCATAGACAGTATTGGGAAATTTAAAACGCTCCATAATAGCTCTACTTCTTTCCTGAGTGCTGCAACTCTTTTCAATCTGGATTTTTCCATAGAGGCCAAGCCTGTGTAGCGACCAATTGTCATCCACTCTTTTGGCATTCTAGAATGTGAATGCAATGGCTCGATCTCGATTCCAATTTTGTTTCTTTTCTTAAGAGTGTTTTGAATTTTTTTGTTTGTGACATCAAATAACTTATCAAACTGCTCCCGTATGTCACCCACAGGTTTTTTTCAAATGAACATCATACCTTTTAATTAAAGTTTCAATTTTTCTGCTCACTGATCGCATAGACAGTATTGGGAAATTTAAAACGCTCCATAATAGCTCTACTTCTTTCCTGAGTGCTGCAACTCTTTTCAATCTGGATTTTTCCATAGAGGCCAAGCCTGTGTAGCGACCAATTGTCATCCACTCTTTTGGCATTCTAGAATGTGAATGCAATGGCTCGATCTCGATTCCAATTTTGTTTCTTTTCTTAAGAGTGTTTTGAATTTTTTTCAAATTACTCGCCCATTTGTCCTTATTTTTAGCAACGGAAAGTGGTGACTTTTTGTAAGATATTTTTAAGAATAAAATTAAGCAAAATTAAAATAATCATTCAAACTCAAGTATAATTGAAAAATCTAACATGGAGAACAGGAAATAGAATTTTAATGGTAAACAACTGGAGTAAAAGTAAACTTCAGTAAAAAGAGCCAAATGGATTATTTTTAAACTAAAAAATGTTTTGGTGGGTGAACTTTTTCAACAAAATTGATGATTTTTTGTTGTATTTATTATTTTTATATAAAAGCTCATCAAATTCCGGCACGCCACTTGTAAAATTACAAAATTTGTTTTTCAAGTCATATACCTGATGTACACCATTTATAGCCCAGTCATTGTCCTCACCTGTTATAGCCCAGTCATTGTCATCACCTGTTATAGCCCAGTCATTGTCCTCAACTTTCCCTCTGAAGTTTGACTCTTACAGATCACCAATTACCAATTTTTTTCTTAAATTTCAACAACTACAACTTTTTCATGTTCAAATGAGATAAACTCAAAGTGTTGTTTTTTATTTCTTAGAGCATTGCGATATTTAAGACGTAAGATCACAGATGTAGATTTATAACCACTGAATGGGTTCTTAAATTTGGTTGAAGGGTAGGACCAATAGCAGGTTAATGGAGTGTACTTTGTTTGAACCAACATAAATGTGAACGCTATCGATGTAAATGAACGGAGGGGAGAGTACTACTGGTCAGAGCAAACCGCTTAACGGGCCAATGATGGCCCAAGGCTTGCTTAGAGGCTAAAAATTGTTTTCAAGATTATTATTTTGGCGCCCCGTCTAGCTCGGCTCCCTGCGCGGCCACACAAGATGGTGGAGGATGTCAGGGACTCAGGTTAGGGGTGTAGTAGCCTTTAAAATAGGCACCCGGAGACAAACTCACGATACATATTGATGCATGCACAAACATATATTGTTTATTGAACCGGTTAACAGCATACGAAAACATGTATTGTTTATTGAACCGGTTAACAGCATACACAAACATGTATTGTTTATTGAACCGGTTAACAGCATTCACAAACATGTATTGTTTATTGAACCGGTTAACAGCATACGAAAACATATATTGTTTATTTAACCGGTTAACAGCATACGAAAACATATATTGTTTATTGAACCGGTTAACAGCATACGAAAACATATATTGTTTATTGAACTGGTTAACAGCATACGCAAACATGTATTGTTTATTGAACCGGTTAACAGCATACGAAAACATATATTGTTTATTGAACCGGTTAACAGCATACGAAAACATATATTGTTTATTGAACCGGTTAACAGCATACACAAACATGTATTGTTTATTGAACCGGTTAACAGCATACGAAAACATATATTGTTTATTGAACCGGTTAACAGCATACACAAACATGTATTGTTTATTGAACCGGTTAACAGCATTCACAAACATGTATTGTTTATTGAACCGGTTAACAGCATACGAAAACATATATTGTTTATTGAACTGGTTAACAGCATACACAAACATGTATTGTTTATTGAACCGGTTAACAGCATTCACAAACATGTATTGTTTATTGAACCGGTTAACAGCATTCACAAACATGTATTGTTTATTGAACCGGTTAACAGCATACGAAAACATATATTGTTTATTGAACCGGTTAACAGCATACACAAACATGTATTGTTTATTGAACCGGTTAACAGCATTCACAAACATGTATTGTTTATTGAACCGGTTAACAGCATTCACAAACATGTATTGTTTATTGAACTGGTTAACAGCATACGAAAACATATATTGTTTATTGAACCGGTTAACAGCATACACAAACATATATTGTTTATTGAACCGGTTAACAGCATTCACAAACATGTATTGTTTATTGAACCGGTTAACAGCATACACAAACATATATTGTTTATTGAACCGGTTAACAGCATTCACAAACATGTATTGTTTATTGAACCGGTTAACAGCATTCACAAACATGTATTGTTTATTGAACCGGTTAACAGCATTCACAAACATGTATTGTTTATTGAACTGGTTAACAGCATACGAAAACATATATTGTTTATTGAACCGGTTAACAGCATACGAAAACATATATTGTTTATTGAACCGGTTAACAGCATACGCAAAAATGTATTGTTTATTGAACCGGTTAACAGCATACGAAAACATATATTGTTTATTGAACCGGTTAACAGCATACGAGAACATATATTGTTTATTGAACCGGTTAACAGCATACACAAACATGCATTGTTTATTGAACCGGTTAACAGCATACGAAAACATATATTGTTTATTGAACCGGTTAACAGCATACACAAACATGTATTGTTTATTGAACCGGTTAACAGCATTCACAAACATGTATTGTTTATTGAACCGGTTAACAGCATACGAAAACATATATTGTTTATTGAACTGGTTAACAGCATACACAAACATGTATTGTTTATTGAACCGGTTAACAGCATTCACAAACATGTATTGTTTATTGAACCGGTTAACAGCATTCACAAACATGTATTGTTTATTGAACCGGTTAACAGCATACGAAAACATATATTGTTTATTGAACCGGTTAACAGCATACACAAACATGTATTGTTTATTGAACCGGTTAACAGCATTCACAAACATGTATTGTTTATTGAACCGGTTAACAGCATTCACAAACATGTATTGTTTATTGAACTGGTTAACAGCATACGAAAACATATATTGTTTATTGAACCGGTTAACAGCATACACAAACATATATTGTTTATTGAACCGGTTAACAGCATTCACAAACATGTATTGTTTATTGAACCGGTTAACAGCATACACAAACATATATTGTTTATTGAACCGGTTAACAGCATTCACAAACATGTATTGTTTATTGAACCGGTTAACAGCATACGAAAACATATATTGTTTATTGAACCGGTTAACAGCATACGAAAACATATATTGTTCATTGAACCGGTTAACAGCATACACAAACATGTATTGTTTATTGAACCGGTTAACAGCATACGAAAACATATATTGTTTATTGAACCGGTTAACAGCATACGAAAACATATATTGTTTATTGAACCGGTTAACAGCATACGCAAACATGTATTGTTTATTGAACCGGTTAACAGCATACGAAAACATATATTGTTTATTGAACCGGTTAACAGCATACGAAAACATATATTGTTTATTGAACCGGTTAACAGCATACACAAACATGTATTGTTTATTGAACCGGTTAACAGCATACGAAAACATATATTGTTTATTGAACCGGTTAACAGCATACACAAACATGTATTGTTTATTGAACCGGTTAACAGCATTCACAAACATGTATTGTTTATTGAACCGGTTAACAGCATACGAAAACATATATTGTTTATTGAACTGGTTAACAGCATACACAAACATGTATTGTTTATTGAACCGGTTAACAGCATTCACAAACATGTATTGTTTATTGAACCGGTTAACAGCATTCACAAACATGTATTGTTTATTGAACCGGTTAACAGCATACGAAAACATATATTGTTTATTGAACCGGTTAACAGCATACACAAACATGTATTGTTTATTGAACCGGTTAACAGCATTCACAAACATGTATTGTTTATTGAACCGGTTAACAGCATTCACAAACATGTATTGTTTATTGAACTGGTTAACAGCATACGAAAACATATATTGTTTATTGAACCGGTTAACAGCATACACAAACATATATTGTTTATTGAACCGGTTAACAGCATACGAAAACATATATTGTTTATTGAACCGGTTAACAGCATACACAAACATGTTTTGTTTATTGTACTGGTCAATAGAACAGCCCATTTCAGCCCACATATAAACGCGTGTAACAAACTACTATCTAAACTAGGAGACGGGGGGGGGGGAAATAAACAAAGAAAAATTCTGAGTTTCATCTTTGTATGGCTTCGTCTGTTTGGTAACCATAGTGACGCTGCTTTCAAGAGGAGACAAACAAGTTATTCAGCTAAATGACTTTTAATAGAGTTACACACTAGAGACGTTAGAGAGTGTGGCGGCTCTGACACGCTTTCAAACAAACTAATGAACGCAGACTGTACACGACGATTTTATTTTATTGTATGTATCCCTGTGAGATGTACAAATAGGACGAGTGTCATTTGCGGGGCCTAGGACGAGTGTCATTGACGGGGCCTAGGACGAGTGTCATTGACGGGGCCTAGGACGAGTGTCATTGACGGGGCCTAGGACGAGTGTCATTGACGGGGCCTAGGACGAGTGTCATTGACGGGGCCTAGGGCGAGTGTCATTGACGGGGCCTAGGACGAGTGCCATTGACGGGGCCTAGGACGAGTGTCATTGACGGGGCCTAGGACGAGTGCCATTGACGGGGCCTAGGACGAGTGTCATTGACGGGGCCTAGGACGAGTGTCATTGACGGGGCCTAGGACGAGTGTCATTTGTGGGGACGAGGACTAGTGTCATTTACGAGGACTAGGACGAGTGTCATAAATATCGTACATCTTGCATATGGTTTTTAAGGAATCGATGCCTGAATTTAATTTAGCGCAAGGTACTCTCCAGCAACTAGAGTGATCTACATCACAGTGTTGAGTATCATGCAAAACTCATGTCTAGTTTGAAGAAAACGTAGCCTGCACGCAGCCAGAGCTTAAGAGTGCCACCACAAAATACAGCATACACCCCCCCCCCCCCCCAAGCTAAGCTACTTTTAATTACCTGGGTCCAAAAATACATGAATAAAAAGTAAATAAGAAAAATAAAGAGAAAGAGGGAAGTTTAACCCAATTTGTTTCAGACCGGTTGTGTGCTCTGTGACTGGAGTCTTCACAAACGTCTTTGTGACTTGTCAATGTTTGCCCCACTGTTTGTCCCAGAGTCTGTACCGGCGGTTCCCCCCCCCCCGGGCCATCCTCCTCCCCCCTCCCCCCTTCTCTGAGCAGTAGATAAAATAGAGAGACAAGAAACGAGAGACCCTGATCAATACGGCCCTGTTGTAATACTTTGGCTTAGAGCCCATTTGCCTCGGACGTTTTGATAGTGATGCGCGAGAGAAGAGGTTGTGTGTTTGCGTGCGAGGGGTGGTGGAGAGAGGGGAGTGGCAGTAGTTGGTTTCTATACATATATATATATAGAGAGAGAAATAGAGAGAGAGAAAGTGAGAAAGAGAGAGATAAAGAGAGATAGAGAGAAAGATATATATATATATATATATATATATATATATATATATATATATATTAGAGCTGCTGTTCGATTAAAAAAATTGATCGCAATTAACGCATGATTAAGATTTTTAATCGCAAATTAACGCACTTTTTAATCGACACAATATAACACATTTTGTTTCTATTCAAACATGTAAGTTAGAATATCATAGCGTAAAATTGGTATAATAAGCAATTCAGATTAATTTACGAAAGAGGTATAATTAATTGTAACAGATTTATTAAGCATCAGCACTAATGTCTGTTGAATTTGTTATTGAGACCAGTTTATTGACATGTATCAATCACGTCAAGTGATGCGAGTTATTTTTTAATCAACAACAATGCCAAACATGTGTTTTTCTCGTACCATAGGTTCCGAGCTAATGACGTATTTCAACCCTTCTCTCCTCTATCCCTGTCATATTTTGCTTCACTTTGCCCCCACGTATGTCTTGTTAACCAAACCCTCCACTACCGTACTTACCCCCTTCACTTCCTATTCCAAAACAAAATACACACGTCATTTATATCTCATATGTGCCTTTTCCTTCATAAAATAATAGTATAGCCAGAAAGTACTTACTTGCTCACTTATTATTAACGCGTTTTTTTATTCACCCCTTTCCCACCCTGTTAGATTTTTGACACTCTTAGCAGCTTCTCTCCCCACAAAGATGACGTTACTATCAGCCGTACCGTACCCCCTCTGTCCCATTTTTCCAAATCATGGCACCTGTCAATCAACCAGATGTTCACTAATGGTATCATTGAGTGTCATAATTATTATTAAGAAAAGACAATCCTATTGTTTCAAGGCCATGTAGCTGCTATGATTTTATGTAAGCGTGACAGTTTCTGTATTCGGTGGATTTTTTTTTCTTTTTTTTAAAATCTTGTCTGATCTAGTTATGGTTATAGAATTGGATTATTTACTGATTACTGAAATGACAACATTTGGCTAAAATTTAACATATTTAGGCATTTGCGTTAAAAATGTAATCGCATATGTATAACGCATTAATTACGCTTTAATTGCAGTTAAAAAAACAGCCCGATATAAAATATTAAATTTAGCTCAGTGTCACAATAATTCTGAAAAATGCAACCACTGTCTCGTGTACTGTCTAGACCTTGATTGACAGGTGTCATGTATATGAAACTATTAGTGCAGCTGTTGCAGACGTGACCGGCCTAATGCTGTATTATCAAAATGCGATAAAAAATTTGCGCAAAAAATGATGATACAAAATGTCTAGCATCTCGTTAGTTTTAACCTGGCTCATTATACGCTTATTTATTTTTTTACCTTCAAGTTGACTTCAATAATACACTACAGCATATAATGTAAACTAGTGAATGAAACTTTTCTCTTTTTACATCGACCGGGAATGGAGCAGGAGGTTTACTTGTCGAAGGGCTATATAACAAAAACATCTTCATTTATATTACAAGTGGGAATTTTGTCGACATTTCTGGGGTAGAGAGTGTATGCGGATTGCAACAGGGTAGGGTAATAGATCTACTTAAAAAGTGAACAAACCTTAGCTTCAAATTTGTTGAGTGAAATACTGTTATTTATCGATTTCTTGAACTTGCAATATTTTGGTCAAATTAACGCATTTAGGTGTTGCGTTAAAAAATTTAATCGCAAATTGTTTTTGACGCGTTAATCGCAAATTAACGCAGTTTAATCAGCAGCCCTAATATATATATATATATATATATATATATATATATATATATATATATATATATATAGAGAGAGAGAGAGAGAGAGAGAGAGAGAGAGAGAGAGAGAGAGAGAGAGACTTTGAACTTGTTATCATTAATATGTTGTAATGAAACATTCACATAAGAAAACGTATAAAGATATATGAAAAATTGACAACCCCTCCCTCCTCGTCATTATAACAATATATAACTAACTACAGGACATCTGTTTCTAATTATAGAACAAAAAAAACCTCACTCATAAACTTTCTCCACAAATTTTTTTTTTGTTAAATTGTATTAAATGTTTATTAAATAATATTAATAAAAAAAAATATTAGCATTACATAGCAGAAGTTAACTACCAACCACCCCTTCCCAATGGAACACATCACAATAAAAGTGAAACTGACATTCAACCTCTCCCATACCCCCTTCACACACACATGTCATACATATAATGTGCCAGCGGTCCCTAAGTGAAAGTGGAGACAACGTTTATTGGGTTATCACTTACAGGGCCGTTCTACAGCCTAGGGTCCCCACCCCTCCCATCCGAAGGGCCCCTCTCTACCATTAGGAATTCTAACCCAATCTGATTTTTATTGGCCCCCCAACATGTAGTTTTTACCAGGGGCCCACAAATACCTCTAAAAATTATCTGCCCTGGGGCCCCAAAAAAAACTTTAAAAAAAAACGGCCCTGATAACACACATGAGAGAACGAATCTCATCATATAGACCAGAGAAACTGCAGTAAAACTATCTATCTATAGACCAGAGAAACTGCAGTAAAACTATGTATCTATAGACCAGAAAAACTGAAGTAAAACTATGAATATATAGACCACAAAAACTGAAGTAAAACTATGTATCTATAGACCACAAAAACTGAAGTAAAACTATGTATATATAGACCAGAAAAACTGAAGTAAAACTATGTATCTATAGACCAGAAAAACTGAAGTAAAACTATGTATCTATAGACCAGAAAAACTGAAGTAAAACTATGTATCTATAGACCAGAAAAACTGAAGTAAAACTATGTATCTATAAACCAGAGAAACTGTTGATTACTGAAGTAAAGACTATGTATCTATAGACCAGAAAAAATGTTGCTTACTGAAGTAAAGACTATTTATCTATAGACCAGAAAAACTGTCGATTACTGAAGTAAAGACTATTTATCTATGGACCAGAAAAAACTGTTGATTACTGAAGTAAAGAATATTTACACACCAGATCAAAGGCCCGGTACCCGGACCGGCGATTGACTCCTTATAATTTAGTTGTATCCCTTTGACCATCTTTACAAATTCCCCAGTCTATTTTTAGCCGCGGAAGTTACACACACGTACGTATGCCAGGCTAGCCGATTATGTTATGACAAAAATCACTTTAACTCTTCCCTTGATACTCAACTATTGAAGTAAGTAAATACTCATAGGGTGATCAATAATCAGACCTAGGTAGTGTGTGTGATTGTGTGTGTGTGTGAGAGAGAGACTGAGAGAGAGAGAGAGAGAGAGAGAGAGAGAGAGAGAGAGAGAGAGAGTGTGTGTGTGTGTGCTGCAATATCATCACTCTGTTTGCACTTTAGTTGTTTTGTTAAAGCATTGGATGGGGAAGATCAGTGTTTTCTCGGATCTATATATTGCCAGTAACACGAGACAGTAATAGCACAGAGCAGCATCAAACAACCCGTAATTTGAGAAATTGAAAACTCTATCAAACCATAAATACATATATTTTAGGTGTTGTATTTCCACACACACACACAAAAATTGTGATCTTTTTATGACGCAATGCTTTTTTTTTTTAATCTCTTTTCATAATCTTTGATAATTATTCAGAAAATGTTCACTTATTGTTCACTTTATTCCTTTCTGTACTGCTTTATATGATATGGTTATAATATATATATATATATATATATATATATATATATATATATATAACATAAATCTGATCCAGGAAGTGATTACTGATATATCATAATTTCTAAAGCATAAATTCTCACCCTGAAATGGTCTTTATAGAAGTAATTCGGAACACTTGTGTGCTTGTGAATTCAAAATGTGGCAAAGAGATAAGCAGAATAGCTGATCAAAGTAAATGGCTGTCAAAGTAAATGGTTGTCAAAGAAAATGGTTGTCAAAGAAAATGGTTGTCAAAGAAAATGGTTGTCAAAGAAAATGGTTGCCAAAGTAAATGGTTGTCAAAGAAAATGGTTGTCAAAGTAAATGGTTGTCAAAGTAAATGGTTGTCAAAGTAAATGGTTGTCAAAGTAAATGGTTGTCAAAGTAAATGGTTGTTTAATAATAAAGGCCCGAATGTCCTTGATCGTCACATGCTGTGGTTGATTGGATAAACTGTCCGCATAGAACATAATGGCAGACAGGTTAAATAAATGTTAAAACCTTTCTAATGAATTAGTACAATTCTCCCTACCACCCTCAAACACATCTCTGGATTGTAATCTCTTTTCTATTCTGCTTATTTTCAGTCTATGCTATGTGCTCGAATCTACAACCGTTATCAATCATTAAACGTATTACTAAACAAGAGCTGTCGTGCTAAAAGATCTGTCCTTTTGATACTGAGCAATACCAGAAATGCCTACTGCCAGAAAGCGGCGGCAACATTGTATTGTATAATTGTATTATTGTTTTTAATACTTTTTTGGTCTGTGTTGGCGAGACTTCAAGAGCATTTGTAAACACGCACCTAATCATTAGGATCTGACAAGAACTGTGCCAGAGACACGAACTTAGAGCAAACCATTTTTCCCCCCATCTATTCTTTATTTTTGGCCACACATTTTTCTTCTTTTTTTTTCAAGCCAGAAACAACTTTTCGTCGGAAACTTAACGTGCCACGAAGGTTAGAATGAAATTAGCAACATAATTACCTGGCAAATGCTTATTCTTGTTGAGATAACTCGGTCAACACAACGTGAGCTTAGCGAGAGTTTTACTTCCCCTTTGCTCCACCGCTTTCCCCAACTCATCCTTTCCGTTACATTTAGTACATATACAAGGAGAAACAATATGTAAAGCTTACATATGGTTTTATATAGGATATGCATTCGTTGGAAAAGAAAAAAAAACATATTTTTTGGCATACAGATATAAAGCTTGAGTCTCCTTACTTCAACCACTTTTAAAATTGATGTTTGTAGGTTTGTTGTGTGTGTTTTTGTGTGATGCAGTATTCAAATTAGAAATCACGGTTTCCCTACCAAGTAGCGAAGAATGGATTCAGAATTTTTCTTTATGGGAGAAAATGTTAAAGTTTTATTCAGCTTTATCCATTTGTACGTCACTTGTCCATCATGGTGCCCCCCTCCCCCACCCATCCCACCCCCCCACCCTCGGTCATTGCAGTCTCAGATATGGCGAGGTTATCGAAAAACATCAATGCTTGTCACTGGTGCCAGTGTTGTTATTGTTGTTGTTATTGTTGTTGTTATTGTAAAAATTGGTCAGAATCTTTGCGGCTCTAGGTAAAGAAATACTTGTCGTGGCCCCAAAAGAGCATTAAATTTGATAGGAATCGGTACCTTTTAACAGGGGGGGGGGGGCTATTTAGCCCATCATTAAGAACGGCTGAGTCTGATTTGATATAAGTATAGTTCCCTTAACACTAAAGGGCCATCGGGGGCAGAGGCGAAGGGTAGAGTTCATCTGTTTCCGTGACCTCGGCATAGACTGTGTATGTTTAGCACTTCACTTCTCCAACTTGTGTGGTATTAACCAATTTTCACTAGGGCATGAACAAATTCTCTTGGTTCTCACCGAGGATCGAACCCAGTCGACCACACGTCCCAACAATCGGCATAAATGACAGCGATCAAAGAAGTATAATTAGGAATTTCATAACAAAAGAAGAAATGTATAGGTTTAGCTTAAATATCGATTTTTTTTAAAAAAATCCATTGTCGTAAGAATTTGCACTTCAAACTATTCTTTTATTATATTCGAATCTCGAATTGGTAAATCAAGATTATTACTGACAATATACTCTGCAGTTACTGACAATATACCCTGCAGGTGGAGAGAATCAACCAACTAAACATTAACGTCATAGCACTCATACATATGTTAGCAAAACATGTCGTTAACGGAAGGAATCGTTTGTGTGAACGGTACGACTCAATCAATGAACGGATCACCGGAAGTGGAGCCAACGAATGAATCAACAATTCGAAAAAAAAAATAATGAATATTTACCACTGGCGGGAAACAAAAGAATTGATGATTTCTGCGAATCGTTAGTCGAGGGGTAATTTGTCTCAATTTTAGGGGAACTTAAGTTTGCTGATCAAAGGGAAGGAACTCTTTAAAAATAAAGAATCTACCACTTCATGAAAGCGAATGGTATTAATGCTTCCCTCCTCTCCCCACATCCCAGTCAACGAACCCACCATATTCTTCTCTTTCTCCTCCATTTTCGTTTAACAATATTTTGTTAACATTTGTATTCTTTCTATTTTATCTTTTGTTTTTAACATTTTCTTTTAGATTTTGCAATGATTTTTTAGAGCCATTTGACATTTTAGTGCAAGGAACACCCTATTGATATCACATTCATACTTATTCTTAAGTTCTGTTGAGGCTCTGGCGGTAAGGACCCCTTATGCAGTATGGGCCCCTTAGGCAGAAGATCATCTTAGGCAGTATGTGCCCCTTATGAATTAAGGGCCCCTTAGGAAAAAAGATCATCTTACGCAGTACGGACCCCCTTATGAAGTAAGAACCCCTATTGCAGTATGGGCCCCTTAAGCATTAAGGACAACTTATGCAGTAAGAACCCCCTTATGAAGTATGGGCCCCTTATCCACTCTCGCAGCCTGCCGTTTCTGGCAAAACAACACCCTGTCATCCTTTCTAGCCTTGGAGGTGCCAAAACAAATAAGCCACAGTCTAATTTGCCTAGCTATCAGAATTCTCTATGAGTGCATTTGGGTCAAGAAAACATTTTTATTTTCTAAAATTACATCCCCCCACCCCCATTTCTTAAAATAAAAATGTTTAAAGGTTAATCTGCAGAATATAAATATCTTTGAATTGGGAATATATTTTCTACAGTTTTATGTCGGATGATTTCCCCTTCCTTGACTTGGCTTTTTTATTTCATTTTTTTTTATTTTCAAATATTCTCTAACTATTTTGCATGTCCAGATGTAACAATCTAGCTATACTGTTTTGTCCAGATGTAACAATTTAGCTATACTGTGATGTCCAGATGTAACAATCTAGCTATACTGTGATGACCAGATGTATCAATCTAGCTATACTGTGATGTCCAGATGTAACAATCTAGCTAAACTGTGATGTCCAGATGTAACAATTTAGCTATACTGTGATTCTAAGATGCATCAATCTATCTATACTGTGATGACCAGATGCATCAATCTAGCTATATTGTGATGTCCAGATGTATCTATCTCGCTAACTGTAATGTTCAGATATTACAATTTGCAATGCCCAGATGCAACAATGTAAACATGAACTCTGCACCGGAACTAATCAACCAGATTCTTTGTTTGAAACCCTACCACCCCTTTTTATTTTTCTAAAATTTAGTTTCGCATCTCCAAAGAAATTCAATGGCGCGACTTGTTTTCCTGTGTCCCAGATTGCCCAAGGCAGACAACTCCACAATAAGGTTAAAGCTTATATTATTAAACGCGTGCACAAAGGAAATCTTTCAATATCATTTTGCCTGGGCTGGAATATTCTTAGAAACTGTTTTTTTTTTCTCTACACGGCGATAATTTCTATATAAATGACCTCGATTTTGAAATTATTTTTTTACTTAAAGCACCCGTCTCCCCCTTTTCCATCTGCGATTTATCAACGCAAGCATTTTTTCGTTTTTGGGAAGACAATTTTTATATTTTTGTCATACTTGGTCTTCAAATTAATTAATACTGCTTCCCAATCAGTGGTCATCACATTTAGTACTACTGATTCCATAAAAGTGGTCATCACATTTATTACTACTGATGCCATAACAGTGGTCATCACATTTAGTACTATTGATGCCCTATTAGTGGTCGTAATACTGATGCCCTCTCAGAGGCTAGATTTAAGAAACTCTCTCACACACACACACACACACACAAATTTTCATTTAACGTCTGTGTAATAGAAAGAGAAAAAAAAATTCTAATAATGAGGACAGAGCATCGGGGAATTGGTTGAGAGGCAGCTATTAATTGAAAATTAGTTATTGATAAATGTTGCTGCAAAATAAAATTTAAAATGAAAACAATTTTATTGAAAACTTGTGTATGTGTGATTGGCCTATCTAAGTATACAACATGTGGTGAACATAGTTTATGATTCTATCATGTGACATTGTGAGAGGGGCGGGTGAAACTTCAGATGTCAGGCATGGGCGTATTCTTGGGGGGGGGGGCAAGGGAGGGGGCAATGGGGGGTGCTTTTGCTTCCCCCCCCCCTTACATTTAAAAAAAATGTCATAAAGTTGTTATTTGCCCCCCCCCCTGGAAAATTTTTGCCCCCCCCCCCTGGAAAAACTTCCCAGCGACGCCCATGATGTCAGGGGATTGGACTGCTCTGTCAACGTTTACCAGCACTAACCGTATAGAAGTATTTCCTATTTTTCTCCCAGAATCCCTTTTGTCATTATCAAGAAAGCAAATTAAATAAAACTATGACGTAATCAAGAAATGTAGTTGTTATGGGGTCTACGTCATAAAATAAATTACATCGTTCAAAGATGGAGACCTCTCATAAGATGTGTGTGGGGGGGGGGGGGGGGCGGGGGGAGGGTATTTCGTTCCTTTTTTTTTTAATAATAATTTCTCGTGTGAATTTTTTTTTAAAGACTTCAAGTTGGCCATCATGGCGCCTGCCAGCGCCCTTCCAAATCTGGATTATCCGTTCCCGCTCTCATTTCTACACGGAGGATGTTGTTGACCCAGCATCCATCGCCATATTGGAATTGATGCTTCAAAATTGAATTTTTTTTTTTCATTTATATTTTTTCTTCATCAGGGACGATTTTTTAAAAAAACGGAAAGGGGGAGGGGGGGTAGGGAGATATAAAATCATTGCAAGCGAATGAGGTCAACGGTCTATCATGCAGATGAATGATTGTAGTTTTTGTATGCTGATATGCACAACTACACATCCCGTGGTAATAGCGATTTTTTTTTGCACACATAATGTGCGTTTTGACATTCCCTAATGCGGACACACATTACAGTGATGATTGTCCATAAGATTTGTTCGACGACACACATTACAGAAATGATTGCCCATAGGATATGTACGAAGACACACAAAAAAATCAAAAACATAAACAAATTATATTTCTACTTATGAGTGCATTTCAATAAAAGGTAATTTTTAAAAAAGATGTTTTTTATATTTTTTTTTCCAGTAGCTTATAAAACTATCATGTGTGAAAGGGGAAACAACCATTATCTTTCCACAGCCTCACATGGGTTATGGGCCTTGATGTAGGTTAAAGATTTGATTATAGATCAACTTGCATTACACACTAAAAATAAATTAACATGAGCCACTATCGATCCTATAATTGTGTTATGTTAAAAAAATGAACAAAAATAAAACATACATTTATAAAATGTTTGTCCTTAGTTCAAATACATTGACATATTTTTATCTTTTTTTTTTCCTAGACATCATTGCAGAAATGTCTCCCATTGACGACAAAATGTCGATGAAGATGATACTTCATTTAAATATAAACTAGTATTCAGCACTAATAGTTTTTTCCCTGGTGGTGGTGGGGGGGGGGGGGGAGGAAGGGGCATCCTAATCGATCATTTGACGTTTCATTCAGCAGCGTACCGGAATGCCCACATTTCAAGGCCGTTGAGATAAAATCTTAGCTGCAGACGATTCTAACGGCGGGCACACCGGGCGCAATCAAACGTCAACTTCGCGCCATTTTTTATATTACCTTTATTTTAAGAATCCAATATCTTCATTTGAGCCTGGGGCCCAAACAGACCATCATGGATTTCATAACTTCAAACCGACTGTACTCTACTCTTTCTGAAAGGCCCCAAATGTTTCTAGTTCAGGGGACATAATAATTCATGTTTGTTAAGTTTCAGATTGGTAGCACTAATTTGGTTGAGATTTCAACGTGAATATTAAACCAATTTAGATTTAACGAGAAAATTATCCTTTGCATAACCCAGTGGAAGAATTTATAAAAAAAAAATATAGGCCTATCATTATTCTTTGGTTTGGACAATTATTGTATTTTGTATTGCATGGGCCCCTCAATCTTAGGAGCTGCGTCGTCAAGCCTGGGCAGGGGAGGTGCTGGTGGTACTTTGCTCCAGGCACACATAGTTCAAGGGAGCACAATTAAGCGTCAAATGTATCTGTTATAATATTAACAGGTGCTTGTACGTAGAATCACATAAAGGGAGCATCCACACAACATTATGGACCCTTCACCTCACAATTTACATCTATCCCCCTTGACGGATGCTCTTATGTCCCTGTGCATCGTCACTTGGCCCACAAATCTTCTTTGCACCAGGGCCCATAATTTCTCTAGACGGCTCAGCTATCTGCTATAAAATGACTTAACAGTTGGTGAGTGTTGGTGAGCAGTTTTCCAGCTAAAATCATACGCATTTAGTTGGGGCAAAATAGATAATTTCCAAATGTAAACGTATTAAAAGGTGTGTTTGACTCCTAGAAATAAAGCACACAAAAGAAATAAATAGAATGTATTGAGTCTTTAAAGTGTCTTTACAAAATGTATAAATAAGACGTCACTTGAATCAGTTGGTTGAGGACTGGGGTCGTTATGGAGCATGGGCATTCTGTTTTATTTCTGGCTCTACAGAGATTAAGAAGGGGGGGGGGGGGGGAATGTTAGCATTAAAAATGTACAACACTAGTTTAGATACATAGGTAAGTGTTATGTAGTCAAGGATACGGCACTGCTAACTCTCGAAACTAACAGCAGCAAAGACTTTAAAAGAGTCTATAAAATATTTCTTTATAATCTCAACAATGCTCTAAAAAGCTGTTATTTTTATTTTTCAAATTAGAATTTATCATTATTATTATTTGTTTCTTTCAAGTTTGAAGAACTTTTCAAAAGGAATTTATGTTATTTTGTTTAGGCTACAATGCCATAGTTGACTGCAAACAATATGGCGGCCTCCGACAATGAATCTGATGAGGAAGGCTAGATATTATTTATTTACAATAATTAATTGTAATAGTTTATTATAAATGCAGTTAAAGAAGTTAAAGAAACAGCTAAAATGCCAACCACACTAGATTTACAAGATAAAACTGTTGATACTATTATCGCCAGTGATATTAGTGGTACCAACAGTGAAATTGAACTGCCGCCAACAACTGTGAATGAAAAGGCTCTTTTAATTGAAAATATGGTTCTAACCGAGCCAGATGAACCTATTAAAAAATTATTAGTTCCTAATCATTTGCTAGATACAAGTAAGTTTTTTTTTTAAATTATTGTCTCATATATAATTTTTAAAGGTTTTGATTTATTCAATCGTCTTGAATGATCACCATCACTTACTTCATTATAATAAAACTAAAAATAAAAACTGTATTTTCTTTGCATGATATTAAGTATCTTTTTTTTTATTTGTAAAGAAAAAACTAATGCATGCAAAGTGGCTATGTATGATTATGGCTGTTTGTTTGTTAAGACAATGACTCACTGAATGAGTAGTAGGCTAAGGCTAGATCGTAATGCATGCACACATAATAAGAGCATTCACAATGTTTTTTTTTTCTTAAACATAGAACTAAAGTTTTTGAATTGTATGTTTTCAAATTGATTAGCATTTAACTGAAACTATTTTTACACTAATAATTTTTTATATTTTCTAGATCAAATATATCTCCTGATTCTATTTATATATCTTTTCTATATTAAACAATTTATAACCCAGTATTGTCCATTGTCTAAGGCTACAAATTAGTTATAAAATGAAATAGCTAAGTAAGTAAAATGAAATAGCTTTCTTTAAATGAAGAATAACTTTTTGACTAAATTACTAATCTATAATTTCAGAAATCTATGCAAAACTTGGCCAAAATGCATACGTTCAAACAAAGCCATCGGAAATTTTATTTGAAGGCTTTGAAGTTGGTAGAAAGCAAACTAAGCAGTTGCTGCTACTCAATTCATCATCTGATGTTTTAAGATTACATATTATACCGCCACAGACAGATAATTTTTCTATAAAATATAAAAAACCTGTAAGTATTTTTTGCTAGGCAATTTAAAGCATTATTATTCCTCCATTTACATTAATCATCCAGTAAATGCCTAAGTTTCAGCCTAAGATAATAACACTTGCAAATTTGTGCATGAAGATAAAAATAATGTAATAAATTGTATTATCCTCATATAAAAGCAACCTTTTTTTAAAATTATTTTTAAGGTTTCCTTTTTATTTTTTTTTTGTTTTCTTTCCCTTTGTAATTTTTTTGTGCTAAATCAGCTGCATTTTAATTGAGCACCTCCACAATATGACACTTTTTTTTTCTAGGAAAGAATGGTAGCTGGCATGGTTTTAAAATGTACTGTAGAGTTTAATCCTGATGAATGGCGATATTATTATGACTGTATTCGCATTCATTGTCAGGTAAGTGTTTTTTTTTTTTTTTATATTTACCATTCCCTAAGCTAGTGTGGAACTTTTATGTCACCTTTGTTTTCAACTATAAGCTATACAACACTTAAAAATAACCAAATTATGTTGCCTGTGTGTTGGTCACATAGGTGCCTTCTATGCCATGTAATATCAGAATACATGCCCGAAATCAAATTTAATCCAGTTTATTTATCTATTAGAAGAAATGAATTGCTTTTAAATTTATAAGTTTGTTTTTTAAGACATGTTGTTTAGGAAAGTTTTTGGAAACAAAACACAAAAATTTTCATAATGCCCCAACCCCCCTAAACCATCAAATATCCTCCCCCCCCCCCTCCCATTGTGAAACACTGCCTAAGTAAGATTTTCTTTTGCTGGAAGTAATGACTACACATTTCTATCTGCAGGGTGAAGATAATTTAATTGTTCCTATTCATGGGTATCCTGTCATGAACACTAAAGAATTTCCCAGAAATTACACATTTCCTCCAATTCCTGTAGGGAGCAGGTAATGCATAAGTTTTATTTTCATTGGTTTTTTTTTTTAATCTTTGTTTCCAATATACTCAAAGAATTATGTATAACTAAACATATTGGCATTTGTCTTTGACTGTTGGTAAATACATTTCTCCGTCTTTAGTTTTAGTAAATTCTCTTAGTTTTTTAAAGAATTAAAATTAACTGGATTATTAATAATTTTGTAATTAATGGTAATATTCTTTTACCTTCAATCTGCAGCACTACGAAAAGTTTTCCTTTGAAGAGTGTGGCACCTATTGATTTCGAATTCTCTTTTAAGTACATTCAGCGCCATCCAGCATTTCAGATTGACCCAGAATCAGGTAAAAAAACTATGTACTTTCTGAAAGCATTGTGAGTGTAATTGTTAGCCAATTTATAAATGTTTGTTTAACCCTCTGTGAATAAAGATTTCACTTAATGGTTAGTCCTTGAATGAAAGATATTAAGAACAGACCTATCAATCTGTTGTTCTGACTGAACATAAAAAAAAATATATGGCTGCAATGTTTATTGTACTTAGTTTTTCAGCTGATGTAGTATTTGTTTATTATATGTAAGCATTGCTTCTTACAGGAATTGTCCCTGCCAACAGTGAAACAGAGATCACTGTAACGTTTGCACCTTTTGAGTTCCAGACGGCAGTAATGAAAGTTGAGCTGGTTGTGTCACAGTTCAACTTCAAAGGACTAATCTCAACCTTCACTGGTACATCACAGCCAGGTCTTCTCAGGTGCCATTCTTTGATATTACAGATATAATTAGGCTGAAGCATAATGTCTAAATTTTGTGCAATATTTACGTTACAAAGTAGATATTCATTAAATAAGCCTAAGCCTGTGTTTCTGAAGACAATGAGATTCAGCCTAATTATAACCTTGGCTATTTGTGTAATGAATTCATAAGTGATGCCATTTTTATTTGTTTTGTTAAATTCATACACTACTTTCATTTTACTTTGAGCTCACCTAATTGAAGTGGGTGACTTAAATGTAATTTTCAATTCAATACTGTAATGCTGTATAACTAGCTGGCCCTTTTGTCAAGTTATTTATTATGCTGAAACTGCTGGGGTTTATTTTATTTTATTTAGTTTTCTTTATAACTTTTATGAAAATTCAGCTACAATTTTTTAAAATTCTATATTCAACTTTTACCTACTGTTGACATTAAAGTAAGGTGGACTTGGGGTATCAATGAACACTGCCTGAAACTAGAATTTAAACCTGTTCAGCGGATTTTTAATTCAGAATTATCATCTTACTATTTTAAATAGAAAAATTAGATCTAAAATATTTCAGTAAGGATTCTAAATTGTCAGTAGAAAGAATTTCTAAATACCTTCTCCTTTCTTAATCTTTTTTATTTTTAAGATACATTTTAAAAGTTAAAATATGAACTTTGGATATTTTTCAGAGATAAGACTTTAACAAGTATTCAGTCTGCAGTTCTGGATCCTAAATCTGTTTCCCCCATTGAAAGAGCCCGAAGTATGAAGCAGTCGAAAAATAAGCCTGCGGCTACAAGGAAGGTGACTTCAGCTCCTAGTCAGGTTAGAAAATATGCCAGGCTTTTTTTAGTGAATCATACAGGTGGTCATTTGGTGAAGATACCATAGATGACTACTTGTTGGTCAGTTAGTACGAACATAACAGATGGCTATTCTTTGGTAATGAATGTACATTATAGATGGTTGTTTGTTAGTTATCAAGTAAAGATACAATAGATAGTTGATTGGAGCAGTTGTCTATTAGTTGTTCTGCCACTATTGAACAATAAATTAACTGTTAAAATGTGTAAAATGTCAGTTGATTCTGATATATAGACCTACATTTCTTTTCATCAGATTCCATTAGAGAAGAATGGCATTCAGTTTCCACAATTAATTGAATCACCTCATGCAGTTGCTAAAGTTCTTTTACAGAAACCTGGAAAGTTAAAAGTCAATGAAATGAGACAAAGTATGATTCTCAGCTGTTAAAAATTAATAAAAATAATAATAAAAGAATCAAGAGTATTTTCTTTTTTGGTTACATTAGGGAACAAAAGAAATTATCTTTATTAGCATAAAAAAATCTACTCTTATTAACATTGTCATTCTGATAATCTATTTTTCACCTTTTTATACAAAAATGCCACTGGCTAAATATATCATATTACTTGAAGCATTTTGTTCTTCATTCCATATTCCTGCGATGAAATCTCTTTTAACTTTCAGATCTGCAACAACAAAAAGAAGGATCGGCTATGACACGTCAGATGAAGGTGAAACATCAATAAAGCTCCTTATAAATATATTGTACACTATACTGTTTATATTGTACACTATACTGTTTATATTGTACACTATACTGTTTATATTGTACACTATACTGTTTAAGTTAAAAAAAAAGTCTAAGTTCTGAAAAAGAAAACTATGCTCATTAAATTTTTTTTATTCAGGAAGCACTATTTGATCAGCTTGTTCGACAAAATGTTTATGAAGAGAGACAAAATCAGCTACGGTGGCAGGTTAAGCTAGGTGACAGGCCAATGACCATAGCTGAGAAATTTCAGATTCTAGAAGAAAGAAGTGTTGCTGAGTCATATTACAGGGTGAGAATATTTTACTTTGTGAAACAATTGAGATGAAGCAAAGTGTAAATATCTGGAACTTTTCATTTTACTTCTTCTTTAATTACTGCTCAGTTTCTGAGCCTCTCATACTTAATTTCAGTTTAAATATTGTATTCAAATTTATGTATAATTTTTTTTTTTGTCTTTTTAGCCTTTACATCAAGAAAATATTTCAAATAATCTGACATTAGTCTTTCTTATTTTCTTTTCATGCACTTCTGATCATTTTTAGTTCTATATCTCTTAGCACAAAGTTCAAGGCATTCCTTTAGAAGATGAAGAGTTTTTACGCCCCAACACTATCTCTTTGTATCGCAGAACCTTTCGAGGTGTTGATACGGTAAAATAAAACATTTTTTATTAGAGCTATGTACTGTGTCAAGATTATTTAAAACAGTATATTGATGTTACATTACTTTTAATTGTACAAATAAGTTAAATAATATTATTTTTCTTCAAAGGTTGCTGATAAAATTGCTACATTTGACAGCTATTCTAATGACCTATGGGATGCCAGACATGCTGCGTTAGATAGATTTGTTCAAGCAGCAAGAAAAGTATGTTTTTTTTTTGTTTAAATATTTTCACTTATTCAATTATATATTCCTTCATATTTTTTATTGATTTATAGAATTATAAAATATTAATTAATATTATAAACTGTTAAAAAAGATTTAGTCTAGACTAGATATTCTGTTAAATTTATATCATTGTGTTATTATAATTAGGTTATAATTCGTAATCGCTGTGACAAAAGACTCCGAGATTTAAAGAAACTGAAGAAAAGTATATCTGGTGTTGTTCAAGTTGAAGGTACGTTTGATAAAAAACTTAAGGCTATAATTTTAGTTTCAGTTAAAAATTTGATGAAAGATTCTTAAAACACCGTTTTGCTTATACTATGAAACGTGAAAATCCAAAAGCCCAAGAACCTGGAATCTGATAAATTATTTAAAAAAGAATTTAGCCTCAGAATCTAAATGAACTTTGCATATTCATCATCCAGCATGTCATTTCTATTTTTGTTAGTTCTCTTACTCTTCCTTATTGCTTGCTCCTCCTTAAAGCCACGATTAGAATTATCCTTGTAATGCAATCATCATGCTCAATTTCGGAAATTTTTTCTGAAATTAATTGTATGCTTTTCTTTCCAGTTTTCTTCATTTTAAAAATTTAATAAAAAAAAATGAAAAAATATTGTATTTGACATTTAAATATTCAATGTTGGCCTTGAAATTTAAAATGTTTACTGCAAAAAATTACTTGAAAAAAAAAAAGAAACGATATAGTCAGGATGCAAGGAATGGATCCATTGATTTTCATTTTAAATTATGAGGTATCATTGTATTGTTTTCAGCAATCCATAATGAAACATGAACAAAATATAATCTCCTAACTATCTCATGTTGCTGAGTTTGTAAAAAGTATATTCCTTCATTTATCTCATGTTGCTGAGTTTGTAAAAAGTATATTCCTTCATTAATAAATGAAAATTGTGCTTTGCAGGTGATAGTAAAATCCACTTAGAAGAAGACAATGCAGATACATTAACTGGAAGCTTCAAGCTCAACAAAATCAAAAAATCTACATTTCCAACTTATGTATCCCCAAAAAACAAAGATGACATGGTGGGTTGTGAGGTTTTTAAACATTCAGTTTGTGGCAACGGGCTTTCAAAGCACATTATACAGCATTATCTTACAAAATAAAAATGTATGTTTTAAATGTAGTTTTAAGCGGGGTTCTTTTTTTTTTTTCAGATTTTTTTTTTTTTTGATAGCTTAAGTCTTTTCATAACAAATTTGTTTTTTCCATCAGGCTCCAGATGCTTTGGGTGTAGTTTCAGTTCCTCCTACAGAAATAGTTGTCAAGAGAGATGTTCCATTTTTTAACCTAAAGGTAATAATGAATCCCAGATCTTTAAAGAAATTTAATTATGCTTACAAAGATAACGTCGAGTGCTAGTCTTTCCCGGGTTCAGTCCTCAGTCAGAATATTTCTAGGTGAAAGCTTTAAATGGGTACCTGACATGGGAAAGTAATGGCAACTGGATATTGTGCTAGCCACACAGTCATTTTATTGGCAATGCCTGTAGAAAAGTTCTACACTTCAAATGCTCAGATTGTCCTCAAGGACTAATGGAACTTTTTATCTGCTTCTAGGAAACCAAAATTTACAAATTACTTTTGGGGTTACTTTCCTAATTATCAACATTTTTTTTTTTTTGTAATTCATTTATGTCTACCCCCCATCGCAGGTTCCTCTTTACTACCAGCTGTATGGATACAAGCCTCATAATGTCCATGAAGCGGCCAGTGGCTATGTTCCTGTGAGAAATCTTCGCAGGCTTAGAACTGGTGCAGAGGTAAGAAGTTGAAGAGATGGATATTATAATTGAACAATGTACATGCACAGGGAAATATATAATAGAAAGTTTTTATAATGTGAAAATAAGAAATGTTTACATATTACTATAAATTAGTATTATATTTCCTCTAGAAAAATGTAAACAATTTTTTTTCAGAATTTTAATATTTTTTTAACTTTATTATTAATTGATCTTCATAAAAATGTAATAGTTGTTATTAAATTATTAGCTTTCAATGTATTACATTACAAACATGACAATTTATTTCTATTAAGGATGAAGAGATCAGATTATCTGCTGACCAGTCAGATCCATGCCAGGTCATCACTGAAGCATCCTGTGAAACCAAAGTCGCCAGGTTTGAGGAAAACGTTTCAGAGAGTAAAGCTCCAGCCCCATTTCCGAAGACATTGAAACCACCAGAATCTCTCTTTAAACCAATGGACTACCCAAGTTTTCACATTATTGTAAGAATGATGTTATAATCGGGATGGGGGAAGGGGCATCATTACTGTCTATTAGTAGCAGATATCTTCTTTCGAAACATAATTAATTTGTTGAAAATTATTCACAAAATAATTCATGCTATTTTATGATGATACTTATGGTATACTTATTATAGTCCAAAAAAGTTTTAATACAGAAGAAAAATTATTACGATTTTGGTAAAGTTTTGACAGTCCAGAGAACCCTAAACGAAAAAGGAAATTGCATGATTTAAAAAAAAATATATTTATTTGGGGAAAATCCTATTTTACTTTTTGTACTTTGAACTTAGGAGTAGTAATTAAAATATTCCACATGAGTTATGGGATTAGGGTAGCAGGGAATTAGATTTCAGGTTCTATAATGTTTTTTAAGATTCCTGCATGGCATCCTTGAATGTATCACCTGATATTAGATAAAGGTGGTAGATTAGGTGGGAGCTTGGCTTACCTAGGTTACAGATGAACTCTATACTTTTTAGAGCATTTTCGAAAAAAAATGCTCTATTGTCCCCGTTTTGTCTGTCTGTCTGTCTGTCTGTCATCACCCTAGATCTCAACAACCATAAGCCCTAGACCCATGATGTATATATCATTTTGTAGGTCTTGGCCTGCCATGTGTGCAGCAAAAGTTCATTTCGCGATCTGACCTCTGAGGGCCGTAAAAGGGGGCTTATAAAGTACCGTTTTTTTACTATATAAGCTATATTAATAAAGGAGCGCCCTGTATCTCAGCAACTATAAGTCCTAGACCCATGATGTATATATCATTTTGTAGGTCTTGGCCTGCCATGTGTACATCAAAAGTTCATTTCGCGATAGGACCTCTGAGGGCCGGGCTTCAGGGCTCCTAAGGGGGCTTATATATTATATATACACCTTGTACGTTCAATAACCCATTCATTTGGTGCGAAATACTGCAGCACGTAGTTTCACCAAGATTTATTAAGAAACTCATCAAATGAAATAGTAAGCTTGCGTTCTGAGTTTAATTGAAAGTATCAGAGCTATGCAACAATTGACGGAGTTTTCGGAAGATTAAATGACTATAATTTCGAATGTTTTCAATTATGAGTCCTATTTCAGTAACCACAAACCACTTATAGTTAGGATTTAAGTAACAAATAATTTTTTTTCAAATATAAAGAAACGCTCTTATAATTTTTTTTACAGATATATGCATTATACAATTGAATTTATAAACATTTCTATAAAATTTACAAATATTTACTGAAAGCTAACAAACGTACTGATACATAACACCTAAAAATGCGCAATAACACGTCCTGTGTTCAGAATGGAACAGGGCTTAATTGCTTGTTTTCCTATATGGGAGCTAATAGGCTCTTCCTATTCATATATACAACAAACTAGAACACTCCGACAGCTCATTAATTAACTTACGGATTTATATTATATTTTCAGAATCCAGGACCAGAGGGCTGCAAAGTTTTCCATCCATCAATGCCATATTCAGAAGTAGATTATGACTTCCATTTATGTCCACTTCCACGCTATCCAAGGAATGACAGGGCAATAACTCAGAAGAAGAAGACTTGGGACAGAGAGGTTAGGCAGCTGAAAATACTTTTTTACTCTATTTATTTTTCTTTAACAAAGCCTTACACTTTTTAGGTTTTTTAAAGTACTTGAGAAATTATACAGGTAAAAAAGAAAAAAATGGTGGATGCAGCAAATAACTTCTTATTTCAATAGTATGGACTCCTAAGCCTTTGGCAAAACCAAAATGGTTTAAGAACAGTCATTAAAAAAAAAAAAAATTAATTAATTTACTTTAATGGCAGCTGTAATGGTAGTCTTATCGCTTTTATGACAATTACTTTTTCTTTTTTAATTTAATAGGATCAATAACTGTCATCAGCCAGTTTAATTTAAAACTGATATGTTGAAAATATTTCCTGTCTTTTTGCAGGATACAATTAGGAAGTATCACATCCTGGAAAACAATTTCCATCACCAGGTCTATCATCTTTGTCCAACACCATCAGTTTATCAAATGTCTGCGTTCCTAGATGGTAGGAACATTTAATAAAATAATATTCATAAAACATATGTTATCATTTACCTACATACATATATATATATGTCAAAATGTGTTAAATTAAATAATTATTACATTGCTTTGAAAGTTTCTTTTAATATCATAGCTAGGGTGCCCTCTAAATACAAGTTTCTTTTATTGATAACATTGCTAGGGTGCCCTCTAAATAAAGACGCTATATATTCAGAAAATTTAAAATATATATTTATTGATCGAGACACTTAGGAGAAAAATACTCTGTATTAAAACCTTTATCCAATTTTCCAGTGAGATTTTTCTAGTTTTAAATCTTTTTTTTTTATTTTAAAATATTTTTGTTCGGGGCTCACCCATTTTCACTATTTTATATAGGCTGCATGTAAAACTGCATCATAAATATAAGGTAAAAATTTGATGGTAGATAATGGGGAGGGCTGGGCTTGACCCAAAAATTTATTAGCCCCTTCAACTAGATAACTAGATAACACTTTAATGAACTGGCTTATGTAGAAAATAAACACAAGTTTAGTAAATTATTTTTTGAAAATAGTCTACATATTTAAAAACAAATATTGAAGAAGAATCCTTTCTTCCTTAATCTAAAGGGCTGCTTAAATTTTTCATTAACCATCTGAACTGATAAAGAACAAATAGACCCAAAACTGATACATAGACTTAGAAAGCATAAGCCTTAACATGATCTGGATTGACTGCTCAAAATCACGGCCTATCCGTGTATTCTATGTAAGACAGTTAATATATGGTGTATAGATAGATCTACGGCCTATCCGTGTATTCTATGTAAGACTGTTAATATATGGTGTATAGATAGATCTACGGCCTATCCGTGTATTCTATGTAAGACTGTTAATATATGGTGTATAGATAGATCTACGGCCTATCCGTGTATTCTATGTAAGACAGTTAATATATGTGGTGTATAGATAGATCTACGGCCTATCCGTGTATTCTATGTAAGACTGTTAATATATGTGGTGTATAGATAGATCTACGGCCTATCCGTGTATTCTATGTAAGACAGTTAATATATGGTGTATAGATAGATCTACGGCCTATCCGTGTATTCTATGTAAGACAGTTAATATATGGTGTATAGATAGATCTACGGCCTATCCGTGTATTCTATGTAAGACTGTTAATATATGGTGTATAGATAGATCTACGGCCTATCCGTGTATTCTATGTAAGACAGTTAATATATGGTGTATAGATAGATCTACGGCCTATCCGTGTATTCTATGTAAGACAGTTAATATATGGTGTATAGATAGATCTACGGCCCATCCGTGTATTCTATGTAAGACAGTTAATATATGGTGTATAGATAGATCTACGGCCTATCCGTGTATTCTATGTAAGACTGTTAATATATGGTGTATAGATAGATCTACGGCCTATCCGTGTATTCTATGTAAGACAGTTAATATATGGTGTATAGATAGATCTACGGCCTATCCGTGTATTCGTAAGACTGTTAATATATGGTGTATAGATAGATCTACGGCCTATCCGTGTATTCTATGTAAGACAGTTAATATATGGTGTATAGATAGATCTACGGCCTATCCGTGTATTCTATGTAAGACTGTTAATATATGGTGTGGCAAGATAGATCTACGGCCTATCCGTGTATTCTATGTAAGACAGTTAATATATGGTGTATAGATAGATCTACGGCCTATCCGTGTATTCTATGTAAGACAGTTAATATATGGTGTATAGATAGATCTACGGCCTATCCGTGTATTCTATGTAAGACTGTTAATATATGGTGTATAGATAGACTATGGCCTATCCGTGTATTCTATGTAAGACAGTTAATATATGGTGTATAGATAGATCTACGGCCTATCCGTGTATTCTATGTAAGACTGTTAATATGGTGTATAGATAGATCTACGGCCTATCCGTATTCTATGTAAGACTGTTAATATATGGTGTATAGATAGATCTACGGCCTATCCGTGTATTCTATGTAAGACAGTTAATATATGGTGATATAGATAGATCTACGGCCTATCCGTGTATTCTATGTAAGCATTGTTAATATATGGTGTATAGATAGATCTACGGCCTATCCGTGTATTCTATGTAAGACAGTTAATATATGGTGTATAGATAGATCTACGGCCTATCCGTGTATTCTTAAGACAGTTAATATATGGTGTATAGATAGATCTACGGCCTATCCGCATGTATTCTATGTAAGACAGTTAATATATGGTGTATAGATAGATCTACGGCCTATCCGTGTATTCTATGTAAGACAGTTAATATATGGTGTATAGATAGATCTACGGCCTATCCGTGTATTCTATGTAAGACTGTTAATATATGGTGTATAGATAGATCTACGGCCTATCCGTGTATTCTATGTAAGACTGTTAATATATGGTGTATAGATAGATCTACGGCCTATCCGTGTATTCTATGTAAGACAGTTAATATATGGTGTATAGATAGATCTACGGCCTATCCGTGTATTCTATGTAAGACTGTTAATATATGGTGTATAGATAGATCTACGGCCTATCCGTGTATTCTATGTAAGACAGTTAATATATGGTGTATAGATAGATCTACGGCCTATCCGTGTATTCTATGTAAGACTGTTAATATATGGTGTATAGATAGATCTACGGCCTATCCGTGTATTCTATGTAAGACAGTTAATATATGGTGTATAGATAGATCTACGGCCTATCCGTGTATTCTATGTAAGACAGTTAATATATGGTGTATAGATAGATCTACGGCCTATCCGTGTATTCTATGTAAGACTGTTAATATATGGTGTATAGATAGATCTACGGCCTATCCGTGTATTCTATGTAAGACAGTTAATATATGGTGTATAGATAGATCTACGGCTCATCCGTGTATTCTATGTAAGACAGTTAATATATGGTGTATAGATAGATCTACGGCCTATCCGTGTATTCTATGTAAGACAGTTAATATATGGTGTATAGATAGATCTACGGCCTATCCGTGTATTCTATGTAAGACTGTTAATATATGGTGTATAGATAGATCTACGGCCTATCCGTGTATTCTATGTAAGACAGTTACTTATATGGTGTATAGATAGATCTACGGCCTATCCGTGTATTCTATGTAAGACTGTTAATATATGGTGTATAGATAGATCTACGCTTATCCGTGTATTCTATGTAAGACAGTTAATATATGGTGTATAGATAGATCTACGGCCTATCCGTGTATTCTATGTAAGACAGTTAATATATGGTGTATAGATAGATCTACGGCCTATCCGTGTATTCTATGTAAGACTGTTAATATATGGTGTATAGATAGATCTACGGCCTATCCGTGTATTCTATGTAAGACAGTTAATATATGGTGTATAGATAGATCTACGGCCTATCCGTGTATTCTATGTAAGACTGTTAATATATGGTGTATAGATAGATCTACGGCCTATCCGTGCATTCTATGTAAGACTGTTAATACATGGTGTATAGATAGATCTACGGCCTATCCGTGTATTCTATGTAAGACTGTTAATATATGGTGTATAGATAGATCTACGGCCTATCCGTGCATTCTATGTAAGACTGTTAATATATGGTGTATAGATAGATCTACGGCCTATCCGTGCATTCTATGTAAGACTGTTAATATATGGTGTATAGATAGATCTACGGCCTATCCGTGCATTCTATGTAAGACTGTTAATATATGGTGTATAGATAGATCTACGGCCTATCCGTGCATTCTATGTAAGACTGTTAATATATGGTGTATAGATAGATCTACGGCCTATCCGTGTATTCTATGTAAGACAGTTAATATATGGTGTATAGATAGATCTACGGCTCATCCGTGTATTCTATGTAAGACTGTTAATATATGGTGTATAGATAGATCTACGGCCTATCCGTGTATTTCTATGTAAGACTGTTAATATATGGTGTATAGATAGATCTACGGCCTATCCGTGTATTCTATGTAAGACTGTTAATATATGGTGTATAGATAGATCTACGGCCTATCCGTGTATTCTATGTAAGACTGTTAATATATGGTGTATAGATAGATCTACGGCCTATCCGTGTATTCTATGTAAGACTGTTAATATATGGTGTATAGATAGATCTACGGCCTATCCGTGCATTCTATGTAAGACTGTTAATATATGGTGTATAGATAGATCTACGGCCTATCCGTGCATTCTATGTAAGACTGTTAATATATGGTGTATAGATAGATCTACGGCCTATCCGTGCATTCTATGTAAGACTGTTAATATATGGTGTATAGATAGATCTACGGCCTATCCCTCGTGCATTCTATGTAAGACTGTTAATTATATGGTGTATAGATAGATCTACGGTCTATCCGTGCATTCTATGTAAGACTGTTAGAATATATGGTGTATAGATAGATCTACGGCCTATCCGTGCATTCTATGTAAGACTGTTAATATATGGTGTATAGATAGATCTACGGCCTATCCGTATCTCTTATGTAAGACTGTTAATATATGGTGTATAGATAGATCTACGGCCTATCCGTGCATTCTATGTAAGACTGTTAATATATGGTGTATAGATAGATCTACGGCCTATCCGTGCATTCTATGTAAGACTGTTAATATATGGTGTATAGATAGATCTACGGCCTATCCGTGCATTCTATGTAAGACTGTTAATATATGGTGCATAGATGATCTACGGCCTATCCGTGCATTCTATGTAAGACTGTTAATATATGGTGTATAGATAGATCTACGGCCTATCCGTGCATTCTATGTAAGACTGTTAATATATGGTGTATAGATAGATCTACGGCTCATCCGTGCATTCTATGTAAGACTGTTAATATATGGTGTATAGATAGATCTACGGCCTATCCGTGCATTCTATGTAAGACTGTTAATATATGGTGTATAGATAGATCTACGGCCTATCCGTGCATTCTATGTAAGACTGTTAATATATGGTGTATAGATAGATCTACGGCCTGCATTCTATGTAAGACAGTTAATATATGGTGTATAGATAGATCTACGGCCTATCCGTGCATTCTATGTAAGACAGTTAATATATGGTGTATAGATAGATCTACGGCCTATCCGTGCATTCTATGTAAGACAGTTAATATATGGTGTATAGACAGATCTACTACCATCCAGTATTTCCTATGGTAAGACAGTTAATATATGGTGTATAGATAGATTCACGGCCTATCCGTGCATTCTTATGTAAGACAGTTAATATATGGTGTATAGATATATCTACGGCCTATCCGTGCATTCTATGTAAGACAGTTAATATATGGTGTATAGATAGATCTACGGCCTATCCGTGCATTCTATGTGTAAGACAGTTAATATATGGTGTATAGATAGATCTACGGCCTATCCGTGCATTCTATGTAAGACAGTTAATATATGGTGTATAGATAGATCTACGGCCTATCCGTGCATTCTATGTAAGACAGTTAATATATGGTGTATAGATAGATCTACGGCCTATCCGTGCATTCTATGTAAGACAGTTAATATATGGTGTATAGATAGACTACGGCCTATCCGTGCATTCTATGTAAGACAGTTAATATATGGTGTATAGATAGATCTACGGCCTATCCGTGCATTCTATGTAAGACAGTTAATATATGGTGTATAGATAGATCTACGGCCTATCCGTGCATTCTATGTAAGACAGTTAATATATGGTGTATAGATAGATCTACGGCCTATCCGTGCATTCTATGTAAGACAGTTAATATATGGTGTATAGATAGATCTACGGCCTATCCGTGCATTCTATGTAAGACAGTTAATATATGGTGTATAGATAGATCTACGGCCTATCCGTGCATTCTATGTAAGACTGTTAATATATGGTGTATAGATAGATCATACCATCCGTGCATTCTATGTAAGACAGTTAATATATGGTGTATAGATAGATCTACGGCCTATCCGTGCATTCTATGTAAGACAGTTAATATATGGTGTATAGATAGATCTACGGCCTATCCGTGCATTCTATGTAAGACTGTTAATATATGGTGTATAGATAGATCTACGGCCTATCCGTGCATTCTATGTAAGACTGTTAATATATGGTGTATAGATAGATCTACGGCCTATCCGTGCATTCTATGTAAGACTGTTAATATATGGTGTATAGATAGATCTACGGCCTATCCGTGTATTCTATGTAAGACTGTTAATATATGGTGTATAGATAGATCTACGGCCTATCCGTGTATTCTATGTAAGACAGTTAATATATGGTGTATAGATAGATCTACGGTAGATAACATCTACTTATAGCTGAATTAACAAACAAATTAAATGAATTGCTTACAACAGTCAGAAGCAATGGGTGATTTTTAAATATGAACAATATTTTTATTTAAATAATTAGTATTTTCAGAGCCTATACAATCCTTCAAAGCCGTGTTACTATTGTTCTGTTATTAAGACATAAGCCTATATAATGTATAAACTGTTACTATTGTTCTGTTATTAAGACATAAGCCTATATAATGTATAAACTGTTACTATTATTCTGTTATTAAAACATACGCCTATATAAAAGCTGTGTTACTATTGTACTATTATTAAGACATACGCCTATATAAAACCTTTGTTATTATTGTCCTGTTATTAAGACATAAGCCTATATAAAACTGTTACTATTGTACTGATATTAAGACATAAGCCTATATTAAATTGGTATGACTATCGTTCTATGATCAAGACATAAGCCTATATGAATGCTGTGTTATTCATTTTAATGATAAAGACATATGTATGTAACTATGAAATCAACGTAAATACTTTTCTATAATGAATACAGACAGGCCAATAAAAATTAATAAAAGTACAAGTCTTACACAGATGTTTTAATCATCAGTTTATTTAGTTTGTTTTACATTCTCTCTGGCGGCGTCCATTCTCTTGATGTAAGGTTCTAGCAGTAGAATTATTGCACTCAGATATGCAGCCACACCCACATAATGTAAGGTTAAGTTGAAGGATCCAGACACTTCCAAAATACTCATCATAAATATTTATTTAAAATTAAACCTTTTTAAGAAAGCTACTATTCAAATGCAGAAAAAAGTAAAAAGAATCCTTTAGATACTACAACTATGTATAATAATTAATGGCCAACAACATACACATGGTTGCCCATCTAGATGTATTGAGTTATAGTCCAGTATAGTCTAGTATGTTGTCCAGTGTAGTCCAGTATAGTCCAGTATATAGTCCAGTATAGTCTAGTATAGTCTAGTATATAATCCAGTGTAGCCTAGTATAGTCCAGTATAGTCTAGTATAAATTGTTATATAGTCCAGTATAGTCTAGTATATAGTCCAGTATAGTTAGTATATAGTCCAGCCTAGTATAGTACAGTCCTGTATAGTCTAGTATATATAGTCCAGCATAGTCTTGTACAGTCCAGTGTAGACTAGTATATAGTCCAGTATATAGTCCAGCATAGTCTAGTACAGTCTAGTATATAGTCCAGTATTTAGCCCAGTACATAGTCCAAGCGTTTATAATCGTTATTAATACATGTATACAAATTCAGTGTGATACATATTTAGCAAAGGATGATGAACAGCCATTATGTGAATAATTCCTAACACCATAAACTGATTTAAATATATTTAACAAAAGGTGTTTAACTGACATTATGCCATACATACTTAACAAAGGATGGTGAACAGCCATTGATAGTGTTGCAGTCATTGTTTGAAATCCAAGTGCTTAACACATTTTTTTCGTCTTCTATAACCATGATAAATTAGAGTTCCAAATGTTTGCCTAACACCTCCAGACACCCCTAATATAACTGATAGACCATCAGTGCCTCAAATGACGTATAAAAATGGGTAAAGTGACTAGCCGTACCTATACAGAAAAATCAAGTTATAGTTCAGTTAATACACTTAAAACTCAAATGGGGGACTGAAAGACAATAAAATGATTTACTCTGATCATCTCCTCAAAACAAAAAGAGTTACATAACTTTTTATGAACTGAGCTGACTCTTTAAAAGACAAATGAATTATTTATATCAAATATTGGTTAAGATACATTCTTAATTTGTTTATTGTGGCTTTACAAATTGTTACACTAAGACTAGATAAAGGACGACAAGTTCTCATGTATTAATATATTTACTCAAACTGTTTGTAAATAAACAATCGGAATATTTGCTCTCCTAATTCATACATTGTTGAATACTTTGTTGGCTCTTACGTGTGATAGTTTATTATTCTTTCAGTAAATGATTTTAAATGTTTGTTGAAACTTAGTATCTTACCTATAATAACCTGGGCTACGGCGACAATCTGAGTGTTAGACAATAGATGGAGGTCTGAAAAAGCTCCAAAGGAAAGTCTAAGTTAACAAAGTCAACTCCACCGCTTATAATTAACATTAAGGCTATATCATCATTGGTCAGACCAGATCTAGCACCTATGGTGGGGAAATAGGTGGACAAATACAGAACCAAAACTCCTGTCATGTTGTAGAGTAGAAGAGCCTGAAGTGACCAAGTCCGAAATAGGTGAATGTTGAAAGCGCCATGAAGCCACTTGAGAAATCTTGAGAAACAACTATTTACAGTGCCTATTTGATCTTCATGAATACAAGTTGCACTACTTTCTTGTAGTGCACAAAAATCTAAACCCACAAAGACATCACTAGCTGGAGCACTTATGACACCCAAGTACTGGACACGTTTAGTTTGAAAGTTTACTTCCCCCATCTGTTGATGCTTTTGGTGACTGCTGCAATCAGTAGAATTTAGTCTGTCTATTTGCGGCTACAGTCATAAGACCGAATTGTCTTGTCAGGCTGCCGTAGTCATAAGAATTTAGTCTGTCTATTTGCGGCTGTTGCAATCATAAGAATTTAGTCTTTCCAGAATTGAGCCTCACTCTACCCTCTGCAAGACCTAAACTGCTATAAAGAAAAGCTTCAATACTTTGTGCTTGACCATTAATTTCATTTGGAATCAATGGAATAAATGTTTTTGCACTCACTGAAATTTTTTTGTTGATTTTGAATTTCAAGGTTCAAATTAGATCACTCTGAACTGAAATGATTTGCCCTGTCAGTTTTCAATTCATGAGCGTGTTTTAGTTTCGTATTTAAACTATTCGCACCATTTTCATTTTCGCATTCCCATTATTAATGAATGGAGGTATCTCTGTATCTACAGTCTCAGATAGTTGTGATGACATCATTTGTTTTATGTCAAGTAATTCAATATTTATATCACCAATAATTACTCCAGTGGCTTGTTTATCGCAGCAGACATTTGAGCCTTGGGTATGTGTCTGAGTTTTATCTTGTTCACACAGGGGGTCTGGTATGATGATGTCATTGGTTGTGTGTGCACTGGGTGTCTGCGGCTCTGAAGGAATTATACTGGTGTATCTTGTTGTTGGTCGCAGCAACATGGACATGCAGATATTATTCATTTCAAGTGCACCAAGTAAAAGAAATGTGCCATGTTCACCATACATCTGAAAAGACACCATTTTTATATTTGAAGTATTACATAAAAAAAAATTCATAGAAAAATCTCATAAGCTATTACTCACAAGCAAACACTCTCATGTCTAAAAACAAGTTATCATTTTGGTTTATTTTTTTAATAAATCAAATGCTCAAATAATTACTATTGCAATGAAATTATCAAAATGATTACAGCTCTGTAAATTTCCCGTCACTTTAATTTGAAAGTGAAGTCACCCGAAATTGTCAGACTTTCATAATAAAAATATAATGAAAGCAATTAAGACAAAACGTAAATTACTACTGTCTTAAATGAGTCTAACATGATTTAATATTTGATATGGATTGGCTGTTGTATATATTTGTGTAGTCTGTGTTTTACCTTATCAATAATTTGACCAGCTGGAGCCTCACAGAACTGAGAGTATGTGTAACATCAATGAATAATTTAACAACATGTTCAGCCTCCATAGAACAGAGTGTATGTGTTACCCCAATCAATAATTTAACAACGTGTGCAGCCTCCATAGAACAGAGTATGTGTTACCCCAATCAATAATTTAACAACGTGTGCAGCCTCCATAGAAAAGAGAGTATGTGTTACCCCAATCAATAATTTAACAACGTGCGCAGCCTCCATAGAAAAGAGAGTATGTGTTACCTCAATCAATAATTTAGCAACGTGTGCAGCCTCCACAGAAAAGAGAGTATGTGTTACCCCAATGAATAATTTAACCACAGTATGACCTAACAGAACAGAGAGAATGTGTTACCTCAATGAATAATTTAACCAATATGTGGAGCCTACATAGAACAGAGAGTATGCGTTACCTCCATGAATAATTTAACCACAGGTGGAGCCCCCATAGATCCAAGAGCCAGTCCACTAGTCGCTACTGCAGTTGCAAAAGATTTTCTCTTGTCAAAATACCGACTTATCAGAGCAATGGAAGCCACCGCCGTTGTACCGGTTGATACACCTGATAAAAAAATACATGATAGATAGTAGATTGTACAAGAAAAAAAATATCTCTTCAAAAGTTTTGTATTTAGATATTCTCAAACTGTCGAAACCTCTGCTTATAAGGTGTTATTTATTTTTCATTTCAGAGACTCCTACGTATTTGGGGGTCTTAACAAAATGTGCATTTAGGTGTTCCAGGCAAAAACGCTGTAAAGGCTGAAATCAACCAGGGACTTCTGACATGTGAAGACCCAAGGCAACCGCTAGTTCACCTTCCTATTTATAACGACTGTTGGGATAGTTTATTTTGTAACCACTTTTAGGAGATTTTGTTTGTAACTACTATTGGGACAGTTTACTTTGTAATCATTGTTAGGATAGTTTGTTTCGTAACCAATATTGGGACAGTTTGTTTTGTAACCACTGTTGGGACAGTTTGTTTTGTAACCACTGTTGTGACAGTTTGTTTTGTAACCACTGTTGGGGCAGTTTGTTTTGTAACCACTTTTTGGGACAGTTTGTTTTGTAACCACTGTTAGGACATTTTGTTTCATAACAAATGTTGAGACATTTTGTTTTGTAGCCACTGTTGAGATATTTTGTTTGAAACCACTATTGGGATAGTTTGTTTTGTAACACAGTTGGGATAGTTTGTTTTGTAACCACTTTTGGGAGAATTCGTTTTGTAACCACAGTTGGGATAGTTTATTTTGTAACCACAATTGAGACAGTTTTGTTTTAACCACAGTAGGGATATTTTGGTTAGGTCCACTGTTCGGACATTTAATTCACCGTTTTAACTTTTGGTTTAATGTCCGCTGTGTATAAACAGTTTCTTCAGTGTCCTCCATTGGAACAGTTCGTTTGGTGTCCACAGTTTGCTAATGTTTGGTGTCCACTGTTATGACAGTTTGTTTAGAGTCCATCTACATTCAGACCACAGCCGATGATTTACTGACCGATGTGGCACTCGCATTACTGGAGACCCAAATACGACAGACACTTTTCGACTGTTTGTGATTAATCTAAAAAATATTAATTGGATGAATACATCCATTTTAAAACATTACCTTTAAACGCCATGAAAATGAGAAAGCATGCAATATTTATGACCAACCAATTCCTACGTTGTACACAGAGAACCAAGACAGTACCAAATATACAAGCAATCCTTTCTCCAGTCTTGGGTACAACTAGAGACGTAACCAGCATGGCTTGAAGAAAGAAATTTAACGTTTGGATTTATATGCAAGCCAATAATTATTATGTAAGACTGTTATTAGGTGGGGAGGTTGGGTGTAGTCCTAAAAACATATCAAATTAACCGTGTTAACTGAAATAATGTGCTATACATTGGCTTCTATCTCAGTGGATCTCAAAAGTGTGGCTTGAATTTTAAGTGAGTCACAACGAAATTTTAATTTACAATTAAAAGATCGAGAGCCCACGTGAGCATAACTCATTTCATGCTATGATAGAAATCTAAAAATTTTAATCTACAAGGTAAAGACACTTTTCTACTCATTCTTTTATCGTAGTTTATCTTTACATGCGGCTTGCTAAGATCATAGGCTATGGTCTGGTTCAGGAGATATGCCATGGTCTGTAGGGAAAGATCATTGGGGTCTCCTGGCCAGGAAAAAACACCTTTAGCGACAGTAATGGTATATAAAGTCTATGCCTAGGAGTGACTATGACAATGTCGATGGGAATCACAACCTCTCAGCCGTCAGTTACATGTTTTAAAATAGTAATTATTTACATGATAATCTGAAGTAAATGTTACATGTATCCAAATAATAATGATTTACATGATAAGCTGAAGTAAAATGTTACATGTATCCAAATAATAATGATTTACATGATAAGCTGAAGCAGACAAGCTGTAATGTGTACCCCAACGATGCATCGGTTATTGACACTTGGAAATCTTCCACGAAGTCCAAGAAAGTCATGCTGATAGTTCTACCAAAGGCTGATCCCAGTGTCATTATGATAAAATTAGCTGTTGAAGGATAAAACAACAAATATTTTATGGATATTAAAGGATATCAGTAAGGGGTCGTTCACGTATTATGTAAAGTACTTGGGGAGGGGGTGCCGAAAAGTGTCACGCAATGATGAGGATTGTTAACTAAAGCTTTACGCACGGGGTGGGAAAGAAGGGCCCAAAATTAAAATTAAAATAGTTACGTAATTAGTGAAGGCCCGTAAATCTGTCATAACAGTTTGGAGTGTGGTAATACAGATCTATACACGACAAACACAAATCCTGCAAATTGATGTGCAAGTAACTAGCCTCTTGTTTATGCTTGTAAACGAATTAGCTTATTCATTAGTGAAACAAATATGATGAAACAAGTTAATCGAATAGACATCGAGCTTACAATATCAAGAAGAAATGGTTTGTTTGTTTTTTTAGAATCTACCTCAAAATATAAAGAAAAATTATTTTTTTAGAATCTACCTTAATATGTTTTTTTATGTTTTTTTTTCCAAATAAAGATATGTCTGATCATTTGTACCAACTTCAGTGTCATTGTTATGAAACAAATAAAATGTGGCTTAAAATGCTATTCAGGTAAACTCTTGTATCTATGAACAACATTTTGTGATGTCTCATTATAAAGGTGATTACCGAAACAGATAATCCGAGTGAGCACTATCTAATACCAAGACATTGACTCCATGTTGACGACGACTAGGTTGAAGTTTTTCATTTCTCAGAAGATTCAATCAACATCAGGTACCACAGTGTTCTCCTTGTTTCTGTTGAACATTTTTGTACGGATAAAATATTTCAATAGTTCACTTCCTATGGTGAGTCTTTCAATTTCTGGATTACTGGTTGGTTTCTTGAAAGTGAAATGACAGAAAATAAAACTATATTAGTTTTTAACAATAAATGAACACATTCGAATTACAACTTTTATGATTGCGTTAAGAACTTTATCTGCTTGAAAATGAAGACTTATTAATGGATTCTTAAATGAAGGAAATATAAATGATTAATATTTTAAAACCGCTAACAAAATTTAAATCTGTTTATTAAAGAATTTCATACCTAACGGTCGTCTTACAATTTATCATAGTTCGAAAAAAATCAGGTATGTGACCTATTTCGATTTCTCTGTAACCGCTTTAAATAACTATATTGACCTATTGATTCAACACACTACAACAGTGGTGGAGGAACTTTTTGAACCGAGGGTTATACTGGCTTTTAAATTTATCAATAAAGTACGGACATAGACCAGATGGGTCTATGGGTCTACATGAATAATATAAAAAATGTAAACGTCATTGATGAGAGCGAGTGGAAAGAAAGATTGGGCCATATCAAAATAGTTACATGGACCGTACATTGATGAGAGCGAGTGGAAAGAAAGATTGGGCCATATCAAATAGTTACATGGACCGTACATTGATGAGAGCGAGTGGAAAGAAAGTACTGGGCCATATCAAATAGTTACATGGACCGTACATTGATGAGAAATGAGTGAAAGAAAGATTGGACCATATTAAATGGTTACATGGACCGTACATTGATGAAAACGAGTGGAAAGAAATATTAGACCATATCAAATGGTTACATGGACCGTACATTGATGAGAACGAGTGGAAAGAAAGATTGGGTCATATGAAATAGATACATGGACCATACATTGATGAGAACGAGTGTAAAGAAAGATTGGGCCATATCAAATAGTTACATGGACCGTACACGATGAGAACGAGTGAAAGAAAGATTGGACCATATCAAATGGTTACATGGACCGTACATTGATGAGAACGAGTGGAAAGAAAGATTGGGTCATATGAAATAGTTACATGGACCGTACATTGATGAGAACGAGTGGAAAGAAAGATTGGGGCCATATCAAATAGTTACATGGACCGTACATTGATGAGAATGAGTGTAAAGAAAGATTGGGCCATATCAAACAGTTACATGGACCTTACTTAACCCGCGGGCATAAGCTTGCCCATGGTAGGACAGCAATCCGACAGTAAAACATATAACGCAATAAAATTTAACATTTGTGTCGTTGTTGATAGCTCTGTGGCTCCCACTAAATTTTTAAGAGGGCCCTTCTAAATACTATGATGTAGCCCACCCTGTTTGGGGGTCTCTAAATTACCGAGACCCAGCGCCGATGCGAACTCGCGCCCTATATTACAAAGTCATTTATAGCATTACAATAGTAGGCTTATATTATGCTAAAAAAACCTTTTAAATGTATCTTACAGCAGAGAGTCTACAAATATTGCATCCAACGTTGTCTGAAATAAACAATCCAGTAATTTATTAATTTCACTTACCTCAAATGATATGATATTTTTTAAAGATTCGTTAATCCTATCGCGTTAGAGACATATCTTTTATAGACTGGCGACTAACATCCATCAACGTGCATGACAATGTATGAATGGTTCACACGTTCTTACTATCTGATGTACTACGCAATCATGACACTTTATAGTACTTCAACATTTTGAGTCCTATTTTTCTAGCAGTTTTTATTTTCCGACATTTTATTAGCCCGAAGTACGAAGATAACACTTCACGTTATTTCATCATTTGCAGTCAGATCTCAACATAACTGTCAATCATTAAAATGTCCTCTAATTGAAAAAAAGATATTTACTGTCCACTTGTATTAGCAGTTCAACTCAATCGTTGGAAAATGTTACATAATACATTTCGGTAAAGTACATGACATTTTAAGTGTTCGTAACAATTCAGTGGCGTAACTAAGATTAGTGCATGTGGCTGCCTCTGAAAATGACACCCTTTCTGGAGCTAAAAGGTAAATGTACATCACAATACATTAAACAACAAAATAAGTGGACACACACACTCACCCAATTTACAATATTGGTACAGTTATGTGCTTTTATTACTGTCTTTTTTAACATATTCAGACTTATGCAGGGTATAATGTAAATAAACTGTGTTTTGATAGACAGTTTGTCCGAATAATGATGTTCATATGAAAATACATTGTCATATGTGAACGCTGTGCCAATATATTAAAGGAATACTTCAGAGTTTATAGCAATGTGCCTTATACTTCAGACTTTTAAGCAATGTGCCTTATACTTCAGACTTTAAGCAATGTGCCTTATACTTCAGACTTTATAGCCCTGAGCCCTATACTTCAGACTTTATAGCACTGAGAACTTTACTTCGGCTTTATAGCACTTAGCCCTATACTTTTCAGACTTTATAGTACTGAGAACTTTACTAGACTTTAATACACTGAATCACTGAGCTCTTATACTTCATATCTTATACTACTGACAGTGTGCCTCTCCTGACAATCTCGAACCAACTTGGAGCTCCCCTAATATACACCGACAAATGGCTAAGTCAATTTATAGCTGACTGCAGTACAGAGAATAAAGGATTAGTGGCAGTGTCCATTAACAAGGGTTTGGAATGCATCATCCAATTTCTATTATATCTTATATTTCTGAGCTTTTACAAATAAGTCCTTTACTTCAGAGTTTAAACTTCTAAGTCATATACTAAGATCTGGAACTACTGGGTATAAGGTATAAGTATATAGGGCTGCCATATTTCTTCACGGACCAATCGGGACAATTCTGTCTTTTTTACTTTAGGGTTTAGGGATGTCGGTTCCGGGGGGGGGGGGGTATGAAAACAATAATGTAAAAAACACTTAAAATATAGAATAGGATAATCTTTGTTATATTATTCATAATGGTACACAAACATGATATTTTACAAAACAAAACAGTTTTCTTCTGTTTTACCACTCGTATTTTTCACTTCTGTAAATTTGTATTACTGTGTTACTTACCAAAATGTAACTGATCACACAAGAGCAGAATAATCATTCTCTGATCTTATAATTTTGCTCAATTATTTCCAAGAAACTGTGCCCTGAATCTAAACTGGGACAATTTCAACAACCGGGCGGGACACCGGGACAACCTAGTTATCTGGGACTGTCCCGGCCAAACCGGGACGTATGGCAAGCCTAAGTATACATACCTTCTATTTGTAAACTTTGTTTAGGTATTCCAGGTTTTGACCTTTAAAAGTGAATCGCATTTTATTTTGTACTAGCAGCACACTTTTTTTTAATAAAAACAATCAATATGTAGAAAATAGACAAAAAAAAAAGTTCAGTTTATACTTGGGAACAAAAGGCACCTAATCACGGTATGCCATTGTGTCTCACCAGTGGCTGACCAATAATGAACATTAATTGATGGATGTTTAACCATTTGTTTAAGAAGTTTCTGAAAGGATGAGATGTTTATCTCTTAGATCTTATCAAACACAATTTGGACGTTTGTTGTTGTTTTTCAGCACCTTTCTCACACCTCCCCCCCCAATCATAGCGAAGTGGGCAATGACCGACCACTGGAGGCTGAATGGACACGCGGGGAGTCGATCTCATAAACCACAGCATTCAGATCACCAAGAAGTTCCGGATATCAACCAAATCGCAACCCGACCAGCCAGGCCTGTAGGCCAGATCGCGGGGCTGAGCGCGCCCCCCCCCCCCCCGTTCATGACCTGAGCCCCCCCCTCCCGTGCATGATTTGAGCTTTTTGACAAAATTTTAATTATTTATAACGGCTATAAAACATCAATTAATTTGTTCAATAAATCAATAATAATAAAAACTTAAAAGTTTATATTTTGGCAATGATTCAGGCTATTTTACTTACACATATATGTTATGTAATTTTTTGGCCATAAAAGATTCAATCTTATTGAAGTTCCCTTTTGGGTATTTTTGGAAAGCATTGCCATTTGGGGCTTCAACAGCCGTGTGAGAACAGTTTCTCAACCCTCACACGAATGCTCACCCCATATCGCAGATCATTGTTACAAAAGCGTTCTTACAATTTTGTCCTTTTGCATTTGAAAAAGATTTAACAGACAATCTGAATGCTGAAGTATTTTTTATATAAATTCAGTGCTAAACCACGATGTTTGCAGATTTGAAACATATAATAATATAAGTTCGCAACCTTGTAATAGTTTTATATATTGATATCTTCTGAGGACAACTATGAACTTAAATAAGCACAAAATAACATTGACTTCTGACTTCATTTAATATATATATATATATATATATATATATATAAATATATATATATATATAAAAATGTAAAATTTGTAAAAATCAGACAATGTCTTCCACTCCCAACTTTTAATTCAAGGGGGTACGGGGCGAAAAAATGCACTTTGTCTTAAAAAAAATTTTTTTTTTTTCATTTTTAGATACTAAAACATGTCAATAATAACTATGAATTAATTATATTGCAGAAAATTTTTTTAGATCAATTAAAATGTATTTTCAGAACGTTACTCATTCAGAAATCTCAATAATTTAAAAACTTAAAAGTCATTTTACTCTGAAAAAATATTTTGACATTTTGCTTCACTAAGTAAGAAAATCTCAAAAAACCATCTGTCAGATTTTGATAAAACTTCTAATTTTTATGTAGAAGAGGTGCATTTATAGAATGTCAGAGGCTTTTCAAGAAATTTTAAGTCCAATAGAATGTTTTCTGGATGTGCAAAGTAGCAGTTATTTTCCAATATGCAATATAATAGATTGATCAGCAGTATCAATCTTTGACAAGATGGATTGCAAAACTGTTCGCTTTTGTTAACTATCTTGCTCTCATCAGTATGTTCCTTGGCTGCCCTATCTATGTCGACGCATCTTTGCTGGATCCAGAGCTGTACATGGTGTTAACATGTTTAAGTCCTTCAACACAGCTTTAACGGTATCCCTGTTGCTTAGTTTAATCGAGCCACTGATTCATATTGATATCTGTTTTGTTATTTGGAACATTCCTCATCGCTGGAGAAGTCTGCATCAAGTAGTTCATCATCTTCAGCATCCTGATCTGGAATATCATTACCTTTCTCATCATTGACGTTATCATTTGTGGTTCCTGTCTGATCGCCACCCAGCATCAATGAATGTTTTCTTTTCTGTCGATTATGTAATATTTTTGTTGTTTGCTTGTCAACATTGTCTATGAACATATTTCTTGCCATCTTTTGATCCACCCAAAATGCTCACTCAAGCACAGAAATTATTACTGATTGTGGACATTTACAGTCTCCCTGTACCCCTAACACCTGTATCTTTTTTTACTCGAACAATTATACTGGTAGGGATACTAGCCTGGTCATATAATTGTTTAACTTCATGCGCTAATGCGTGCGCTCGTGAATGAAGGCTATGATTGTTTTGTTCCATTTTAAGCATCCACCAATAGCCTTGAAAACATCTTCACTGGTTGGAAGTTGTCTTTTAGGCAATTCAGCTGCTGACCCAAACACAGAATGTACAGTTGCACTTCTTGTAGAAGAACTCATATTCACAGAAGAACTTAATAAAATAATTGAAAAATTAATCAAAATGAAATAAAACAACTATGCGTGATCCGGATAATGAATACATGGTACACCATTTATATTGAGAGAAAAATGGATGCAATGCTGATCCCAGTTGTCTGAACTAATTAGTTATTCATAAAAAAGGTTATAAAGATAAAACACAAATTGTATATGCATATCATTTCTTTTTTGAATAACCTAGGTCACAAATTTAACATGTTCAGTCAAAAACTCACAGTAAATAAGTAGTTAAAATTTCGAACAAAAGTTGGGGAGTAGTAAAACTATGTAGTTTTCAAATATTTGTACATATTCCGTGTACTACCATGATGTAACAACTTTTAATAATGTTTCAATAAAAAAAATTTTAGACCCACCCTAATATATATATATATATATATATATATATATATATATATAAAATAATAATAATAATAATAAAGTACAACGCGTGGTTTCTAAGGATGTTATTTAATTTTGCAAATTTACTTTTTAGCAGAATTAATTTTATTTTAAATTTAATAATTGCGACTGTTTTTGTTGATAGACTGTTCTTTGTTTTCAATATTTGATAACACATATCACACAAATAGCTAAGCTATATTCGTGCATCTGTGTCGATTTTCCCAAGTTGTACGTTAAACCAACAGTATAATAATATAAATCAGGTATCTATTATGTAGCAGAACAAATGGTCAATATATTTATAACACTAACAGGAATCAGAAAAATGCTAAGCCTCAATAAATTTATCATTATTGAAACGTAGTTAAATTATATATTTCTAATTAATAGCTAAACAATCGGTACTAAAAATGCACCATTCCAGATAAGGAAATGCAAAATTTCCTTGGGGAGGGGACTCACTGAGATCCCCCTCCCCAAACCCCTCCTCTCAGTTCGCAATCGTTCGGCACTTCGCGCCCATCTTCGCCCCCCCCCGAACATTTCTTCGCCGCCTCCGCCGCCCCCCGCTCCAATAATCCTGGCCATGGGCCTGCGACCAGCTTATTTTATCTTTCGATCACTTTAAAATACTTTAACAAATTTATCTGATATATTTTACAGATTCTCAGAAACAACGGCTTACCATTTCTTTCAAGTAAACATATCAAACAATAGGGCCTACTACCCCATCAACTCGTTTATGATGTTATATCAACTAGATGAAATATGTCATGTGAAATTGTTTATCTACTTTACAACTTGAAAAACCAAACAATTATTCCTCGAGCCTTATCACAAATACATTTCAAGTGTCGTCTTGTCTTCTTCTAGGTTGTCTTTAGCTATAGGCCTATATATATATATATATATATATATATATATATATATATATATATATATATATATATATATTGTACAGCTATAGGCATTTACAGCTAAAGACAACCTAGAAACAAGACAAGAATACACACATATATACATACATATATAGGCTTATATATGAATTGACCATCTTATAAAGCAGCAGGCCTGTGTTGCGGTCAGAGTCAGCAGGGGGCACCAATACCCAGCAAGGAGGCACCTTTACTTTTTCTTTATTTTTCTCTTTCTTCTTTTTTTCAGCGGGGGGGAACTCCACACCTAGCGTGGGGGGCACGCCCCCCCCTTGGCAACGGGGCTGTAAAGCAGCTAAGCTTGTCCGGGACGCGGCGGCGGGCGGTGTGTGGAGAATCCTTCTATAAATAAATAAAACAATAGTATTTGATAGAGTAATCACGTGACCAGTGAGGTCACGAAAACATAATTCAAAAATGGCGTCTTCGATTCGATATTTCTTTTTTAAAAATCTACAGTTTTAAATAGTTTCTGTGGTTTTTTATTATGAAATGTAAAAGTCCTAAATATTAAATAATAATAATAATAATATATATCATTCCAATTATTTTAGTTTTTATTACAACATATAGCATTTTAATCAGACTAGGTCAGCAGCGAGCGCGTTCGAAAAATAACCTATGACCTATGACGTCCCGATAGTACAATTATTTTTTTTTTGCTGTATCGTGCCCTCGCTCTACAAAATGACATAGTAAAGTAGTTATTTTTTTACTTTTCAGTGCATTTTTTAATGCTTGTTTTGATTTTAACTATAAATAGAATTCAGGGCAAAGCGCTATAAATAAAAATCCTCTGTGACGTCAACAAAAATAATAATTCTGCATTTGATTTCACGTAAATCGGCTGCGCATTTGATAATCATGCCTTGTTTATTCGTCGGCATCCGTCCGTCTCGAGAGACGATGGTGTAGCTAAGATGAGTCTACAAAACACCGCCGGGAATGGCTGTGCAGTCCGACTCGGGAGTGGCAATCCCCCTGCCGCACTTGTCACACTTGAAGATAGTTGGTTGTTGTAGTTGTTGTTGTAGCTGTTCTTTTTTCCGCTTCCGTCTTTTTCTTTTCAGGGCAGCATTAGCCTGTCGCTCAGCCTCTGCGCGCAATGAACCCTGCCGGACAGCGAGCCTCCATGAGTGGCGGTCGGCTGCTTGGCTCTCCCAGGAGTTCGGGGTTAATGGAGCACTCTTTCATATCCTTTTTGCAGGTGTCTTTGTAGCGCATTTTCCGGTCGCCCTGTTTTCCTCTGGCCGGTAACTAACTCTGCCATAGAGTAGGTCCTTTCGGGATGCGGCCTGCGTCCATTCTTTTGACATGACCGAGCCATCTGAGGCGTCTCCGCTGAGAACTGCAAACAAGCTGCTCATGTTGGCCCTCTCTAGCACCCCAGTGTTGGGGATCTTGTCTTGCCACTTTATCTGCAGTATACGTCGAAGGCACCTCATGTGGAAATTGTTTAGCTTTCTTTCGTGCCTCGCGTAAGTGGTCCACGTCTCGCATCCATAGAGGAGGGTACTAAGTATGCAGGCCTGGTAGACGCGCAATCTGGTATTTTCGGTGAGGCTGGGGTTTTCCCACACACGTTGCTTAAGTCTCGCCATGACTGTGGCTGCCCTAGCGATTCTGCAATCGATCTCCGGGTCTATGGATAGCGAGCTGGAGATGGTGGACCCGAGGTAAGTGAAGTTCTCGACGACCTCTAGGGTGTGCCCATCGATGTCAATGCTTGGGGGTGTATCTGTACCCTGTGCCATGACATTCGTCTTTTTCAGGCTGATAGTCAGTCCAAACTCCTTGCATGCATGGGGAGGCGGGTGACAAGCTGCTGCAGTCCGTCTTCAGTGTGTGATGTCAAGGCTTCGTCATCGGCAAAGAGCAGCTCGCGAATTAGGACCTTTGTGACTTTGATCTTTGCACGGAGGCGGGCTATGTTATGGAGCTTGCCATCGGACCTTGTATGGATGTAAACACCCTCGCTGCAATCCTTGAAGGCGTATTGGAGGAGCATGGAAAAGAAAATGCCGAAGAGTGTAGGTGCAAGAACGCAGCCCTGTTTTACTCCGCTGCTGACTGGGAAGGCCTCGGAGATTGCGCCGTTGTAGCAAACCGTGCTATGCATGTTGTCGTGGAAGGACATGACCACTGCAAGCAGGTGTGGGGGCAGCCAATCTTTTGCAGCAAGCTGAAGAGTCCACTTCGACTTACTAGATCAAACGCTCTTTGTGAGGTCGACGAAAGCGATGTAGAGTGGCACCTGCTGTTCCTGACACTTCTCTTGAAGTTGACGTAGTGAGAAGATCATGTCCACTGTTGATCGGCCAGCCCTGAAGCCACACTGTGACTCTGGGTAGACTCGGGAGGCGAGGGCCTGCAGGCGGTTTAGAGCGACGCGGGCGAAAGCTTTGCCGACGATGCTGAGGAGGGAGATGCCCCGGTAGTTATTACAGTCGCTCCGGTCCCCTTTGTTCTTGTATAGTGTGATAATTTTGGCATCCCTCATGTCTTGGGGGATATAGCCTTGTTCCCAGCATCGACTTAGGAGGTCGTGCAATGGCTTTAGCAGTGTTGGTTTTCCGCTCTTCAGAACTTCTGGTGGGATTCCATCGCTACCGGGTGCCTTTCCGTTTGCAAGGCAGTCGATGGCTTTGCTTAGTTCATCCACGGAGGGTGTGGTGTCTAGCTCCTCCATGACAGGCAGATCTGGGATAGCGCCAAGGGCGGCATCAGTCACAGTGTTCTGGGTTGCGTATAGCTCCAGGTAGTGTTCGGTCCACCTCTGCATCTGTTTTTCCTGGTCCTTGATGACCTCTCCTGTTTTGGATATAAGGGGGGCGGTTTTGGAGGGAGTTGGGCCTATTGCCTTTTTGATGCCCTCGTACATCCCTCTTGCGTTTCCTGTATCGGCAGCTGCCTGGATACTGCTACAGAGGTTCAACCAGTAGGGGAGTTGGCGCATCTGCGGGCGGTCTGCTGGGCTTTGCTCCTGGCTGTCCGTAGGGCTTTTAGTATGTTGGGACTGGGCCTGGCCTTGTAGGCCAGTAGGGCTTTCCTTTTTACCTCGGTAACGGGTTCCATTTCCTCCCAGTGGGCCTCGTACCAATCGGCGTTTTTCCGCTCTATCTTTCCATAGGTGGTGATGGCGGAGTTATATACGACATCACGCAGACGCGACCACCTAGAGTCGATGGTGTCAACTGCTAACTTTCTTTCACTGAGTGTAACTTCCAGACTGCTGATAAACTGTTGGTTTTTTTCGGGATTTCTGGCACAGTTGATATTGATGCGTGGGCGACCTTTTTTCTTGGAGTGATGCAGTTTCTTCGGCGTTATGCGCACCTTGCCACGAGGGCGTGGTCCGTGTCGCAGTCTGCACTGTGGTAGCTGCGGGTGAGGAGGATACTGTCGATATTCCCTCTTCTGGTGAGGACGAGGTCGAGTTGGTGCCAGTGGCGGGAGCGTGGGTGCCTCCATGACACCTGATGTATCTCTTTGCACCTGAAGAAGGTGTTGGTCACGCACAGGCCATGGTGGCACGAGAGCTCAAGCAGTCTCTGGCCATTTTCATTTATCTTTCCCCTCCCAAAGCTTCCGAGACAGGTGGGCCAAGCCACATGGTCAGCTCCTACCCTTGCGTTGAAATCGCCAAGGAGATAAAGGCTATCGGTGCTAGGAATCTTCAATAGCGCTTCATCTAGGGACTGGTAAAATTGATCTTTCTCCTCGGCAGTGGAGCAGAGTGGTTGGGGCATACACGCTGAATAATGTGAGCTGGGCCAGAGGACGTTGACAGTCGGAGGATTAGTAATCTCTCAGAGCCGTCTGTTGGGGGCTCTAAAGGAATCTGGACAAGCGTGTTTTTCACCTCGAAGCCAACACCGTGTTGCCTCGGTTGGTCTGAGGGACTTCCCTTTCCAATAGAATGTGTAGTTAGCTTCTGATGGTGCCGGTTTCAGCCAGCCGGGTCTCCTGTAGAGCGGCGATGTCGATGTTTAGTGAGAGTTCCCTGTCGATGACAGCGGTCTTCCTTGCGTCATCAATCTGCTGAAGGTCAGGTGTGAGTCCGGTACACATGGTCCTGATGTTCCAGCTTGCGAATCGAAGAGCTGGAGGCTTCTTGCTAGTTCTTATCTTGAATTTGCCTGGTGCTTGTGTTTTTTGGCCCACTTTTTGAGAAGTGCATCTCTAATCCCCACGCACCCAGTAGGGCAGGTGAGCCATGGCGAGACAGCACCCAACTGGCTGGGGGCTGCCCAGCTTGAGGCGGGCGGTAGCTGTCCAATGAGGCGCGATGACCTCTCCCACCGTCGAAAGAGACCCCTGGCGCTCGTTTCCTTCGCCAATCGGATGAGCTTAGAACCGGTAACTGTCCCCTTCCGTGTTGTATCGACATCGTGCGACGACGCTGGAGTATCCTCTCCAGTTCCAGTTTAGCTACAGAGCCTGGGCAGGGTAATATGGAGGGATAGCTGTTGCCCGTGCAGCAGTCCCCCCCCTCTCCGCGCAACTGAGGGATCCAAGGGAAAGACAGAGTCGATACGGCTTGGCTTCAGCTGCGCCGCAGGAGTTGCCGGCGTTGACAATATAGGGTCTGGCCGCCTTGGGGACTCCAGCTCCGGATTTCTTTTCAGGGTTTACTCCCTTAGCCTATCCTCGTAGGAGGTATGCCGCTAGGCAGCGGAGGTTTGAGAACAGAGTTTTCCTTCTCCTAGATGAGCTACCAACCGAGGTTGACGAGCCCCATCTGCCCGAAGCGGCTGGTTTTGAGGCAAATTATAGCACTCATCATACATTTCCCCAACCAAACACTACATGCACATTATAGCACTCATCATACATTTCCCCAACCAAACACTACATGCAAATTATAGCATTCATCATACATTTCCCCAACCAAACACTACATGCACATTATAGCACTCATCATACATTTCCCCAACCAAACACTACATGCACATTATAGCACTCATCATACATTTCCCCAACCAAACACTACATGTACAATATAGCACTCATCATACATTTTCCCAACCAAACACTACGTGTACAATATAGCACTCATCATACATTTTCCCAACCAAACACTACATGTACAATATAGCACTCATCATACATTTTCCCAACCAAACACTACATGTACAATATAGCACTCATCATACATTTTCCCAACCAAACACTACATGCAAATTATAGCATTCATCATACATTTCCCCAACCAAACACTACATGCGCATTATAGCACTCATCATACATTTCCCCAACCAAACACTACATGTACAATATAGCACTCATCATACATTTTCCCAACCAAACACTACATGTACAATATAGCACTCATCATACATTTTCCCAACCAAACACTACATGCACATTATAGCACTCATCATACATTTCCCCAACCAAACACTACATGTACAATATAGCACTCATCATACATTTTCCCAACCAAACACTACATGTACAATATAGCACTCATCATACATTTTCCCAACCAAACACTACATGCAAATTATAGCATTCATCATACATTTCCCCAACCAAACACTACATGCACATTATAGCACTCATCATACATTTCCCCAACCAAACACTACATGTACAATATAGCACTCACCATACATTTCCCCAACCAAACACTACATGTACAATATAGCACTCATCATACATTTTCCCAACCAAACACTACATGTACATTATAGCACTCATCATACATTTCCCCAACCAAACACTACATGTACAATATAGCACTCATCATACATTTTCCCAACCAAACACTACATGTACAATATAGCACTCATCATACATTTTCCCAACCAAACACTACATGTAAATTATAGCACCACCATACATTTCCCCAACCAAACACTACATGTACAAATATAGCACTCACCATACATTTCCCCAACCAAACACTACATGTACAATATAGCACCATACATTTCCCCAACCAAACACTACATGTACAATATAGCACCATACATTTCCCCAACCAAACACTACATGTAAAATATAGCACTCACCATACATTTCCCCAACCAAACACTACATGTAAAATATAGCACTCACCATACATTTCCCCAACCAAACACTACATGTACAATATAGCACCATACATTTCCCCAACCAAACACTACATGTAAAATATAGCACTCACCATACATTTCCCCAACCAAACACTACATGTACAATATAGCACCATACATTTCCCCAACCAAACACTACATGTAAAATATAGCACTCACCATACATTTCCCCAACCAAACACTACATGTACAATATAGCACTCACCATACATTTCCCCAACCAAACACTACATGTACAATATAGCACTCATCATACATTTTCCCAACCAAACACTACATGTACATTATAGCACTCATCATACATTTCCCCAACCAAACACTACATGTGCAATATAGCACCATACTTCCCCCCCCAACCATACACTACATGTACAATATAGCACTCACCAACAAAAAATATCATTTCAAAATATTTTAAAAACAACATAAAAGAAAATCAATTATGTGTTGTTTTTTTTTTGCAATTTTCTTCAAAAACTTGAGTGTGAATTATTATTTTTTGTTTAAATTTCTGACAATATTTTGTTTGACATTTCACTTTTCATGTAATACTTGTATTGTGAAATCTGAAGATCCAAAAAAATATCAAATTCTGTTGATGGAGGTAAACATTTATTTAAACAGTATAAAGTCGAGGAAAAGATAAAAAGTTCACTTTGTATTTCTACACGTGTTTCAGTGTGAAGAACGATGTACTCCCTGTGGTGCTATCATTGTGTGGTGATGTGGAGTATGATGTCCGAGCTTGTATGTGCCAGAGACTGGATGTGGTGGCTCACGGACTGGGGTAAGTCTGGTAGTCCACTCTCATAGCTTGACCCTTCTCCATTGAATTATCTGCATCATTCAATGTACGCTTACACAGGCCTGCCAGCTGGGAGAGCCAACCTGAACTCACCAGGGGCCCCAAGCCTCAATATGCCCCCTAGCTCTTGAAATTTAGTTATTTGTTTTAGTGCAAGTTTGGGGGAATGTTTGTCATTGTTTGTTAGGGGCCCCAGAAGCTCTGACTGGGGCCCTGAATACATGACAATACCCCAAGTGTTAATAGTTTAATTTCATATATTTTTTTTAATATATAAAGATATATTACTGAATGCTTATTGCTTTTTTTTTTGTATTATATTGATTATGAGATGAATTGCCTTGTGCTTGTGTGCATTACCTCAAAGATTAATAGTTGTCCTTGGTATTCAAATTATGCAGGCTGGAACTGACCAAAGCGAAGCTGTTGCCGCAGTTAATTGAACTGTCTGAGGATGAATCTCAAAATGTCATCTGCGCCTGCCTGGAAACAACAGCTAATATCATTACAATGTTAGACAGAGGTAAATTAATAGTTTTCTTTTGTCTTTTTAGTTTTTGTTCATTTTGTTCATTTAAACCCGACATTAATGTCCTATTAGTTTTTCTTTTTAAACTTTGGTTTATTTTTTTTTTTTTTCTCCTTAAAAGTTTGTTAATGTTTAAAGTTTTTTTCTAAAATAACTCTTGCCTTACAATTTTTTTTTTCTATTTGTAGAAGCTAATGTGAATGCAATTATTCCAATGGTTAAAGAACTTCTGGAGAAAGCCATTTCTAAAGTGGACTCGACACTTCCTGTAGCATCAAAACTGTTTGGCCGCTTGTGTCACAGCTTGTTAGGTGAGCTCATTTTTATGGAGCGGGGAAAATACCTTCAAGAGGCTGTACAAATCTCAGTTAAAATGTAATGTTTTTTTTTTTTAAATATCACTTAATGTGAACTTCCTGGATTACTTTGTTGGCTCCAGTGCCGTAACGTGCTTAACTCGCGCCCGGGGCACAATACCTTTTTTATACATTTTTAGCACCCCCCCCTTTCGAAAATCATATAATATTATATGTAAAATATAAATTTGGCACCCCATTGTGAGTAGCGCCCGGGGACATATGTACCCCCCCTAGCTACGCCTCTGGTTGGCTCCGAGTCATTTTATTTCATCATATTCCTCTTTATACCTTTCTCATCACTGACTTCAACGTTTTCCTTTCTTAAATGTGACTCATGCAAATGAGCTCAACGTTTGGTATGAGTCAAGACATAAAAATTATTTCAGCTTCTTGGGTGAGTTAAACTTATTGGGTGGGTGAGCCAAACTCAGATCATAATTGTTTTTTATTTTGTCAGTAAATAATCAAAATCAGAGTCTGTTTTTTATTCCTTTTGCTTCAGGGTCAACTTATGTCTACTTTATCAGAACAAACAAACAAAATAAACTTATGACATTTTTTTAAATCTCCAGAGTTTATGACAGTTGATGACAAGGCTTACTTCCAAGATTATTTCAAGAAACTTTGTAAAGCTGGCTTGTCTGAGAAAAAGTACAAAGAAGACTCACAGAAGGTTGGCAGTTGTTTGTAATGTTTTGTTTCTTGGTGTGATCTTAGCTGTTGTTTGTTTTTAACCAACCAGTAGAAATGACATTTTAATTCATGTAATTTGAGTTCATCGCAATTCTCAATTCCTGCATTGCAGCTGTTAGACAGCCTCGATGTTTATGAGCAAACTACGGACATCAGTATAGAAACCAGGAGATATGCAGCTTATAACTTCCCCGTAAGTGAACCTTACATCGGTCATGATAACTTTCACTGTAACATTTATTACCGTAAGGAAATAGAAATAATAAAATAAATAATTCTGTTTGATGGTACAAGGTTATAAATATTATATTTTCACAATTATTTAACATGAATTGTGTATTACATTTACACCATTTTTATGTTTAAATTGCTTGGCTCTGAATTTCAATCAAGTCGAGATTTTTCTCTTAATTAAGAAAATAGTGTTCAAATTTCCATGCGCTAATGTTAACATTTTTTTTTTTCATAGGCTATGGTGCTATTTGCTGGAGCCAAATTATTTAGATCAGAGCTGTACGGATGTTTCAGTCAGTTGTGTAAAGATCCTCACAGTCTTGTCAGAAAAACTGTTGCTGCTGGATTTCATGAGGTTTGTGCCACTGTGGGCTTTCTTAGGCGATTAGGAGGTTTGCGAACCCAGACAGCTCCAAGTTACCCTTGTTGCATTGATTCCGTCTCATACAAATAGTTACCCATGTTTATTACAGCCCCAGGTATGGTGAGGATTTTTAAAAAAAAAAAAAAAAGGGGTGCACCATGAAAACTGTTCCAGCAGGTGGTTATGATGTGTGCCTATGAGGACTCAGAAATATCATCTTATACTGGAAGGGTTGTTTATGTGTTAAATGCAGCACGTAAGATGATATTTCAGATAACATGCCAGTTACAAGAATAAGACCATTGCGACAAAAAAAAAATTCAAATCTCAAACATGTATGGGAGTCGAATGCTGTACCACACCCACACCACCATCCCATTGAGTACCGGGACTTTTATCTGGTCTAATTAATGTCAGATCCTTCTTAAAAATAGGTATCTGACTAGTTAGGCATCCTTTGCTTTCACTTTGCATAACAGATGAACTCTTCTTCATCCGACCCCGCGTTGAGTTTTCTAACAGAAACTAGGATTATCTTTTAAGATCTTATCATTTTATAATTCAAAATCACTATATACAGTTTTATGCCTTATATTATTTAATTGTTGCTGTTCTTTCAGGTCGCAAGGTTGTTAAATACTAATGTGGGCTTTATTTTCACGGAACTCAATGCACTACTTAGTGATGCTGATATTGAAGTGAGTTCAGTTCATTTTTTTTAGGTAAAATTTTTAAAAGTGACAATTATTTAATTCTTCTGCTTGGATTGAGTGCCAAGAATGACAAAATTTCTGTTTGTTTTCAAAACTTGCAGGTATTGAAGGCTGTTATACCAAACTTCCAGGACATTATGTCACCACTGGCTAATGTTGGCATTGACCAGTTTACAGATAACAGGGTCTGTACAATAATTTATACTATTTTTATCAAAATTTTATATCGTTCATTTATTGGACTAGTTATACCAAATGAAATCTTACATAAACCAGTTCAGGAAAATGTATACAATAATATTTACAGAGTTCATTTTCTGTACTCATGATTGATTCATGAAACTTGACATTTGTAAATGTTTGACACATGAAAAGAATTTCATTATATTTAACAAGACTCCACAAAACTTGTGACAAAGCCTAAAAAAAAATGTGAACATTGTGTATTAAATTTGACTGTTTTTGTTCTGGTCTTGACTATATTTGCTTCACTTAATCCTATATCCAGCTGGGCGTTGTGCTAACCACACAATCCCTTCGTATGCAGAGGTTCATCTGCTCCGATGGCCCTTTAGGGCTAATTGAACTTAATCCTATATCACTGACTAATGTAACTATTTTAATCTAATTGTGCCTTCGTAAATGTTTTCAGGCTCATGCTGTACAGGATGTTATGACCAACTACCTCAGAACGGAGGGGATTGTGTTCAACTGCCCCTGCTGGAGGACACAGGAAGCATTGCTGGCCAACCTACAGACGGCACATATGTTGTGTAGTAACGATTACGTCTACAGTAAAGTTTTACCACTGCTTGTTGATAAACTAAAATACGGGGTGAGTGTCAGGATAAAAAAAAAAGAACTCTCCAGATATTTTTTTTTTTACTTGTGTGTTAAAAATAGCCAAATTACAGTAAACATATCAAATTTATTTCTCCTCGCCAGCGAGCTCATCCGGTGAAAATCACGGCGGCTAAAACATTAGCGATATTGTCGAGACATTTAAGGTACAAGGCACAGAGAGATGAGATTCTAAATGTAATTCTTGAAGGTAAAGTTGACCTGTCTGAGTTATTTTTTCTACTTACCTTTCTTCTTTAGCCAGGGCTCAGCACACACTTTACCTTATTACCTCCACTGGGGGTGGTGGAGGGGTTACACCTGTTTCCTCCAAAATATTTTTTTTTTACACGACCACTGCCCCATTGATCAATTTCCATTCAATTCAATGTAGTGTGTAGAATTTTCATTATCCTCAAGAATTCTACCATTGTTGGTCTTAGAGTATTTTAGCCTTGTTTACCAATCAACCTGTCTTAATCCTATTGTCATTTTAATCTCATATTGTATCATTTTTATGACGCATGCTGGTAAGTTAAAACCAATATGGAAATTAATAAAAAAAAAAAATAAGAGAGGCCAGTTTAGTCATTGATTTTTCAGGAAGCTCTGTAAATAACTATGTTTTTTTTTTTTTAGTAAAGCACCATAGCTAACTGCAGTGTTTATTTTTCAAATTCCCAATTTTTTTTAGAATACTATTTTTATTTTGGACCAGATTTCCACCAAAGTGACAGCTGCTTTTGTAGGAGCCTGTTCATTGACCTGGCACGGAGCTATCTCCAGGTGAACTCCAAACAATATTTCAAAGACAACTTTTTTGAGCCTGTGCTCAACATGAAGTCTGATAAAGTGGCCACTGTCAGGTTAAAAGTGCTCAGCCTGTTCCCGGATATGAAGCGCAGTTTGAAGATGCCCAAGGACCAAAGCCTCCGGACATCCTTGGACACAGCATTACGTCAGATAATAGTTTATGACAAGAAGCCTGGTGTCCAGCAGGCTGCTCAACAGGTAGAAAATATTTACCAGTACGCATGCAATCAAAATCATATCACGCTGTCGCAGTATACATTTCACCCTAAAATGTTGTATGAATCAGTATTTAGAAGTATTAGAATGTGATAATTAAAAAAAAAAAGATTTTTTTCAATGTTGTTTTAAAACTCATTCCCTACCACAGGATGCTTTTCGCTATTCAAGTATTTTCACTTCAGACCGTAAAACACATTTTGCTTTTCACACAGACTTTCTTAAAATCAAGATTTAATGCGGATGATGTCGAATTTCAATTTTTATTATGAGAACATCTGGCGCTTTTTAATTTAACCAAAAATATACAATGCAAAAATTATTTTCAATATAGTATTTTTCAATTGCCTAGATGTAGATAGTGTATATTTTAGTCTTAAAGTAAAACTTCCTTGAAAAATAGTTTTAGTTTATTGTCATGATTTTTTATTTCTCAGTCTAAGTGATCAAAATTGTTAAATGTTGCTCAGAGTCAATAATAGATTACAATTTAATTGCATTTTAACATTTGTACTTTTGGTTTATTAAATCATTAATGACATAATCTTGAGGTTGCACAACACTTGTCTTGTTTTTAATGACCAACCTTTCTATAAAACCAAGCTTATTGTTTTATAATTTATTCTGTTCACCAAGCACTACATCATCTGTGAAGATTATTAATTTCTTTTGAAGCTAATATAAGAAAACCTATGAGTTGAAATATTGAGTTATTACACTAGATTCGATTGGTGGAGATACAGCATGAAATGTTGGCCAAGCAAAGTTGATGGGGATACCTGTTGTCGTGAGGAAGATGGTGCAGCAGAGAATGAGTTAATATGTAACCAACAGCTTTCACCAGATTTTTTTTTTTTGTAAATTTATTTTTCAACTATTTTCAGGTGTCTGAAGAGTTGACCGCTATACAGGAAGGAAGTGATAATACAGTGAGTTTTTTTTACCTAGATCGCTAAGCAAACCATGAAATAAAAAATATTTCATCCATATAAGACTTTTGCTTCATTCTCATCACTGATGGCATGTATTTTCCCAGGCACCGAATTGTTTTTAAAAACATTAGTGATATAAATACTGTTTGGTCTTAAGCTATAAGCCAATCAACTTTTTTGAATTTTGTATTGCAGAGAGCCAACAGAAGAAATCTATCTCCTGAGGAGGAAGAAGATTTAAAGAGAGAAGATGAAGAGAAAGAAATGCTTCTTCGGGTAAGTTGTGTCTAATTCTGTAGTTGTGGTAAACCACTGTCTCATCTGGCCAATTGTTAACAGCTGTCTGTAAGCTTTCATTCATGAAGTATTTTTTTTTTGTCCACAAAATTTATTTTTTTTTGCTTCTGCCCATTTAATAACCTGATGAATTTAAGAGAGTTTATTTGCTTAATATTTGTTTAGTACATGTATTTGGTTATATTTTCATATCTATAAACTTTATTTAAAGCTATATTACTACATCTGGTTTTATAGATGATAAAAGAAGTTATTAAAAATTTGATACATTAAAATCCTCATTAAATATTTTCTAAACATCTGTAGCTGGTTTTACATATCGCAGAATACATAAATAAAACAAACAATACTTTTCATATAATACGATGGACTTTCTTAGAGATGATACTGTCTAATTCACCAACACAAAATCCCTAAACAGCTCATTTCTTTTTGAAGCATGATGTGATATCTGATATGAAGGTGTCACTATGATGTTGAACGGAAAGTCACAAATTTTGATACTGTATTGAAATGAGATTGCTTTTGACTGAACCAGTTTGTTTTGATCATATGTAATTACTGCATGCTTGTAGCTAATAAATGTTGTGGAACGCCACAGCCATTTTATTGTAATAAGGATTTTATGTTTAGAATCTTGTTCGTGTTTTATTTCTGCAACTTACTAAATGAAATTCAGAAAGGCGATTCCAGGCAAAAAAATGTACCAACTTATAAAAAAGATTAATTATGATATATTAATAAATATGTTTTTATTTCTCTTTTTTATGCAGGAAGAAAAGGAAAAAAAAGATGAAGAAACAAGGTCGTCAAAAGGTGTAGAGAAAAGAAATTCAGTTAGTGGCAAGAAAGACGCATCTAAAATTCCATCATCGAAAAAACGTGAGTTGAGATATGGCAATGACGCTTTGCACATTGCATTTTTTTTTAATGATGAAACAGCTTCACTTTTTTATTGTTTCATTTTTTTTAATGTCATCTGTTGCTAGAGAATGAAATAACAATATTTTCATAGCGGGTGAAAATTTAAGAATATTTCTCCTGTTGCTGTTTTCAGTCCAACCTCCCAACACATTAACATCGACTAATCCTTCAAAACTGAAGGGGGAAAACTCCAACCAAAGCTTCACAAAACGAACTTCGATCACCACAGGAATAACTAATCCTGTGACTCCTTCAAAAGGTAACTGATTTTGTGAGGTTTTAACTTACTGTAAAGATAGTGCAGAGAAATCTCTTCAATAAAATTACTACGAGTGATAATGAGTCACCAGCCAAAAAATAATTCTGGTTTCACTTTAAGAAAAATAGTACAAAAAATTTACCATAAACTGGCTACATGTTCTTTCTTATTAAGAAATTTTTAAAAAATAATTCTATATAACTTTCGTTATTTTTTTTCTTTCATAATTTATAGTTAATTTGTAATTTTTTTTTATCGCATCAATATTTATGAATGATAATGATAATGTGCCATGAAATTTCAGAAATGTACTGGAACATATTGAAAATGTGCGATGAAATTTTTTTTTGTGTTAAGATATTGCATTTTAATCACCCATTACGCTTTCAGCAGTGGCAGCCCTGACTTACGAGAGACACCCATCTCTATGTCTGATAAAGTCTAAGTCTACCACCTGCATTCCTTCACTCATACCTAGGCTGGGTAAGCCTTGCTATCTAGCATGGCTGCATGTCTCGGTTTACTGTCTATGTGTGTGTCTACATTTATTTTAATCTTTTCAAGCATGTTATCTTCATATCATCATAAATAAAAAAAATCTATTCAGCAGCAATGTCTAAAGTTTTTTTTTAAAGTTTCAGCTTTACTAGAATGATGTCATTATTTTTTTCATGTATAAGATGATCCTCCTCCCTCCTCCACTTTATCCATCAAAAATGATCAGAAAAGTTGAGGTGGGAGTAACTTTCTGACACATGAAAGTAATAAAACAGATCAGTTAGAAGATTCGTGTGATATGATTTATAGTGATGTAATGATTTCTCCTATTTGCCAACCTTTGAGATTTAAATAGCAAAACCAAAATGTAGTTTATTTTTTGTATGCCTTTACAAAAGTGTTATCTTGTGTGAAAATTTGAGAGAATATTGAAACCAATCCAGCAGGATTAAAATAACTGATTCAATCAATTAAATGCACGATTTCTCTTGTTTTGAGTTGACCTATAATCACTGACAATGCCTTCTGTTGACTTATAAGTCATTATTATCACACTTCCTTGTAATGGGGGAAAAAAATTCTATTCTGTATTTCTTTTAGTAAATGTAAATGGTTTAAAATTTGTGTTTTAATCTGATAATGGATGCTCTTTATATTAAGCATGATTGATAAAACTTTAGTCCTATTCACCATTTGTAGATTAATTTGAACTTGTCAATATATCAATTTTAATTTTTATATTTCATATCACTCACGTACTTGTTATTTCAGTTTATTATTGAATGAAATTATTACAATGAATATTATTCAATATTTTGCTATGTAGCCTACACTTACATTATTGCCCAAATGTTTTTAACATTTTACTGATTATTGTTGTTTTTTTTTTATTTTCAAAAATTGCTTATTGATAAATGTTGATGAAAAAAAACTAATAAGAATTGTTTTGGGTCTATTCTGGCTGTATCAGCAAAACCAGCGAAAAAAATTGATCGCAGAACTAATTGCCTCTCACTTGTTCTTTATCTTATTGAATTCTTTCAATTTATCAACTGAAAAAAAAAGCTTTTTCTAATGGTGTATTATTTCTAAAAATAGAAGTTTTTCCTCATTTCCAGAATTCAGACCTAGTACACCCCCAAAAAAAGATCCAGTCAGGCGGATACCAGTTCTAGTCAACACCAAAACAGGTTGGCGGTAACTGCAAGTCCCTCAACCCTCACCCGCCTTTATTTTTTTTTCCATAGCATGAAATCGGTGTTTGGTGTCTGCATGCACATCAACTTACCATGAATACCCTTTTTTTATACTCAGGATTTTAATTAAATGTTGTAAAAATTACTTTGTTCATGTGAATAATAAATTGCACACTAATTTCTTTTCCTAGGTAAAAGTTTACTAATCCAGAAAAGTAATATTTCTGTAATAAGCGCTTTATGAAAAAAAAAAAACAACTGCATCTTCTGTCTAGAGATAGTAGGGAATGTTTGTTTGTGCAGTTCAGTGAAACCTTGATTCACAACCACCTTCTGGCCATGATTAGTTTTTGTTCATGCGCAACAATTATGAACAGTTTTAGTTTCAAAAATGCATCATCAAACTGCAGGAATGTCCTGCAGACCATCCTCTTCACAAACTGAGTCTTGGAACACATTTAGCTCACGAACCAAGGTTCCACTGTACTTTTTTTTTTTTAATCATGGGTGTTTTTTGTAAGGCTAAATATTCCAATTTATAGTCCATACATCTTGATAAATATTGCTGGTTTAAAAAGGTGAATTATAGTAACTCATATTTTTTTTATGACCTATACAAAAAATATTGTTTTGTTTGGGAAATATTAGACACGACAAAAAAAGTTCTAAAGAATATTTAAAAATTGTTTCAACTTAGCTTAAGTTGAATGCTACGGGTATTAATGAATGTCTTTTTTTTATACTTGGTGAAATAGTTTGTTTCCACTGCATGCCACCTTGTCACACCGCACACATGATCTGATGACATCTTTAGTTTCACTCAGTAACACTGCAGTCATTAGAATTTACTTTTAAATTATGTTGCATTTTTTCTTTTCTATAGTTATCTTTTTTTCTGGTAAATTGTGAAGAAAATAATAATACGGGGATCTCTGTTGTTATTGCCAGATGGTGCACAATTGATTTCAATTTTCATCTTTAAAATAATATTATTCTGAATAAATTTATTGTATTTTTTTTTTGCTGTGAACTGTTTCCACTTTTATTATAATATTTTTTTCTGCATACTGAGATTTTTTCTGCATACTGAGACCGTTAAGTTATTTAAAAAATGTCTTAATGTGATAAACCCTTTTTATTTTTTGAAACAGAATTTATTTGAATTATAAAATTGTTTTTTTTTATGGATAACTAGCCTAGCGCGATAATCATCTCTGTGAATTAATAATTTGCTTTTGTGATAATTTCAGTTCCATCCTCACCATTACTTAGCCCCAGTGCATCTCTTAATAAGAAATCATCTCCGACTCCTGTTAAAAAGAATCTGCTCAATTCACAGTCATCACTGGCATCAACACCAGGAACTTCTCCAGTGGCTCGGTAAATAATTGCTTATTGTTATATGTTGTGTCTTTAGTTGACAAATATTTATACCACTGGTGTCCCTGATTGTGCTGGAAGGCAGAGCACTGACAGGTGGAACAAAGGGGATAGAACATTTTAAACTAGTTAAAAAATGAAAAATTACCTTACCAACAGGGATGACCTTTTTTTTTTTATACTGCACACTCTGGCGCACACTTCTACTAAAGTGGTCTAGTTGTGGACGAAGTTATCCTTTTTATTTAGGATGTAGTCTGAGCTTAGCTTAAATGCTTGAATTTCTTTTTTTAAGCAATTCGAAGTTTAAGACGGGGGTTGTCTGGTATATATTATAATTATTAGTTGCATAAGGTTTGTTACCAAGATGAATTCAAACCATGAAACTATTAGAATGCAAAACATATGCACACATGAACATTAGTAAAATATACATGTATAATTGTATATGTATTTTTTTGTTACTTATTACACTTTAAAAAAATGGCAGTCATAAATTATTATTGTTCATCTGGAATTGAGTTTTGTCATGTAGTTTATTTCTATTTTGTTTCAAGTAGGGGCTCAACTTCGACCACTAATATAACGAGCAGCATTACCTCTGCTAGGCGAGGGTCAATGGGCAGTGCCGGTACTCCTGGTGGTAAGTTCATTAATTGTTACTTGTAATCTTAAATACTTGAAGGAAACTGACTACCTTTTTTCTATTTTGACATCATTGTTTTTAAAAAAGAAATATTTAACAAAAAATTATTAAATTTCTTTCCTTTCCAGCTCCCACAAAAACAGTCAGCAGCACTGTAAGGTAAGTTCCTTTTTTTTTTTTTTTTCAAACATGTAACACATAATGCTTAATTTAACAATTTTAAACATGTATTGAAATGTTTTTTACATCACCCATGGCCAGTAAATTTTTTCAACAATTTTTACTTTGTTTTTTGTTTCTCCAGAAGCACAAAGAAAACTCCCAAGTAAATTGAACCTCACAGATTTTTGTTGAATGAGTATTTTGTCAATGGAACGCTTAGATTAAATTGTTCATTCTGAGAAATACATTTTGTGAACAAAAGTTTTTTTTTTGTTAGACATTGATTCATTAAATGTTCTAGTAAATTACAGTGTGGTCATCCATTCTGATAGGCTTGTCAGCTTTTATTTTTTTCAACTTGTATCTTCTGCTAACCAGTGCTTCAGTCAAAACAATAATGCAACTAATTGCAGCATTAGTACCTGTATCATTTATGACTAGACTATGTACTCAGATATAATGTACTGTTGCTTTATTACAGGGTTCCTTAATCCATGTTGTGAATGCAATTTCTTGAACCCTGAAAACTGATTTGTTTCATGTACATTAACATTTAAATTTTGTTTTTCCTTCCTTCCACATTTTTTTTTTATTAATTTCTCATATTCATATAATCTCATGGTTGATTGTGTTGGTAGTAATACAGTCATACCTTTAAATTAAAATATAACCCGTTCCTAATGTCATGTGAATTCCAAATCAGTTGTATCTATATAATTCATTTAAAACAGATTCAACTCAATTTTTCGAATTGATTTTTTGCAATAAATAACTCAATTTTTAGGGATTTTATGGACCAATTAAATCTCCTTTTTGCTAAGTTATGACCATAATAGATACAAAACACAAAAATCAGACGGCAATTTCAAACATAGCACTGGAAAAAAAATGGCAAAAAGTTACACAGTATGCTTTCACTATATCTTTTCGACAAGGACAGATCTTATAGGTGGCATATATGTGAACTGTGTATTGGGGATAAGTACTTAAAAGCACCCACATACAACCACCCCAGTTTGCGCTTGAATTCCAAACCAGTTGTAAGATTCCAAGGCAAAATTTATATCAATTTTCGTTCGGGGGTCCAAGTTGTTTTTGGGGCATTTGGATGAAGAGGTATGACTGTATGTAGATAGATATTTTTTTTTTTTCAATTGAGTAGCTCAACATGATATTCTTCTTTATTAACTGCAACAGATGTTGCCACTCAGCAGCACCTTAGTAATTTGTACATTGGTCTGGATCAGTTTTTTTTTAAATGTATCTATTTATGAAAGATGATTGTGTTTAATTGTGTTTAAGATATTTTGAGCAAGAATGTATTATAGGCAATATATTACAGTAAAGAAAATAGAATATATTTTTATTGTTATTATTATATAGCTGATGCAAAAAAAAACACAAGAGTTTGTATAAAATGTTGTTACCTTAAATGTGATAGGATTTGTATTGAAATTATCCATTGCAAACTTGTTTAAATTGACCCTATATTACAGAAGTTTTGTCTATACAGTGTTGATAAAGATTTTTGTTTTGTCGTTTGTGTTTAACTTTCTTCAATTTGATTTGAATTTTTTATAATGTCTGCTTTTACCTCTTAAGATTTTTTTTTTCAACGTTTATGTGGTTGAACTGGGTTTAAGATTTTCTTTTGAGTTGAGTGGAAGAATGGGATTGTGGTCAAGTGTCGTTATTGTTTGTCATGCTATAAATTGATCCTTTGAACATATCAGCGCTTGGTAATCTCCCTTCTCTGTGATGATAAATATGTTTGTGATTCTAGTAAATCTGTTTCTAGCTATTCCTTTTTGCTACAAAAATTAATGATTTGAAATTGTTTAGTCAGTAGCATAAATTAAGCTTTTCCTATTCAGTAAGTAAATTAAAAAGTAAAAAAAAAAAAAAAAAGCGTGCGATTTAATTAAAAATATGAAAGAAATATAATATTTAAATATTTTTCGTCATTTTACATTTGAAAGAGGATTTACTACTTGAATGTAGCTAGCTTTGGCGAATATATTTTCATAAATATTTTCTTTTAAAATTCTTTGTCAATAGAATGTTTCTAGTGTTTTGTTTTTAAAAGTTGCCTGTTTAAACAAAAATCTTGCCAACAAAATCTGTTATTTTGCACTCTTTAATAAGTAAAAAAAAAAAATGTATTAAAAACTTACAATCAGCTATTTGCATTTCTTGATGATTAATGGGATTTTTTTTTGGCATTAGTAGAAAAATAATGTATCAAAAAAAAATTTCAATATTTACACAAAATTACTATTTTCTTTTCTGAAAATGAGAGAATTATTCCTTTCTTTTTTGTCAAACTCACATTCCACTAAACTATTCCATTTTTTTAAAATAACAAGTTTTTTTTTTTTATAGAATTGCTATTTATTTTATTTTGTTTTTTTTTTGTACCGTCCCATTATTTTTTTTAAAAACAAAAAATAACATTAAAAATTCCAACAAGTATTTGTACCATTACCGTCCATGTCAATTAATTTCAATTTTTTTTTAAATTCTTGGTTGGAAGACCAGTTCTGTAGTATAAATGATAAGAAAAAAAAACTGACATTGGTCTACCTCTTAAAAATAATTAATTTTTTGTATATGTGACAGTTTTATCAAATCGTATAGAATAGAATATCATCTGTATAATGTGACAGTTTTATCAAATCGTATAGAATAGAATATCATTTGGCCAGCTTAAAAAAAATCTCACACAGTTAAATTAGATTTTAAATCATGTGTATGAGATTCAAAATATTAAATGGCATAATTATGACATTCTTATTTTCATAGAAAACTTAATTTACTGTAATACCCCATATGAAAAAAAAATATATGCTATTTGATGTATTCAATTTAAAGGTTAATGTTCATGATGTCGATTTTTTTTAAACTAACACTGATATATTTATATTACAGCAGTAAAGATAGAATAAATATTAAAACTTGTATTATAAAATTTTGTATGTTTTCCATAAATGATATTGAAATACATTTTAAAAAATTGTGATGTTCATGAAATTAATATAGTATAGATGAATATTTTTCATTTGATATTAAATTTGGAAACTTTGTCTAAACTTGGAATTATTTGCTCAGACGTTATCATCGCTAAATTATTAACTGACATTTCATACAGTTGTGTTAATATTCTGTTCCTGCAATATTACAGCAGTGATAGCTGTTCCCATATTTAGTACTGTCTATAACTGTTTAGAGATTTGCATACTTTTGGAATGAAAGAATTTTTTTTTCTATTATTTTTTTTTTAAGACAATAATTTTTTCAACTGTGACAAATAAGTTATTAAATTTTTCAATGTAGATTTTTGTCTTCATATTTTTGCCTTCTTAAAAAGTGTTTGTTTTCTATGTCGATATCCATGTTTGATTTCAGCACATATAAATACTGCTTACCAACAAACATAATAAACATAAAATTGACTTAATGAGGTATGAAAAAAAGTTAACATTCTTTATTTAAAAACGTTTGATCACAATAATTGGCATTAAAAAAAAATACCAAACATTTCTGTTCAGATCAGTTTTTTGAAAATAAATATTTTCTCTACATCTGAAGAAAATAAAGAAATGACTAGAAACCTCCACAGAAAAAAAATATTTGTTCGAAATTAATAAAAATTAATATAGTACGTTCTTTGAAAAGTAGACATTTTGTTAATTTTATGTCTATTATGTAAGGACTCCCCAAACCACAGTGGAACTTTTATTAGATGAATATTTAAATCTCTTTAACAATGAGATTTTAATTTGGATGATTTCTTTAACAATGAGATTTTAATTTGGATGATTTTGGATTGTTTACATTGTTGAAAAAATTCCCCCAACAGTGGAAAAACTGCATGTACCAAAGACATGAATTTACGCTGCACCGCAGGGGAAATCCGCCACTGTCTGGTGGACAATTTCATCCAAATTCATTGACATGAAAGGAAAGAGTGACCTTCAGTTTGGTTAAGGGTGTTTTTTTATATATGGTACAAAATAGTAATTGGTTGGGGGAGGGGGAGGTAAATACATGATTGAAGCCGACAAAGAACTGTGGTTTTCATAGCAACAAGTATCATAATTTCAAAAATCTAAGTCTGAATGTATATATCACTAATAATCAAAACATGCAAATGTTTACAAAATATATGTGAGGTAAATATTTAAGACAAAAATAAAAGTCAATTCCGTTTAAAACTTTGTAAAATTGGAAAATATAAAAAAAAAATTGATTTCCAGAACACAAAAAGATTTGGTCAATTTTCTTCAAGATTTGAATGAGGTGAAAATAATTATATATTATGTGTCAAAAAAGTTGGAGTTATTAACCCAAAATCCACTTTGAATAAATTATACGTGTTTCCAGCAGAATATATATTGATCAAGAAATATATATTGATCAAGAAATATATATTGATCAAGAAATATATATTGATCAAGAAATATATATTGATCAAGAAATATATATTGAGCAGAAGAAATTTTAGAGTGTCAGCATTTGTATTTAAAATCAATTATATCTTGGAATTCTTTTATATAACAATCTCGATACATGTAAGGGTGAATTTGAAATATGTTATGGCTTTTTAAAAATACTTTTATATCAAAATGATAACTTTTTTTTATTGAGACTTTGATGTTTAAAAACCCAAGATTTCCCTAAAGTTGTGATGGAAAGCATCACTAGATAAAAGGATGGCCACAGAGCTTTAACTGAAAGATTTTCAGAACATAATGGGGGTGACTTTTTCAGTAGCAACAGAACATTCTGTTCAATTTACTTTCCATGCAGGAACCTAATAAAGATACCTACACAGAATGTATCTTATACAGAATGAGTGCCTCCTTTTTTGTGTTATTGTCTTTTTTACAGCTACGGACTTTCCCCATAACAACAATAGTAAATCGTCAATTTTTTTAAGCTAAAAAAATATCAGTGAAAATAGTATCAATTAGCTTTAAAAAATAGCCTCAACATATTAAACAAAAAGTCAGTGTTTTAGGTTATGATTTTAACAATTCTATTTTTAGTTATACCTCATTTTAAAAACTAATAGTATAGCGCTTAAATGTTGATGTAAACTAACAGTCAAATTAAAAAGACAAACTACCATTAAGTTGAATAATAAAAAAAAACAATGAACTCTGAAACAACTTCGTTAACTTTACTAAATACAATATTAAAAAATGAAAGATAGATGGCTAATAAAATGGTGTTCCGGCCTTAGGAAAGACCTATTTTCAGTGATGAAGTATAAAGAGACACTTGATCAATATGATGCAATTACATACATGAATAGATTATCAGTCAGACTTAAAAATGACCATAATAGAGGTGGTCGAAAAAAGCAATCTAAACAAGGACACTCTTTCTGTTTAATACATATTCTGTGGATACCTAATTAATTTGTAATTAATGAATAATTTACAATGTGTTGGCCATTGTTTCCCATCAAGTCAAGCATTTATAATTTGATCTAAAAAATGTAATGATTTATGCTGTTGTGCCCATTTTCATGTGAAAAAAAAAAAAATATTTTTGGTATATTTGTAAATATTTCTTCGAAGTGTCAAAAATATTTTAAAGATTTAATTATGCTGTTTATTTTAAAAAAAAATAAATGCAATAAAAACTTTTAAATAATACCTAAATGACCTCACATTTCATTTTTTTTTAAATGCTTGCTTTGGAAATTAAGAGTAATAAAGATGTAAAAATAAAATGGCAACTTCAGTGATAACAAATACCATTTAATCCTATTTCAGATATATGACATTAACTTGTAAAATATTAAATGAGGTCAAAGTGAAAATGGATGGAAGGCAGAAAATCTTCAACGCACAAACTGAAATAAAAAAATAATAATAAAAAACATCAATCAGGAAATGATGTACAAAGGAAAAACTATTCTGAATTAGATCATTACTGTATAAAGGTAAAGAAAGAAAAATAGAGATTACCTCAAAACAATGAGTGGATAAGAAAGACCATCACAGTTTAATTCTTGTGTAATTGAACTCATTGGATAACGCAGCACCTATACTCCAGCTCACTTCTTTACCTTTTATTTTGGTTTCCACCTATTGAAATAAAAGAGATCAAATTAAAGAAAATTATGTTTAATGCATATGAATGGAATAAATATTTATCATATGTTCAATGTCTCAGTAGAGTACCAACCAGAACATCATCATCAGAAAATGGAATTAACAACTGTTTAATATAGATACAAAATAATATGCAATTTCATTTCAGACCTGTTCTGTCTACACATTTGTTGTTCTTTTGACACAATGTCTCTGAAGATACCCACAGGTAAGTACAGGTAATGGAGATTTTTTCGGATTCATATTTATCACATTATTGCCAGAGACTTTCAACTCCCAAAGCTTACATTTTTATCAACAATCACTAATTTCTAGGGAGCGACCGATATGCCTTTTTAACGATAGTCCGATACCGATATTTTTCCCCAGCATTTTTGCCGATACCGATATTTTGCTATTAATGAAAGGGTGTCTTGCAGATGAAGAAGATTAGAAGAACAAAAGATTTGAAAAAACAGGCCGGAAGATCGAAGTCAGAAACACAAACCATGCCTGCATAATCTCAGAAATCTGCACGTTTATTGTTTAAAGTTAAACTTATAACAAATAATTTGTTGTTTTTACTTTTTACTTGTACACAAACAGAAAAGTAAGATAAAGTTGTAAATAATTAATATCAAACTAAAAAAGTAAAAATGTATTAATTGTTAATTGTAACTTCACTAACTTCTGAAAGTTGTGATGAAATTAAAATAATTTTCTTCGTTAATCTTTGTAATTTTTACTGAATTTACTTTTAGCAGATTTTTTTTTTTAAAGTTTGAAAAATTAAAAACACTTAATTATATCAGTAAATCACTTCACTCAGGTCTGTAAGTCTGTAAGTAAACTTTAACTCTGTAAACCAAAACCCTTTAGAGTTACTAGATTTGTGAAAAAAAAAACAATGTATCGGCAACCAAAAAACGGCCGGTCCGATATTTAACCCATAGTGCTAATATCAGTTCGACTATCGGTCGCTCCCTACAACAATCGGCCGATCCGATATTAACCGATAGTGCCAATATCGGTCCGATACCGATACCGATCCGATTATCGGTCGCTCCCTACTAATTTCCCATTTTATTTAAATTAGAATCACTTATATTTTTTTAGAAGAATATATAACATTGTGGAATATTAATGATCCCAAGAGTTCTAAAATATATAACATTGTGGAATATTAATGATCCCAAGAGTTCTAAAATATATAACATTGTGGAATATTAATGATCCAAACAGTTCTAAAATATATTATTCGCTAAAAAATATTACTATAATTTTACTATGGGTAATGGACTAAAGGTTTGCAGAGAGAGCTCTCAACTGCCAACCTGAGGGTACTGGGTTCGAACCTCAGTGACAACCTAGAGATTTTTTTCACGTCCTGACATATCAATATATGGGAAGTAAAGGCTGTGCATTGTTCTAGCCACACAAATGTCAAAATATGCCGTGGCTACTGAAATTCTACACATAATCTGCCCAGATGAGGCACTTGGGAGCTTAAGGGAAGTTCACTCATTCTGTAAGCTTTATTTTCTGTAGTAAGACCCACATATTTAAACAGGAGACATAGTGAAATACCAAAGAAAAAAAAATCAATTTAAAAAGGTAACAGTATGTTTACTATCTTACAGGGTGGATTCAAGAAGCACAAAGTTAAATGTTGACTACTTCATCTTGCAAGGTTGATTGAGTCTTTGCAATTAACACAATTTTTATCTCAACCAACCCTTGCGAACTTACATGCAACAGTTTATCTGGACTTAATCCAATGCCAATTGTAAGCAGCGAATGAATGTACAAGAGATCTATACAGAGGAAAGGATGTTTACTTGACATTTTCTCAGCATGGCAATCTAATAAAGAAGTGAATAAAAAAAAATAAAACACTTGCAGTCAAGACAAAAAAAAATACATAAAATTAGTTCAAACAGAATTTGGGAAATTTCTTATACAATTTATACGAACATTAGAATAATTCAATTTTATTTAATCAATCAATACAAATCTTAATAAAAATCAAACTTCTTAAAAATGATTTCGACTTTCTACTTTTTTTTTGCAACCATTTTCTTAAATTATTTATTGAAATTTGAAAAGTAAACTGTTCATAACAAAACTAAAAAAAAAATGAAATTTATAAAACATAAGTTGTGTACATTTTTGTGCTGCAATGTAATAATCCTCCACTCGAAGAACTTCATGATTATCTTTCCAGGGAATCAGTTTGGCCCACCTGGCGACATCAAAAAAGTAAGAAAAGAGATTTATATCTCTTCTGCTAAGTTCTTTACTCTGAACAAAGTCAGCTGCTTCAACAAATCTGTGGACAACTTTCTGGCACTCTGTCAACACGTTCTGGTTTTCATTAGTTCCTCTGTGAATATGACAGTGTAAATGTGTTACTTTTTTATTATTAGAAAAAGTTCATGTCATTTACAAAAATGTAATACTGTTGTATACTGGTACTGTAATATATATATATACTAAATACAATATTAAAATACAATATATATATACAATATATATATATATATATATATATATTAGAGCTGCTGTTCGAGTAAAAAAATTGATCGAAATTAACGCATGATTAAAAAATTTATCGCAAATTAACGCACATTTTAATCGAAACAATACAATACATTCAAACTAGTATGTCATAACATAATATCATAAAATTGGCATAATAAACACGTCAGATTAATTTACGAAAGAGGTATAATTAATTGTTACAGATTTATTAAGCATTAGCATATATGTCTATTGAATTAGTTATTGAGACCAGTTTATTGACATGTATCAATCACGTCAAGCGATGCGAATTGTTTTCTTTTTAATCATCAACAGTGCTAAATATGTGTTTTTCTGGTGCTGCTATTTCCAAACTAATGACGTATGTCAACCCATGTTCCCCCTTCCCTGTCATATTTTGCAACACTTCGCCACCATACTAAGTCTTGTTTACCCTACCCTCCAGTACCGTAATACCCCCCTCCACTTACCATCCCAAAAAAATACACACGTCATTTATATCTCATATGTGCTTTTTCTTTCATAACATAATAGTATAGCCAGAGAGTAGATGCTCACTTATTACTAACGCGTTTTTTATCCCCCCCCAGTTACATTTTTGACACTTAGCAGCCTCTCCCCCCCCCCCCACAAAGATGACGTACACCCTCTGTCCCATAACAAATTTACACAAGACCCACCGTTTCCAAATCATGGCATCTGTCAATCAAGCTTTCTAGCTACGCCAGATGTTAACTTATTGTATCATTCAAGGTCATACATTAAAATTAAGAAATGACAATCCTATTGTTTCAAGGTCATGCCGCTGATGTAATTTTATGTAGACGTGACAGTTTTAGTTTTCGGGGTTTTTTTTTTCCTTTTTTTTTTAAATCTTGTATGATCTGGTTATAGAATTGGGTTATTTACTGATTTTCTTTTCTGCAATAACAGGATTTGGGTAAAATTTAATGCATATAGGTCTTTGTGTTAAATTTGAAATCGCATATTTTTAACGCATCAATTACACTTTAATTACATTAATCAACAGCCCTATATAAAATGTTAAATTTAACTCAGTATCACAATAATTCTGAAAAATACAACCAGTCTCGTGTACAGATGTATGTATCAGTTAAGTCTAGACACTGTCTGATTACAGTATCATGTATATGAAACTATTAGTGCAGCTGTAGCAGACGTGACAGGTTAGATACTGTATTATCAAAATGCAATACAAAATTACGCGCAAAAAAAATGATGATACACAATTTCTAGCATCTCGTTATTTTGATCTTATTATAAACGAGTTCTTTATACATTTCTTGTTTTTTTATCTTCAACAATACACTGTAGTACCTCCATCAATACACTACAGTATATAATGTAAACTACTGAGTGACTTTTCTCTTTTTACATCAACCGTGAAGGGAGCATAAGGTTTACTGTCGAAAGGCTATATAACAAAAACATCATCATTTTATATTATAGGGCTTTAGTCGACATACCTGGGTATGAGGGTGTGTGCGAAATGCGACAGGGTAGGGGTGGTACATCTACTTTAACTTCAAATCATTGAGTAAAAGTATGTTATTTTTCGACGTGGTGAACTCTAAGAATTTTGTTCAAATTAACGCATTTAGGTGTTGCGTTAAAAATTTTAATCACAATTTTTTTTGACGCATTAATCGCAAATTAACGCAGTTTAATCAGCAGCCCTAATATATATATATATTGTAACGATACATTTCAGTATAGCTATACAACCATTCCATTTAATTAACCTGTTCAAAAGTTCAGGCCAGGGACATGTATATATTTTCTTAAATTTAAAGTTCAGGGTTAAACACATTATTCTTTTGTGGCAAGAGAGAGTTCAACAAATTTTCTTTGTTACCATCAGATGGATAACTGTAATGACAAAAAAACTGACAAAGGGAGGTAGATGGACCAATCAAAAGAGTTGGGGCCTTAGCATTCTGGGATGTTTTAATAAAACATATAGTTTGGAGTCTGGGAACGGTAAGACAGTTAAGAAAGTTAAGTAAGTGAAGAGACGGCTAGAAAGGAGGACAGTTAGGGAGTAGTGGGCAGAGAGGACAGTTAGGGAGTAGTGGACAGAGAGGACAGTTGAGAAGTTTAGTTGGGGGGGTCGAGAAGAGAACAATAGAGTATGAGGTGGGGAACAGTGTGTTATTTATTGTGTTCATGATTTATCTTTGTGTGGAGTCAAAAATAAAGAATATGAATCGTAATTGACTTAGCTAAATTAATTGAATGTGAGAGAAAAGGACATGCAGTAAACGCCTCCACAGAACCCAAACATAAAACATTAAAACACTGTGTAACATATATATATATTCACCATAAAAAGACATTTTGATAATAAAATGTAGCATTTATATTCTCTTTGTTTTCAAAAATGTATCCAGAAAGTAGAATTAAAAAAAAACAACTGTTAATAATATTAATGAAAACTGAGAATAAAAGTTGGCAGCTAAGTTGATGTGCATGTCCTTGTAAGGATGAGAAAAATCTCTTAGATCCTATAAATCATTAATGGGACTGTTTTGATGCCCTTTTTTTTCATCCCCACCATAGCCAACAATGCAATGGTTTTGGAGATAACGCAGGGACTTTAACCATGACCTGAAATATCTTCTGGTCCTCACAGGTTATCAAGCCAGGGATCTTCAGGTCAACAGTCAAACGCTTTACAGCACAACCATCCATCGACTGATTAGTTGATGTAGTTCAGCTCATACAACAAAGATAAGAAATGTAGTCTGCTTTTGGATCAGCACATCTGAACAATCACTTAGGACACATTTAATCTTTCGGCTACCTTTAATTGTTAAATATCTAAATCAATCAATAAGAGATGATATATTGTCTTATATTTGAATTCAGTCAAAATAAAATAATGAGCATTATTACATTTCTATTTGCTTTCTATACCCACATAAAAATTGTATTACTTAGATTTTCAGAAATCCAATCTCATTATTAATAAAATCCTCCAAATAATATATTAGAAAGCACTTCTGACAGACTTACAAGCAACATTTGGCTAAATAGCTTAAATATTTTATTTTTCCTATAAAGTTTGTCAAGCAGAGTTTGAAATAACGTTGTTTATCCAGACCACTGGTCAAGTAATAATAGTTAACCTGTATAAAAACTTAATCAAGAAACAAAAGCCAGAAGTTTACTCACATAACCAGGTAATTCTGATCTCCATGAGACAAATTATATTTCTGTTCTAAATGAAGACATGATGTAGTAATATGAAACTCTCCTGAAGGTAAAACTTTTGTTAAAATTGGATCTGAAACATAATTTTTTTATAATCCAGAAAATAATGACTCTATAAGATCTTATAAGGTGAACAAAATTTCCTGGGTAAATATTTCCCATCAATTTCATACAAATATTTTTACCATATGTAATTTTTCCATTTGGTTCCTCCTTTCCTCCAAGTATACCAAGTCTTGCAGACTTCAGCCCATAACCTAAATAACTGAAAATATTTAAACAGTTTTTCACAAACAAAATTTTGTACAAAATCACTGGCTAAAGACTATTTATAAAATATATAACTAAAGATTTAATGTTGCAAGATTTATTCAGCTTATAATATTTTTAAAAATCAAACTAAACTGACCTCTTTGTGAAGACAATGAATTTAGGCCCGGCTCCAAATGAAATTTCATATAAGTCATCTGAATTCAGAGTCTTAAGAAATTCCTGAAATATTGTTCAGATTTCATGTATTTAATTAGCCCGTCTCAAGGTGAAGACGCTTAAGATAGAATTTATCTTTAAATTTTTTTTTTATTTGGTTATTAAACCAAACTACAGTACAGTCAAACCACAGCTTATGAGCATAACTAGTTCCAGAGAGTTGCTCACACTGATCCAATAAGCAGATTTTCTCATAAGAAATAATGGAAACTGATGAATGGTTCCAGAAAACTAAACTCTTATGTACAGTAAATGAGTGTATTTTTATGATTTTTTAAAATATAATATAAAGTTATCAAATTGAATCATCGTGTAGGATGCATTTCATTGTTACTAACATAATCAATACTATCCATTTGCTTTTTGTTATCTTTTAGTGTGTTTACATGTGAAACATGCAGTTTCGCTTTCTTTGTAAGAATTTTGTGGAAATTCGACATATCGTTGTTCTGTATTAAACAGATTCATTGCTTACCCTGGTAACCTTTACTCGTTAAATGGGGTCTGTTGTCATGGTTACTGTACACTACTGTACAGTCACAGCAGTTACAACACTTTGGTAAAAAAAGTACGCCAACAAAGATGTTGCCTATAAAAGTGAAGCATGCTAAGAGAGATCAAGCATTTGACAGAAGAACCATCGGTTCAATAGTGTCCCATAAAGCTCAGTAGAAAAAACAGAAAGTATGTACTACTCATACCGCAAAACCTCTCTTGAATGTCCAGTTGAAATATATTCCTAAATGTTTACTCATGGCTCGTATATCAAAGTAAATTTTGTTTAAAATTTGTGCTCACCTGCAGAAAAACTTATAACAAAGTTACATGTAAACCAAGGTTTGAATGTATTATTTTCATAATATCTCATCTAATAGTTTGTTTTGTATCCTTCAGAAAATAATTTGAAGCTCAAAATCAATGCACTAAACAGAAAAGCAAAATGTTACATAATAATTTATTACCATTTTATCAAACGTTTTAAAAGTTTATATCAATATACAGAATGTTTCTTACATTTTCGTAAATCTCAAATGTAACTTGTGTCGAGCCTCCACCAAGGTCAAATGTAGTCACAGAGTTATCTATCTGTTCATCCCAGATCAAATCTGAAACATTTATTCACCTTTTTTAACTTTCTTCATATGGAAGACTTACATAATTAAGATTTCACAGAGGAACATGTAGCTAAACAAACAAAACTCTACACATGAATAGGTACAGAATATACATATTTAAACATGAACATAAAGTCTTGAGTTATGAAAATAAAAATTAAAAACTACAACATGTAAGCAGATACTTACCAAGTAAAAAATTAACAGATACCCAAGCAAATAAACCTGTCAAAAAAATATTTAGCTTCAATTCAGTGCTTAAAATAATTGTTCGAGTTTTCAAAAAAAAAAAAAAAAAAAAGTTACTCAAATGTAAATTAACTTAACATGCATAAATAATTAATTCTTACCTTCTTCTGTTTCACTCATAATCATAATTTTGTCCTGATTAGCAATGAGAAATGGTGACTTGGTTAAAAAAAGCTTCACCTTTTCAGAAGTCAAAAGATGAGAGGATGTTAGAAGGTTCAACAATAAAGTTGTATACTTAAATTAAATGCTGTTTAAAAGTTCCCATTTCTACTATTTTATTAATTCATCAAAAAAAACTAACAACACTTGTTAGTCATATACATGTATTAATATGTATCATAATTTGTTCAATTTTCCAAAACATTTGCAGGTTAAGATGACCCCATTATGTGCTTTTTTTTTCTTTGGAATGATTTTGGAGCATTTATTAAGGCTTGATTATACATAAACATAAATGAACATGATTAAAAAATAAATATATATGTAATCTCTAATTGCAATTACTAACAAAAAATATATTTTCTAATTGCAGGCTGGTAAACTGAATTCATTTATGCATCATAATTCATTTTTCTTTTTCAAAGTTTGTTTATCTTTTTTTATTTTTTGGTTTTTAAAATTAAACATGTTACCTACTTCTTGTAATATGGCATCAGCTTTTTCCTTTGGCAAGAGCCTTAAACCAGCAGTAGCCTTAAAATTAACCACAGTATCTGACTGAAAATTCTGGGAAACAGTTTTAATAGCTGTATTCATCAATGGTGTAAGACTATCTCCAGCCTGAAAGCAATAAATACGCCTTAAAAAACGCATGATCATACTTAAGCTTTAAAAAAAAGTCAATGCATAGTGGTACTTTATAATCAGCCATGGTCGCCACAAGAATGGCTCAACCTGAAAGCACATTAGGGGGCTTGTCATGTAATCTTCTATAAACAGGTTTTGGATAAAAACAGATCTGCTGTTGGATAAGGCACATACAATATTATGATAATATTTAACATTTACTTGAATATAAAGTGTGATATGAAGATCAAATGTGACAGAAAGCAGTTATTTAACCTATTGTTGTAATATATAAGCTGAATACTACAAACATCGATTCCTAAAAATAAAATGTTAAAATAAACTATTCAACAATTAACGATATTTTGTTTAGCTGCATTAAGACCGTAAACCTGTTATTTTTTTATTCTTAAGGCTATAACCTAAGAAAAAAAAAAAAGGGAAAACGCAACTTACCTCACTTGGCTTTTTAGCATAAGACGAGATTCCTGGTTCAACAGAATGAAAGACTTCTTTCTCTAGTACCACTCTAAAAGTGTCATCTTTGATAAGAAAAAAAGAAATAAGTGCATTTTTTTCTTAGTCATTCATATATACTGATTTGAGATGCATGATGCTTCATTTGCTAGATTATTTTTTTTTCAGATTATTTTGGGTGTTGTTTTTGTTTTCTAACTTCTCTATCTTACTACAAATATAAAAAATTGAAGAAACACCTTTAGTCAACTAGCTTCTAAATATAATTTAATATTAGAGATGAGCACAATACATGTAATAAAATTCCTCAAGATATTAAAAATATTGTATTTAAATCAATTAATCCTAACCCTAAAAGTTCAAATAAAATCTTACTTAAAAATAGTATTGTAATTTATCAGACTTGATAAAACATTAAATTCCTGAATAGTTTAAATCTATCCATATTTATCAGACTTGATAAAACATTAAATCCCTGAATAGTTTAAATCTATCTATATTTATACAAAAAAATTTAAATCATGTATGTTTGTGATGCACCATTGGCTTGTATGGCTTAGAATAATAATACATTGTTGAACCAGAAGTCACAAGACTTGACATAACACTCTTTAAGAACCGTTTGAATGATCTTGGCTAATTATTTTTCTTTAAAATGTTTGGGATTTAGCTATTTTTGAATTATAAAACTGAGTCTATTTACTTTCATTTTTGGTGATCTTTAGACTGTTGACATTGTAACTGCACATGTCTTAATTTTTAAATTAAAACATGTGGAAATAAAGGATTGTGAAAGTGGGAATTATATGAATAAAATGTAATAATTTTGCTCGGATTAGAATGAAATTTTAAATGTGAAAATTCAAATTTCAATAAGATAAGTCACCATTATATAAACATTTTAAAACCTTTGTCTCAAAAATGCTGTTATTGTTTATGTTTAGTAAGGTGTATCAGAATATGAAGGAATTACAAACATTTGACTTCTAAAATTCTTTTTTTATACATCATGTTTATGTTCTATTAACCCAATCATAATTGTTCGCCATCGTTGATTTTTCAAAAGTTCAAAAGAGTGAACAATGACAGGGGTGTCTTTAAATAACTGACCAATCTCTCGGGGGTCATATATACACTAATACAATTGTTTCCAACATGACTCTTAAATTAAATGTACAAATGTAGTAAGTGAATATAAGAAAAACAACATTAAATATTGGATAAGCGTTTTACCTTTAACTCTTAACTTCACAAAATGGAATACAGAAACTCTTGAACCTGTGCTTCCTGCATCGAATACAACTGAAAAGAAGTCTAATCTGCTTGGTGGAGTTGGTGTCTGAAGTATGTAAGTATAAGAGATGGCCCCAATTGCAATAATAGTTGGCAAAATGGAAAGCTTAAATAAATATGTGTGGTCTGATCTTTCAATCATTGTGTTTGCTGATCAGAAATTTTTTTTTTCTGTGGTTACAGTTTCTAGTTGAGTTCAGATTGCATTCACTTTTAACTGGATCTCAAAATCAAAATTAGTTTATAATCAGAAAGCCACAGGTCATTGTCATTAGCCTGAAAAGTGAGGAAAATTAATTAGTTAGTAATACTATCCATGTAAAATTACATGTTACATGGCCTTCAAGCTTCATTAAAAGTTGACTGTAAAATAAAGAATTTATATATTTGTTTTATGTAGGCTTGATAATAATTTAAATGAAGGTAAAATGTGTAATTGAACATTTCAGTAATAGATCATAGATGTCTCAATGAAGTACCTAAGGCTAAGTAAATGTTTTTCTGCTACGCTAGTTACTTTAGTCTTTACTCTTTAGATTTTTAGACATTCGATGCTTGCCAATATATCTTAATTTATTGAATTAACATTCTCGTAAAAAAAATATAAATTACAAAGCAAAGCCTAAATTATAAATTAAAAATAAACTTTTTTTTTGCAACGGAGTACCGACTACAGTCGCCCACAGAGACCGTCTGTGAAAGTCCGAGCGAGAGAAGCCGGCCTGGTGCCATTTAATCATGATAAATTTTCTTGAGCAAAAATCTTATTTAAAATTACCTTGGTAAAAATAAGAATCTAAATGTAAATAGCAGTGCAAATCCATAATGTGGAGTCCAAACACAGTATAAGTAGTTTAATTGTTTATTATCATATTTAAGAAAAACAACTGAATATAAGAGAATAGCTAAGTCGGATTCTTTTTCGTGAAAAAATTTCTATCGAACTTTTTTGTTTTTCCACATCGGTCACTGAGCTATAAATAGATCAGATATTGTTTACATCCATCATTTGTGCTTTATTTGGCACTGCGGACGATATTAAAATAAAACAATATTATAAAACTATTTTTAAAAAAATCTCAAAATACTGTTCAATATTTTGGAGTTTTAATTTAGTTATTCCGCAATAAATATCATAAAAAAATTATATTAATAGAATTGTTCTGGTAAAAGATCTTAACCCACATTTTATTATTTCGTTTCAACATAGCTTAGCAACAGATAAAATGGCGGCACTGATAGTTCATATTATATCGATGGGATTTACAATCATATAAAATAAATCGCAAAATTTAAAGTACCACTATGCCGAAAAAGGGGAAAAAAGGGAAGGGGAAGAAAGGCAAAAAGGGAAAGAAGGGGTGAGTATATTGCTATTAAAGTGAAACATCGAACTTTTTCAAAGTTTTGGTTGGTGAGAATTCGTTTTTGGTCGGTATATTCGCTATACCATAGGGCACTTGCTACGGGTACGTAATTACGTGCTCCGTATTTGTTTTGTCCCGGGGCACGTAAATAGATGTGCGCATGCGCGACTTTCGGGACTCCGTATTTTTAGCGATATGATGTTAAAAAAAAAAGAAATTTCACAATTTTCTAAACAAATTAAGTTCTCAGCTTTTATAATATTTTTTTTTTAAAGAAATACGGCTTTGAATTATTTTAAATTACAAAATAAGAATATAGGCCTAAACTAGGTCAGAAGAAAGTGAAAACACATTTTTTTTTTCAAAAGTACATAATGAGAGACATTTTTTTTAATTTTTTAGCGATATGATGCTAACCCTAACCCTTTTTTCAGATAGCGATATGATGCTATCCCTAACCCTATCCCTCAACCCTAACCCTCCCCTAACCCCCCCCCCCCCCCCCCCCCCCAACCAACCCCCCTATCCCCTAACCCCCTATCCCTAACCCCCCAACCCTATCCCTAACCCCCCCCCCCCTATTTATCTCTCTATCCCTCCCTAACCCTAACTCTCTATCCTTTTTTTTTTTTTTCATAATGTAATGAAACAAAATATGCTCTAAATTAGTATCTATTATTCTGAAAAAAAAATTGAAAAAAAAAAAAAAATTCTAATGGGATTTGAACCCACACATAGTCGGCCAAAAGCGGGTCCCGGCCAAGCATGCAACTGACTGTGCTAGCGAGCCACACAGACATTTTCCAATTTCTAATAGGTTATGTTTTCAATTCCCAAAAGTCGCGCATGCGCACATCTATTTACGTGCCCCGGGCCAAAACAAATACGGAGCACGTAATTACGTATCCGTAGCAAGTGCGATACCGGCACGTAGCAAGTGCGATACCATAGTTAAACAAAAGATAAAAGACTCAGAGGTGTCAAGATACTATCCAATACTTATGATGGCAGTTGGCAGCTAAAAAGCATCCAGCCACCAGTTTTCTTAAATGAAAATGTGATGCTAATTTTAAGAGTAATGTAAACACAAATTGATTTCAATCAAATGTTGATAAGTACTATATACTCTGTAAAATTAGTAAGACAAAAACGATATAAATATTATTTATATTTCATTTTTGATACAATTCGAAGTATTTCTTAAAATGTTAAAGATTCAAAATAATAAGCCATAAAAATGATAAATAAATTAATGATGATAAGACCATAAGTTATTTAAGTTAATATATGTCATATTAAGTTGTTAGGGAAAGTGCATTTTTGAATGTGGTTATTTCATTAATTAAATTTTAATTGAAATAATTGTCTTAAATAGCAAGAAGGGACAGAGAAAAGAAAAAAAGGAATCTGTAGTAGCATTGGCAGCAGCTAATTCTAAAATTTGGGAAACTCGACTTGATATAGCAGAGCAGTCAAAGGAGGAATACCGGTGAATATAGAAAATTAATGCCATTGATTACTATTGTGCAAAACTTTAAAAATTTGTTTTTCTTATATTTTTGTCAAATAGAATATATGATGCTAGCTTATCATAAGATAGTAACTATGTTTTTTTTGGGTTTTTTTTTTTCGAATTCAGACAGAATGCTAGAAGACTTATTATAGAAAATGATACATTGCAAAATCAAATGTATCAAACAGAAAGAGATACTATTGATGTTGTTACGTACCTTAAACAGCAGGATCAAGAAAAAGAAGCTCAAGTTAGTCCATCTGTTTAAATGAAAATAATAATACTTCTTGGGTCTGTAAATGCTCATAAAACATGGTCTTAGATTTTTTTATTGCATAATAATAATAATATGAAAATGTTAAAAGGATCAACAAATTTATTTTTTTTCAAAATGTATATTGAATTATAATTATCTATTGTATAATATCTGGTATTGCTAAAAGAAAATATTAATTATTTAATAACAGCTTTAAATAAAACTATTTTTAAGTAGTTTATTGAAGCTGATTAACGGGTTGGATATCACTTAATAATTAAATGATTAAAGTGTCCATTTCAAAGTTAGATTTTGTTCTCTTTTTTTTTCAGCTTGAAAGACAACAGCAGCAGATTAGGGAATTGAAAAAAGATCATCGTGAAGAAAAAGAGAAGATAGTTGAGGAATTCAGTAAAACCATCAATGAACTAGAAGGGAAACTGGCTGAAAAAAACAGAGAGGTTGAACTTATACATAGTGAGCTAAAACTGGTGAAAGAATTTAGAAGAAAGAGAGGTCAGATGCAGAAAGATTTAGAAGATGTAAGAAAAGATACATTTTTCGTTACTAAGTAATGTGACTACGAATTTTAAATTAGTTTAATACGTATTTAATAATTGTTTACAAAGATTATACTCTATTCAGGCCCTCTTTCTAGGAGGAGGGAGAGAGAGCTATGCTTTGCTTGCTCTTGCATGCCTAATCACAACAGCCTAAATGTTGACACAGTAATGGTAATCATCTTTTTTTTTTTGTGTGTAATCTTTACAGATCAAAGAAGCAATGCACAATGCCAGTAGGGAGCATAAGACAACTTTAGCAAGAATGGAACAAAAGTTTTTTGATGAAAAAGTAAGTAATTTTTACATTTTTTAATTCACATGTAATATTCCAGCAGTCAATTTGAAAATCATTAGTATTTTTTTCTTTGTAAGGAATGTTCATTATATGGTTGACAATTAACTAAGCTAGGGCACTAATAAAAGTTTGAAGTTCACTTTAATTTTTGAAATGTCATATTTTTTTTTTTTGCTAATAATCAATCATTAGCAAGAGCTTATTAATAATTTTTATTTGCTAAGACTAAACATTTCTAAATTTTAGTGGCACACAAATTATATAAAGGACATCAATATTCTTTATTAATCAGTAAATACATGTAATAGTTAACCTAAAACTCATTTTTCAAAGAAACCTGTAAAAAAAATGTTTTCTTGATGTTTTTATTATCTTAAATGCTAAAAATAAAGAAGTCATTGATTTTTTATTCCTAGATGCGCCTTCAACAAGAGGCTAATCAAAAAATAGCAGAGCTTGCTGGGAAAGCTCACACTGAAGCTATTGTGTAAGAAATGAAAATAATAATAATAGCTGTAATGTTTTAGCTGTTTTAATTTGAAAAACTATGTACTTCCTTTTAAAATTTATAAATAAGATATATTTAAGTAATGAAAAATTCAGCACATCATTTATATAAACAGTAATCTTGATGAGACAACCAAATCAGTATACAAAGAAAACGTCCGGCTGACTGAAGCCCTTAGTTATCACATGAAAGAAGGTGAAATGCTCAAGAAAGAAAGAGACCGGCTGTTGGAGGAAAACACTAATTTAAGGGAAGAAAAGGAAGTAACAGAATTAATGATTAAAGAAAAAGTTGCCCAATCAAAGCAACAGAAAGATAAAATTAAACAGGTAAAATTTGAGTCTAACATTAATTGGGTTGAAATAAAGAAATTTTGAATGTAATCATATGCAATGACTTATATATTTATACTGATCTAAGAAGTCCCTGTAAGGATGACATATTTATCTTTTTGATTCTATAAACCACTGTGAAGCGGCATTGCAGTGCCCTTTTTTTCATCTGCTCTGATAGCGATAGTGCATGACCAAAGAGGTACCATGAGATACATGGAGGGAACTTTAACAATGACCTGTAAAATTCCCTTGGTTCACTCTGCAGGTTGAACCCAGAACAATGAGGTCAACAGTCTAGCTCTTTACTGGTGTTGACCAAACATCCCCATACTGATAGAATTATGTAGATTAATGATTTAAACCTGCTACATTACATACTTGTGTCATTTTGTCCTCTGTTTAAAAAAACAATATTGTTTAAAGCTTTCTTTTTAAAAAATATATTTTTTTTTAGGTTTTTTTAAAGTGACTTGAAAAGGTTCAATCATTTTTTTTTCTGATACATTTTTGTTTACTTTCAAGCATTTTTTTAAAAAATGACTTTCATAAAAAGCTGCTCTATTCCTATTAAAAATGTTCATTTTATATTACAGTTAACTGAAAAAGTTGATGTTTTGGAGAAGGCTTTAAGTCATTTTGTTAAGGAATTTGAAATTGAGAAAAAAGCAATACTTGATCGAGGTGAAACAGAAAACAAAGCTGCTAAAGTTGAATTAGTGAAATTACAGAGAGTTATTGAGCTAAAGACAAAAGAAATGAATAAAGTGAAAAAACTGGCAAAGAACATTTTAGATGAAAGAACAGAGCTGGAAAGATTTTTTTTGACCAGCCTAGAAGAGGTGAAAGCAGAGGTGGCTTCTAATCAGTAAGTTTTTAGCCTAATAATTTATTTTCTAAAGCTTTTTACTTAAGGATTGTCAGTAAATTATTAAAATAATTAGCGAAAAGAAATTATAACACTTAACACCTTCTTTTGTATTGTTTTTTTCTTGACAAGTAAAAAGAATTTTATTTTTTATTCAATCGCTGATGTAAAATAGGATGCCAATAATTGGTTTGTATTTTAATGTTGAACATTTCTTGTATATCACCATTTTCATTTGTTAATCAATTTTTGGAATCATCAATTTTGTTTTCTTTTTTTAAAGGCCAAAAAAAAAAAAAACAACTGGCAAACAATTACTATATGACATCATTGTTATCTTACATCACCAGCAACAAAGATCACACTTTTTTTTTTATTTCTAAAATCTAAAATATTTTCAATAATGCCATAATGTACTGTATTACAGAATAGAAAAGTAAAGCAAAGATACATTTAAAAATAACATTTATGAATGATTATAAATAGCTGGGGTTTTTTTAAACAGTGACTCATCTAAAATATTAGGATTATTTTCTTTATCAAGCCAGTAATTTTTTTTAATGCAATCTAGTTTAGCATACTATTTATAAACAATCTTTACATGTTAAAGAAATAAGGAAGTTTTTTTTTTTTTTAATTGATGAAATTAGTTTAAATAAATTAAAGTCTTAAAGATGGAGTGTGTGGTTTGAAGGTGTTTACTGCCAAGGGAACTTTGAGGATGAACAATAATACATAAATGTAACCGTAGCCCAGTAATGATTTGTTATTTAATACATTCACCAGAATATAAAAATGTGTTAATTCCTTCTCACCACCTGCAAATAAAACATTTCTTCCAGAAATTTAGTGAAGTTAAAATGAAAGATGGAGGGTGTAATTTGATATAATGTCTTTTGTAAATAGAAATTACATCCTCCATCTTTCATTTTATCTACAATTATAAGATTAAAATGATACATGTATTTCTAAATTATATACTGAATGTGAACACTGAACATAGCCATTTTTTTAAATCTGAGGCTTCCTCAACCGTGCAAGCTAACTGAATAAGGGAAACAATCACAGAATTAAATGATAAATTCATTTGTTGAAATTTAAAGCAACACATTTTGGCTTTATAAACATAAGGTGGAAGTGTGGAAGACATGAGGTATTTGCACAATCTAAATCTAACATTGTAGTAGGAATGAAGCCTTAAAATGACCAATGCCTTAATTGGAGCCTGTACTGATTTTAAATCTCAATCTTTTTAGCTTAATTTTTTTTTGGCATCATCTCACCTAAAAAATAATAAATAAAGTAACTTACTACCACCCATTTGAACCATCTAGTTCTTTTAATATCTATAACCTTTCAGACATGTAGCTGAAAAAGAAGTAATATAAATGTGGAAAAAATGTAAAAAGAGGTTATACTTTTATAACTATGGAGAAATATGTCTGTTGAGGTGGCCATGCGTTCCCCCAACGACCACACCAGTTAAGGGTATGAAGATGGTGATGATAATTTTATACTATTAATTTACTCAGCTATTGGACAAAAAGTTCATAAAATAAGAAAAACAAACAGAAATATTACTTTTTAAACTTAAAATATCTTGTAAATGTGAGAACTGTATGAGAACTGTATTTTTTGTAGGAATCTATATGTTTCTTGTTAACAGCCATGATAAGTATTTATGTAATACACTTGATAAGCTATAAACATATGATGTATGAAAAATGGGGATCTTACAACATTTTTAGAGGTGTTTTTTCTCTGTTTATTTTAATTAGTAATTAAGTTTTTTTTACTACAAAGGAAAAAGCAGATTATGTCTTTTTATCATTAGTTTTGTTTTATGTAAAACTATCAGTATCACATTTTATTTCTGTTTTTTTAAATCACTGCATGTTGTATATTAAATAATAACATATGTACTCCTATATCTAATTAAAATTTCTAAGATGTTAGCTTTGAGCACTTCATATAAATTAAACTAAATGTTTGTTTTTTTTCAAGTGCAAGCAGATTTTTTAAAATCTACAAGCATATTTTACCACACTAAATTTTTTGAACGCTTTTTGTTACACTCTTTACTGTAGAGCTCAATACAGAAAAGATGCTCATGCAGCATATCAGCAGAGGATGTTGGCAGCACATGCTGGCAAGGGAGAGTTTCCTAAAATAAGAACTTTTAATCACAATGACAACAGTACAAACAGTGTTTTCCGTGACATTGAAGCTGCTGAAATGTTGTAAGTATTATATGTTTTTATACAAAACCAAAAATGTTCTTAATGTTTCACTAATAATTTATTAGCATAAATTTTATTTTTAAAAAATAATTAGATTTTACAACATTTGACTTCTTTGATAGTGACATTATTTTGAAATGGATAATTTTAATGCTGATTTTCTAGTATATAGCATATATTACCTATAGGTATGTTTAAATCTATTAAGTATTTGATAAACTTCATTTATGAACTAATGATATTTAAAAATATTTCATTGTAAAAACTGTCTCTTGTAGAAAAAATATTAATTTCAAAATTAACAGCTATATTTTTTCAAAAGCATCTATCTACAATATTGAACATTAAAATTAACAATGAATGTATTTATTTATCTAGCTTGCTTTTCTACCAAATTTTTTCAAATTCTATATTCTTTCAATTGATGTTTATCTCTTATTTCATTTATGTTTTTTTAACATTTAATCATACTAAGATATAACATTTTTTAATTCATGATAAAAAAAAAAAATTCGCTTGCTTATATAATGGCTAGGCTATATCATAACCGATTAATATATTATATATTTAGACATTGGTGCACTCTTAACAATAAGCTGTTAAATTATTGCTTCAGTTCTTTTTTTTAGCATTTTATATATATTAAAAATAAAAATTAAAAATTTACTTCAACTAAAAGTAACATATTTCTTACCCATGTGCAAACTATTTCATTTGGGCTTTTGCTCCTTCTTTTTCTCTACATAATCAACATTTCCTGCATGTTTTTGTTAGTTATCTACTTTATATATAAAACTTTGTATTCTTACATTCAAACGTTGCCAGGAAGAAATTGATGGCAAAGTAAGTAATAAATTAATACTATTGATCCTTTACTTTAAAAAAAAATGTTTTCTTAAATTTAATTTTTACTTTATCACCCATTCCTGCTTTATTTTTCTATTTAAAAAAAATGTAATAGACATGTGTACAATGATTATATGCCTTTATCGCATGATTAAATGTCTTCTATGCAGCTAATTTGTATCACTTTGGCTAATAATATCAAATGCATGTACTCATAAAAGTATATCTTGTATGTTTAATGACACTAGAACTAATTTTTTTTTTGTTTCTTAAAACAATTTTTGGCTTTCTTTCTTATAAACATTTCTACTCAATATTTTTTTCCTTCACATTAATTGCATTTTATATTATACAAAAGATATGATTCTGCTGGAAAGGTTGATATCAGTGATTTAACATGGGAGCAGAAAGAACGAGTGCTGAGATACTTATTTGCCAAACTGAATGGAAATAAAGTACGCAAATATGCCCCATTACCTGACATTCATCAAGACAGTGAACCAACTCTTAGTATAACACAAGGAGAAAACACAGGGTAAGTTTTGACAAATTTAACTCGATACTTTACTCTACATATGATTCCCTCTGTAAACATATGCTTTTAAACAAAGAATTAATACCTTGTTGGATTATTTTGATATATGAATGAAATATAGGCTATATAAAGATATAAAATAAAAGGTAATCAAAACACTTGACAAAGGTCCCAAGCCTTGAGCAGGCACTTAATTCCCAGTTCCGCACTGGGTATTGTTTGTTTGGTGTGTTGAGAGGTTGAGGCCCAATGTCGACTCCTGTCGCCAATATTGTAGGGAGGTGGAGGAAATTGTGCATCATGGGATTTACGAGTGCCCCAAGCTGGCAGACTATATGGTAGACTAGTCTGGTTAACTGGTTCACAATACGGCTGTGTGGCAGTACCCTCATGCTTAAAAACACTGCAAGTTTTATCTCATGGCCTCAAGGAGACTAAGTCTCAGCTCACAGATAAGCTCAGAGTTCCGAGGAGTAGTTACAGTATACGAATGAAGTATAGTCAGTATTAGGTCTACCCAGCGGCGTAGCGTGGGTATCGGCCGCCCAGGGCGGAAGACGATTTTGCCGCCCTCTCATTTAGGTATTTCAATTTAATCTATACATTTTTGCCGTCCCCCTAAAAAAGTAATAAAAAGTGCCGCCCGGTGCGGACTGCACCCCCCCCCTAGGTACGCCACTGGGTCTACCCTGTTCAATGAAAAGATAAAAGTAGTTTAAAAGTATAATTTCAACGTTTACCGAGACACCTGTTAATTATTGTCTACAGAGATCAAAGAGATGGTGCAGGCCAGACATTTTTGACTCAAGCCCATATAGACATGTTGAACCAGTTCCAGAGTTTAAATCAACCTGAACCTCAAGCACAACCGACATAACATGGACTGGCACAAAACATTTTATTTTGTGCTAGAAACTAAATGAACAAAGCTTTTAGTAAAAAAAAGTCATAATTGTTACTTCCAAATAGTAAATGAACATCTGTTGCTTATTTTATAGAACAATACTGCTAATCTATATCAATACTGCTAATGTATAACAATACTGCTAATGTATAACAATACTGCTAATCTATAACAATACTGCTAATCTATAACAATACTGCTAATGTATAACAATACTGCTAATGTATGACAGTACTGCTGATGTATGCCTATTGTACATTTTTAATGACATTACTAAATTCTACACAGCTTCTATTCCATAATTTGTGTGATATTAATGTGATTTCTAGTTGACAGTTCTTTTATTTGTAAGCAATTTTCGGTTCATATTAAAGTACCTCGTTACATTTCTGTGTAAAAAAAATATTAGGCCTAGTATAAAATGTTTTAAAACTATTGAAATAAAAATGAATAACCAATACTCTATATGTTGTTAATTGATTTTGGTTTGAAAATCATAGATTTTTTTTTCAATATGCCTTTTCAGTATTTATATAAAGAATACTGATGAAATTTTGTCTTGTTTAATCATTTATTTTTTAACACAGGGTGATCACACTTGTGAGCCTCCAATAAAATATCAGTATACTAGTTTTTCCAAGTTAGGTATGCATTGTGCCATGTGCTTGCTAGAGATTTTAATATTTCATAAACAGTAAAGGAGTCAATGTTATAATTAGAACAGGGGAAAGTTTTATAAGTAGGTCATGGGAACATAAATTCATAAACAGAGATACACTATTCAGTGACTATTCCACTGTCTTGCGAGGAATGTAACACTGCTGGTTCATTTCGTTTTTATGCTTACTATTCAGAACCATTCTTAATTAATTTTTTGGAGTGGACCCTCAGTGGTTAGGTATTTTAGAGACTGCCCAGAGAACATTTAGGCCCGGAACACCTTAGACTGTACAAAGAACATTTCGGCTGGGGAACTGTATAGACTGTCCAGAGAATATTTAGGCCCAGAACTCTATAGACTGTCCAGAGAACATTTAGGCCCTGAACTGTATAGACTGTCCAGAGAACATTTAGGCCCTGAACTGTATAGACTGTCCAGAGAACATTTAGGTCCAGAACTCTATAGACTGTCCAGAGAACATTTAGGCCCTGAACTGTATAGACTGTCTAGAGAACATTTAGGCCCGGAACGGTATAGACTGTCCATTAGGGCGCCCCAAAAAAATGAAGTTTTGAAATGTTGATGTCTCACCCCACAGAATATGTCTGTATGGTAACAGTAGTTAACCTGCAAAATTTCAGCTCATTTTGGACAATGTTTAGAGGTCCCCCAAGAGGTTTAAAATTCCAGATTTTGGTATAAAATCATTCGCGGTCAAATCTAATACAGCGTTAATGTTGCATTATATGCGAATCTGATATATTAAGTGACAAATTGATGCTTAGTATTGTTTATAATATTAAATGAAACAAAATATATAAATCTTGAATGGTTTATATTTTTATATTTGAAATTTAAGTAAAAAAAAATATGAAAAACAAAGTTTTATTCATTTTGTCAAGTTAATTCTTGAAAGAATGTCAATCTGCTTGAAAAATAATAATAATAAGCAATGCAAATAAGCATTTCTACTATCTATTTTATTTTAAAAAAAGTTCTTCAAATTTAAATTTTAGCCAGCTGTTCACGATTACACTCTACAAAATTTTTCCGATGTTTTTCAACCTCTTGCAGCAAAAATTGTTTTTGTTCTTCGTCCTTGGTGATACTGTCATTGAAATTTTTTATCAATGCTACACCTCGCTCTGCAGAGTCATTGATACAAGCCAGATTCTTTACAAAATCTGCTGCAACTTTAAAAGATGGTGTATCTGACCATGCTTCAACAGGAACATCTAGAAACTGGCATCAATGTTGGATGTTTCAAAAAATTGTGGTAGAAGCACGCAAATCAACAACACCTTTTGGTAGTGTTTTTATGAGATGCGGTCCACGTTCTGATTGCATTGTCCGAAAAAGGCCAGTTTTTTCTTTGTCCGACAAAAGGGTTGAAAATAACGCAAGCGTCGACAGTTCCGGACTCAAGTATCACGAGTGACACACCATCATTTTCAATCCAGTCAATCGAAGAACAGCATCTTCATTTTCGTATAAACGCTGTATCAACAAGATATCATTCACAGGTGCATCTGCGGTGAGCCTGCATGAAAACCATGATTGAAGATAAACACATATGGTAAACCGATTAAAGCGCTGAATACCTTGTAATTCTCGAGCTGTTAACTGAAAGATGGTTTCGTTGCCTGCTGACATCATCCTCCAACCCAACCATTTTTGCAGCAAGCAGAAGAAATTCCAAATAATCATCACGTGAATGACTGACCTCAAGTTGACATTTGATAAATTCTTTAATCGAATCAGACACGTTTATCAAAGGGGCGGATCTGGCTTCGGGTGTGTGGTTTAATTCTGACCATTTTTCTCGAAACCTCTTAAAAAACAAAATCTCTGGTTCAGTGGATGGTCCAAGACAAACATCGAATGCATCGGAAAGGAGTACTTCCAAATGTGATAACGGCATGCCATCCATATTAGATTAAGTCCCAGGGATACTTCTAACAGAGTGCAATCTCCATTAAGTCTTCCATTAATGGAAGCCGTAGTGTCAAAGCACATGCCGATGACCATAGAATCGCACTTCCACGATTTGATATGTTCATATACTGCATCAGCAGCTGCCCGTCCTGACCCGGACCCAGATGCTAACCTGGCAACACCAAGAAGCTTTGTTGTACCATCGACAAGTGATGAGAGCAGGACAGGTAATCGATCGACGTTGTTGGTAACCTCTACGGTAACATCGGGCACTAGCTTACCATCCCAATGAACAATTGATTTTGCACAAATATGCACATTGCACAAGTTTTGCACATTAGGTATTTTATATGTTTTCTCGCATTTATTACATTTTCTAATTAAGAATCACACAATTTCAACTCTAGTTAATGGTAGTAATGAGGTAAATATAAGTATATTTAAACTTCATTTTATTCATATATGGCATGCAAAAACTGCAAATTATTTGAGCCACGATTCGTCTGGATTTTTATGTTGGCCTAATACTGGAATTTTAAAAGCTCTTGGGGGACCTCTAAATGTTGTTCAAATGAGCTACAACTTCACCAATTCACTCATTGTACCCAAGAGACACATTTCAGGGGGTGAGACACCAAAAAAAAAAGATTAAAAAAAAATTTCCGAGCATTTCTGGGACGCCCTACTGTCCATAGAACATTTAGGCCCTGTATCAAGTTGGTGTTTGTGCTCTTATAATCAATTTAATTACACAGACTTGCGAAACAAAGATAAAAATTACAGGCCGATGTATAATAAAATTTGATAAATAATTATATAGGTAGGTGACTGGACACACACTGGGAGTCGAAACCGTAACCTGCAGCACGTAGACGGGGCTGCATTTTTTTCTTCATGAGCTACACTGGTGCCGTAAGATGTGGCGCGAGGGGGGGGGGTCCGTAAAGAGGTGAATACTGTTTTAGAGACCCTCCCCTTGCAGGAGAGTCCCAAATAATCGATGACGCCGGTGATGAGAGTCATTGAGCTTTTTTGGGCCCCCGGACAATGTATCAGCTTCCTCGATCACTCTCTCACCACATTTCTCAGCAAGCTTGGCTATAAGGTCTAATGTCCTACGGATAGGGGACCTATCAAGGACCTATCAGTCAATCAAAGCCCAACTATTAGAGGGAGGGAGGGGGTGCAGAATAAAATGTGTCGAGCCATCAGCTATGAGAGGGTGGGGCGGATTAAAAATAAACTTGACAAAGAATGGTCATACTTAATCTGAGGGAAGAAAAAAATTAGTTATGGCGCTGTAACGATCCTCTCACGCGAACTCTGCTATTCTTTAGTTTGGATTTTTTAAAATTAATATTATAACTGACAAAATAAAGAATAAAGAATGACTGATTCATAAAAATATCCTCTATTAATATATTGTGCCAAATTATGAAGCCTAATTAACAACAAAAAAAAAAAAAAGAAACAATATCGTCCAGTGTTTGAAATTCAAAACACGCTTAAAAATATGTGTCATACTGTCATACTGTCATTAAACCACCATAATTAATCCACAATGTATATACCCTCCCACAACACAATTTAACCGAACCAGAAGATCGAGCGATTATTGAACTTTTTTTTTTCAATTTTAATTTAATCATATATCCCAGTGATATGTGGGAATAAAATCTCTGTCTGACGAGATAAAGGGGGATAAAAAAAACAACCTCGACTATGATATGGGCGAAGTTATTTCTTTTTTTTAATAAATCAATGTGACAGTCATGTACATAAAATAAAAGCAACGCTTTATGTTGGTTTGAATGGATCAAGTCTATTCACACGGCTTATTTTAAGAATTATGTACTGTTTGCTTAAAGTTTTCTCTTTCAAATCCAATCAGTCTGAGGCAATTCAGCACGTACACAATAAAAGTCAACGAAACCGCTGAAAAGAGTGTTTCGACAAACATGTTCGATTTGAAAAGATCATAAACTCTGGAATCTGTTATAGTAAAGCTGCATTTGATCCCAACGAATTAAAATTTAAGGAGTTTATTAAGTCAAATGGCGTCAGCTGTCTTAATAAAAAAAAAGAACTACCAATCAAATAAAGTGTCGTCTGTTGAAGAGAACTATTTCACTCAAACACACCGAATATAAAAAAAATATACACCATGTTTATCCTTGGGTAAATAATGATTGCATGCATAAAGCTTGATAGAAACAGCTTTGGGATTGTAAATAAAAAAATCTATATTAGCAATATTGTATTCTAATACAGGTTATATTTGATGTAGAAAAGATAGTATTTTGAATCTTTTGCAGAATTTAAAAAAAAAAAAAAATCATTGTAGCTCTACTATTAGATTTTATAGTTTGGTATGCGACCAGATAACTACTTTCTATGTAACTAGATTTAGAGTGTATGTTGATGTATGACTATGTTTAGGATGTGTATTTCAATATTCAGAGGCGGCCATACTTCTACGCGGGGGCTTAGGCCGAGTTTTATTTTGTGGGGCCTAGGGCGATTCTCATATGCAGAGCCTAGAGCAGATGTTTAGTTCTGTTACAGTTTAACAGTTAGGTAACAAAAACAACTCCAAGCGCAGGGGCTACTTCAGGCGAGGAGGGGGAGGGGTCTTGGACGGTATTCCCTGTTGCCACCCTCTAACGCCCTGGTGTTGAACTTGTTTATTGCAGGAAATATTCTGTATTTCTAACAAGGTATTGATGCAGGCCCGTAGCGTGCAGGGGGCCGGGCCCCTCCTGCATTTTGTCTGGCCCCCTCTGCTTATTTGCTCTACTTAGTAAAATGTATTACCTGCCCCCCCCTGCTATTGCCTGGCCCCTGTTGTAGAATGCCTGGCCCCTGCTGTAAAATTTTCACGCTACGGGGCTGTATTGATGAATGATACCGTTCAGACTATATATTGATATATGACGATGCCCAGATGAGGAAAGTGTAAAAGGCATCTTTACATCGATCTCACCATTGAATAATGTCCCAGCATTTGATTTTTTTTTTTTTACGTGTGTGGATCGATTGCACGCGATGAACTACTTTGAATGCAACCGCATTCAAAAGAAAAAGACGAGAGATGGGTAGGGGAGAAGGGGGAATAACAGCTTTTATATACAGTACTTGGGAGAGGAAAAAAAAAGAAATATAAAGACAAAAAAGGAAATTCCTAGCTTCGTTCGCCTTTGTTTACTTGTACATGTATTTTACATTGATTTATTGTATTTGTTTCTCAGGTGCGATAGGCGTAAGGCTATTTGGTTTCTCTGACTCGAGGGAGAAAGTTGTGCACCTTTTAAATATCGCCTTTGAAAGTATTGTGGCGCCACCTGGCTTAATTATGAGTGAAATGGGTAAAAAAGTGAATTGTATCTTAATGTCATTTTATATGATCTGGATAAAACACGGACCGAAGTTGACTGATTCTGACACTGCCAAAGCTCGAGATTTATTTTCAACTATAAGAGATTAAGGCAAAACTTAAAACTGTCACTTTTAAGTACGAAATAATTTTATGATTAAGTTTAATTGGGCCATAAATCGAAATACAGAGAACGAAAATAATCTTTTACAATGGTGGAAGGGTCATTTCGACAAAAAAAATTATAAGAAACTTATGAACCTTTCAAGACTAAAACTTTTCATTTAGTTTCACAAGAAGACAAAATATATAACACAGGTCCGCTGCGAGAGGGAGGGGGGGTGCGGGAGGGGGGTAGGCAACCTGTGAATTAACCCAATGACAGTCAACAATGTGTGACTCCTTGGATATGTGGTAGCCAGGAAGTCTGAGACCATGGTGGGGCCATGACAATCTCTCAAATCTGAGACCCGCTCTCCCTCCAACTCTGTCTCTTTATTGCATATTATAAGAAAGGGATGGTACCCAGAAGGTTCAGCCAGGGCCTAAGTGTTCAGTCCACATGATAAATGATTTTTATTTTTAGTTATAATTCGTAAATACGCCCAGAAATTAAGCACACACACACACACACACGCACGCAAACTGTCGTAATGAACTTATAGCTAATAGGTTTACAAAAAATAATAAACAGTGGCGTTACTAACATTTTATTTGATTCGGACCCTCCTAAAACAAAAAGCCTTTATTTTCGGAGGCCCCTTAAATTCCCCGGGGCACCCACTCGCCGTGGAGCTTGCACTACATTAACGACGCCGCTGATCCTCATGTTAGAATCAAGAACGTGTACAAAAACCACAAAAAAACATAGGCCTATTGGATTATTCCCCATTCAAAGAAAAATAATAATACACTATGTGAAATGAAGAGGTGCAAAACTAACAAGTGTTTGTGTATGCCTGTGTTTCTTACTGTCTGGGTACCGTGTACTGTATATCAGAATATTTCTTATGGATAGGCAAACGAGACGACCACCATATATCTAAGCCCCCCCCCCCCATCCTTCCAGTTTTTAATTCCTTAAGGCACTAACATAGTCCCGACAGGCCCTTCTGCCTAGGCCCCCATAACAGTAGTGTAGGCTAACTGGCATTAGTGGCACCCGGGCAGGACTCTAAGAATGCCACCCCATTCTCGTGCCGCTAACTGGTTACGCCCACATATAGCTAAGTCTCCGTCTAGGGCCCTAAAGACCTAAGACCGGCTGGTGTTGTGCATAAGTCACGTGCAAATACGAAGTCGTCTATGTGAATATGATAAGACATCGATGATCTATGGTATTGTTACTTGTAAAATATTGATTTCATTCTACTTTAACCGTAAATTGTGTGCGTGCATGCTCAAGGCGGGGAAGGGGAAGAAGAGTGGAGGAGGGGGGGAATCGAGGCCGGGCACTTTAGTCTTGGTGAATATTTATGTGGCTTGTAGAAACAGCAGTCGTGCTTGTAAAAACCAAACAACATAACCCTCTTATTAACACGGGGGTGTTAGATAAACAAAACAATTGATTCACGCCATTGTTTTGTCACATCCGGTCACAACGTCTGTCTCTCTTCCCCCCCCCCCCCATACCGTGTCATAAAACTATTAAATAATTAACACACCGATGCTATTGCAGTCAACACTGGGGGGGGGGGGGGGGAATTCAGATTTGTCACGTGACTTTTTGTTTTGGTTTTGTTTCACAGTAATGTTCAAGGGGGGGGGGGTAGCGTTATTAAATGTTTCGGTGAACTCTTAGTGTGCCAGAGTGTGTTAATAATGAATGTAATAATGTGTTAACCACGTCATCGTTCTCGTACGATTAGAAACATATGGACGAACACACCCGCATACACATAGATTTAAAGACATAGAGATAGATAGATAGATAGATAGATAGATAGATAGATAGATAGATAGATAGATAGATAGATAGATAGATAGATAGATAGATAGATAGATAGATAGATAGATAGATAGATAGATAGATAGATAGATAGATAGACGACACTCAGTTACACAAAGATCTCCATACTCATAGACAGATAGATATATTGGAACAGTGCCCCCCCCCCCACCAGCCTTTTTCTCGTCAAGGACCGGTCAGCGGTTGATAATTTCACCGCGGCCCACTGGGGAAAAAAAAGGGGAGGGGGATTTTTTTTTTCTCGTCCATGAAAAGTCCCACAATCACGAGAGAAATACACACTAGTAAATAAAAAGGAAATAATTCAATGTTTCTTCGGTGGCCCAGTATCGTTTGTTCCACGGACCGGTACCGGTACGCGTCCCGGGGATGGGGGAGCACTGTATTAGAAGATAGACTTAGATAGACACACAAACAGACAGGTAGGGTGGTAGGCAGGTAATCAGAAATGAATCGTGTCAATATATTAACAGATATTAGTGAAGATTTATACTTGTACTCAAATTTGCTACATAAATAATATTGTTGTTAAGATGGAAGTTGTGTAAGAATGATAATAATATAAATGATAAACAAAAAATCCGAGTTTTGTGATCCGACATAGGCGATGATATTATTGATAGGCCAAATGCATTTCTTTGTGGTTTACATTTTTTTCATTTGCGTCCTTTTAGTCAAATATATATATATTAGTGTCTGTCTGAAGTCCATAAAGGTGTTCTTACACCTTTAAATTTGAGGACATCCCCACCCCCCCTACCATATGCCACTGCCCCGGAGAACCACCGAAAGCGCCCAATGAAGGACGTAGGCTAAGTTTAAAGTATCTAAACTTGTTCAAAACATCACTTTTTAAGCCAAATTCCAACGGAAAGAGAGATCTTTTTTTTTTGTATGTTTTTAAGAAGCGCAGTTTAATGAGAACATCATTTAATTCGTTCAATTAGTTGTTTGTCTAACTCAGATGTGGGCGAAGTTTTAGATTCGCGGTCCACACTTAGTTCGTAAATTTGACCGGCGGGTTGGACCGTGAGCAAACGGAGTAAGCGCGAACAATATAATCTAAACGTCAGAACATACAAAGCTAGGGCTGTAATGTCCCCTGTTACAAGTGGTGGGCCGCTGGACGGATTAAACAGACAGGCGGGGCAGCTTTGGCCCCGTGGCTGTTCTAACTCTAAATACAAGAGATGTATATTTACTTAAGCTTTACTCTAACACCTTTTCCCCTTCACACATACACACTCACACACACACATATACAGTTAGGGAGATGGACGGGCATGTAACAAATCATAATAAACTAATAATAATGCAGCTGACATTCACTATCGGTTATGGCAACAGGTCCGGAATCACTTTAGTAAATCGATTGCGTCATTAAAGTATAAATAGGCCCACAGTTCACAGATCCATTAAAACATGGTATCCAACTGTTCAAACCAGAAACCTCGCTTCTTCCAGTAAGTAATGGTTTATTTGTTTCTCTGCTGTGATATGTCGTTTCTTCCAGTAAGTAATGGTAAATTTGTTTCTCTGCTGTGATATGTCGTTTCTTCCAGTAAGTAATGGTTTATTTGTTTCTCTGCTGTGATATGTCGCTTCTTCCAGTAAGTAATGGTTTATTTGTTTCTCTGCTGTGATATGTCGCTTCTTCCAGTGAGTAATGGTTTATTTGTTTCTCTGCTGTGATATGTTTTGTTAAGCATTTTTTTAAACCTTGTTTAAAACGGTTTATGTAAAATCTTTCTTTACTGTAATAAATGTAACTGATACATCTTTGCTAAATGTAATTTATTGTATTTGTTAAAGTTTTAACAGCTAATATTCTTTATTAATAATCTTATTTATCGCTTATGAAAAGTAGGTTAACTGTGAAGAAAGACCCATTGTAGGTTATATATTTATTTGTTTTTTACGTATCTATTAGTTTCTGTATACCAGTGGACTTCTTACGTTGTTTTTTATTTAAGCTCTACGCAAAGTTGGTCAATAGCATCACTCCCCCCCCCCCCCATTTCATTCGTTTCCTTCGTTGCTTCTCCTATATGCATTTAACGCATCCACCCTCTTTCCCAAAAACAGCCCGTATCAAGTGAAAACGGGTCCATGTACCTATCTCAATCTCCCCCCCCCCCAACACCCATTCCATCTTCTGTCACCTTGTGAGTTTAAATTACTCAAGTTCAGCCATGGGTTTGATCTTTAGGTAAAATAACATCTTCTGAGACGAGATTCCCTTACAAACTCAAGATACAAATCAAGGATGATTCAAATTGACCGATGTCTTTTGAGATGTGAGTGCGAGTAATTAAAGCAGCAGCACCCAAAATCAGTTCAACAAACTTTCTTTGTAATAAATAGATGGGTCACTGAACTAAAAGCAGGGTTGATAACCTTAACAACGGGCTTGTTAAGGGCTCCACCCCAATACTTGGGACCCTGAAGCTTTCCAAATTAATACAAAATCGCTGTGCTTGAGGGGGGGGGGCGGACTCATGATTTTTACTATTGTCACGAACTCGCCAGGGGATCAAAGACTTCGTGGTTGAGCTTATGAATAGGCCAACTAAGTGTCTGTCTAGGGGCCACACTGCTAAGGAGGCCCCTAGACCCTAGTAGATACTTTTATTTTAACGTAACTCCCCAAACAAATTAGGTTTAATCTCAGCTTTTGATATGGGGCTCAGGATTAAATAACAGTACTATTAGTGTGAGGGGCGAGGGGGGGATGAAAGGGGTGTTGAGCAGTCATAACTATCAGAGGGCTCAATGTAGGCCTATATTTCCCCAGGACCTTCAAAAGTACTTTTGCTTAGCGCCCCGAAAACTCAACAAAAAAAAAACAGGTCCAGGTCTGGTGAATGAGACAGAGAGAATGTGTGTATGCGAGAGAGAGAGAGAGAGAGAGAGAGTGAGTGAGTGAGAGAGAGAGAGAGAGAGAGGGAGAATCTCTGTTAATAATGTGAACATTAACGTTCAAAGACTGGCTTTACAAAATGCACATTGAAATTAAACATTTATATGGTAAACGTTTAGACGTGACATTTTTTTTATTTCATTATCTGTTTTGTATTTTATTTTTAAATATCTATTTTTGAGGGATCAAAGCTAAACAAAAAAAATAACTTAAAGGTTTACACACACTTACACACACACACACACACACACACACACAAACACATATATTAGGGTGGTGCACAAATACATTGACATTTTCAAAAGTTTCAAATATGAATGTGGTACCTTTTTATTTTGTTCCTTATATAATTATATTGAATCCTGCAAAATTTTAGCGAATTTGAATAACTTTTAGAGGTAGCTCATCGCCATTTTTCAATTTTTGTTTACATTATTTTCCTATTTTGATGTTACTGTAATTTTTTTTTAATTTGTTGTTTATTATCATAACAACTTTACTAGATTGGGATATTCAAGAACAAATTAAAGCAATGAGTTTTGATACAACAGCTGCAAACACTGCATCCAAAGCTGGAGCATGTACTTTAATTGAAAAAAAGCTTGTTAAAGAATTATTACACTTGGCATGTCGTCATCATGTGTATGAAATCGTCTTGAGTGACGTTTTTAAACATTCTCTTGGGCAATCCAGTGGCCCTGAAATAGGATTATTTAAACGTTTTCGTGACAAGTGATCATTAATTGACAAAGAAGATTATGAAACAGCTCTAAATGATAAAACGTGTTCTGACATTTTGGCTTCTCACAGCATACTCAAACAAGATGCACTAATTTATTTGAAAACAATTCTTGAATCTACTCGACAATATCGAGATGACAAAAAGGAATTATTGGAACTAACAATTTTGTTCCTTGGTGATGTTTCTCCTCGTGAAGCTCATGTGATGGCTCCCGGAGCCATATACAGAGCTAGGTGGATGACCAAAATTGTATATTCAATGAAAATATGGATGTTCAAGAGACAGTTCAAATTAACTGCAAAAGAGGAAAAAATCACTTCGAGATATAAGCTTGTTTGCTAGTTTGGTGTACACCAAATTTTGGATATCATGTCCCAATCCAACACTGGCTCCGTCGAATGATCTCACTTTTCTGAAGACTCTTTTGCAACATTAAGCCATTAACAATGGAATTTTTACAGCTGCAGCAACAGCATTTTCGAGGCACTTATGGTATCTTAGTGAAGAAATGGTAGTATTGGCTTTTTTTTGATTATGAGATCAGCAATGAAACAAAAACAAAAATGGTTTCGGCTCTGCAACATGCTGGAGTTCACGAACCACAGAAACGAATAAAAATTGATTTAACTTCAATTGAAAATCTGCAACTAGAAAGTTTTGTAACGGAGAATACTTTGAATTTTTTAACATTTTGGAATTACCAACTTCATTTTTGACAACTGGTGCCCCAGACAATTGGACCAAAAATGAAGAGTTTCAACAGGCTTTAAAATATGTAGAAAGTCTACGAGTTGTTAATGATACAGCCGAAAGAGGAGTAAAACTAATTCAGGATTTTAACTGTTCAATTACCAAAAATGAAGAACAAAAGCAATTCTTGCTGCAGGTAGCCTCTGAACACAGGTCAAAGTTTCCTCTGCCACAGAAATCTTTGTTGATCGATGGAACCAAGTTGTCAAAAAACAATAATTAATAAACTTTTTATTTCGATACAATAAAATAAATTAGGAACCTGAAACACTAACTATTATTTAGAATTTTTTGAACTATTATCAAGATTTTTTAAAATACTTTTTCTTTACCATAGTGAATGCAAATATGTTATTATATACCAGAAGCTTATAACTTTATTCTTTAATTATTTTAATATGTAAACAATAATATAAATAATTTAGTTTTAAAAATAGACCATGGTTTTTTTTATTAATATACATTAAAAGTAAAAATATAATGTTGTATTTTTACATTATTAATTATTTCAGATTGCCCACTAATAACCCGGAAAATATAAAAACTTGAAGTTGATGAGCAACCTTTAAAAGTTATACAATCATGCCCAAACTTCAAAATTGTTATTATTACACATAATGTCACAAAATGAAATGGTACCATCAGAGAAATATTAAAAAAAAATTTTTGCACCACCCTAATATATATATATATATATATATGTGTGTGTGTGTGTTTTTATATTTTAGTGTGGCAGATAAATCGATAAAAACATGACGTAGATACAAGCAAAAATAAACAAATAGCCTACATCATCCTACATACATAACTGCATGGATATAAACCATAGATAGGCCTAGTTGCCGGGATGGACTTGCCGTCTATTGATCGAGTTACACGGCAGAGAAATGTGCAACTTCAAAAACAATTGGAGGTTAAAATACAAGTAAGTTTGTTTTTTACTTTAATATGTTACTTTAGTTCACCACAACATGGTACTTAACGGAAATTGAGCTTTAAAACATCAGCAGTGGCCATTTTGTTTTTTGTGGCTCCCAATCAGAGCCATTCTTACGTCTTTGGAGGCCCTAGACAGATATATTCAAAATGGATATTTATCTGTTAGCATCCGATTTGATAGGAATTTCATTTTTAAAAGGCCCCTATTGGCTGCACAATATCAATCTGCAATTATGCGCATTTAAGTCATTTAACCTAGTGCTATAACCAGGACCGTTCTTATGGATAGGCAAACTAGTGTGGTGGCTTAAGAGGCCCCCATTTTAGGGACCCCCTCTTCAAGGTTTTTTTTTTATTAAGCCGTAACAAACACACACAACATAGTTAATAGTCAGGCCAAGACAGCTAATAGTCAGGCCAACACAGCTAATAGTCAAGCCAACATAGCTAATAGTCATGCTTGCCACAAGGAAAAGCACTTTTCAGGGGCCCCGGCTAAAATGACATACTAGTTGGGGGCAGAGCCGGATTTACAATTTTAGGGTCCCTAGGCCAACACAAATTTGAGGCCCCATTTTGAAAAATAAAAATATTGCTAAGTTGTTTTTTTTTATTTTGTACACTACTAAACATTTTGGGGCCCCTTATTTCGAGGGGGCCCTAGATTGGGGACGAGGGGTAAAGAGGCCTTTGACAAATATTATTAGGGGCCCAAGAGACGATGGAATGATAGCGTTGTTAACTGTCATTTTGAGTAAACAGTGACCTTCTTGCACATGTATTATAGTTTTCAACATAGTTTGTATGCATAAACAGAATTTCAGCTTAGTGCTCCCAAAATGTACGTATGCCTTTCGCCTAGGGGATGTTCTTTTGCCTAGGGCCCTAAATGCTCTTTCTCTAGGACCCTAAATGCTCTTTCGCGAAGGGCCCCCAAAGGCTCTTTCGCCTATGGTACCCAAAAAGTTTGTGTATAAACCTATCATGAAAGTAAATATCGCATGATATCCAACATAGATAATGTGGCTTTATTATGTGTGTGTGATATGATTGATATCCAACCTAGATAATGTGATTTTATTATGTGTGTGTATGTGATATTACAGATCTTGAATGAAGAGTATCGATTGATAAAACAGGATCAGGAGAAACAAGACGAGGAGATGATACAGTTTCAAATGTGCCTGAAGAACACTGCGCCAGGTACAATTAAACTTGTATACTACACCTTTCATGTTGACTGAAACACACATACACACAAAGTAAATTTACCATTAACTTTATAAAACCAACTCATTGATTGGTATTCTGCCATCACAATAATTGTATTGTGCCCAGCGCGTACCCAGAGTTTTGCTGTGCAAATCTCTCATATTATTAGCTTCATATTTAATGGTAATCTCTCAGATTATTAGCTTCATATTTAACGGTAACCTCTCATATTATTAGCTTCACATTTAATGGTACATCTCTCAGATCGTTATGATTTCCTTCATAATGAATGTAAACTCAATTCTTTCATTCATTCTCTTGACAGGCCTAGATGGCTACAGCCAACCAAACACAAAAGCCATGAGCATCAAAAACCCAACTTTGTTAAGAAAAACTGGCCATTGGGACTCGGCTGTTGACAAAATGCAACACAGATGCAATTCAAATTGCGAATCGCACGGCGGTAACCCGTGGAAGTTGTCTCAAGAGATCTTCAGGCAAGGAAGCATGGACGGCATCAATTTAAAGTCTCGGTCGTCCGCCAGCGAATCCTCGTCGCGAAAAAATTCAATCTTCAACAAGAAGATTGTCCTCGATGCCAGGCGCCGGAGCTTCATCTCCAGAGAGATTAGCTCCAGTAAAAGTCAGGCTGCTTCAGAAACCGTCGCGAACGCACAGAAAAACATCCAGACCATCTTTTCCAAAGTCGGAACGCTCATCTCGGCGACCACTACGCAGCGTGGGTTCAACCGATCCCGGAGACCAAAGTACGGGAGAGAGGCGTTCAGCGCACAGGAGAGGACATCGAGAAATGTTATTCTAGACAGATTTAATACCATATTTACCTCGAATCTTCGTAAGGACATACATGACAGTTCACTCGTGATGTCGCCTGCAGTAGCAGTCAAGAAATTCGGCGATGACCACTCGGACCTAGTGCCGGTGTTTGAACTGACCGAAGTGGCCACCCATGCATCCGACGCCCAAGCGAACGGCAATTTTTCGGGAGGCGACGTTCCTCTCCGCGGCCGACGCGACGTTGTGACGTCATCTGATCACGTGATTGCTCACGCCGGGCACGGCACCGCTGAAGGAATCATCGGGGGTTTGTCGCCCCACGGGAGAGCTCCCAGGGGCGATCCGGAAGGGGCCGAACTGCTCCGCCGCCTCCGTTTTGAGGATGCGATCTACGCTCATCAGTCAGACCCAAGACATAAACACAGACCCAAGACGGCCCCAGCGAGCTACGAACTAAAACAGAGGGCGATAGCCGCACCTAGACAGCAGGTAGAGTGGTTTGATTTATTTACAACAACCCTCCCCCCAATCATTGTTTGCTCTACGATATGTAAAGCTGACCATTGGTAGGCTATTCAGAGACAGAGAGAGAGAGAGACAGACAGACAGACAGACAGACAGAGATACACAGAATCAGATAGTCGGGCGGACGGACAGATACACGGAGAGACAGATAGACGGATAGAAAGACAGGCAGATAGTAGATATATAGGTATTTAGTTAGGTAGGATGGTAGGTAGATAATTAAATAGGTATGACAGTAGGAGGAAGGGTGTCCACTTCTAGTGTTTTGTGCCAACAAACTATGTTGAAAACTATAATACATGTCGTAGTAGGTCACTGGTTACTCAAGATGACGGTCAACAACCAGTGCAGGATTTACGTGTAAGCTAAACAAGCTATAGCTTAGAGCCCCTCTTTCTTGGGGGGCCCCCAAATAATTGTCCGAGTGAGCGATTGTCATACATACTTAAATATTTGGCACTGGCATATAATATCTGGACGTATAAAGGGCCCCATATCTCAAATAGCTTAGAGCCTTATCAAGTCTGAATCCGGCCCTGTCAACAACGCTAACATTTCACCGTCTCTGTACAATCCTTCTACATAAAGTGACTTTTTTTTAACTACCCAATGTGTTACCTTCCCCATTAAAGACCAGAAATGTAGGTGGCACATTAAGGTTGGTTGGGGCACCAGGGTGAAGATGAACAATTTGAGCCTCTTAAAAAGGAAATGAACAATTAATATACATGTGTAAAGTTCATTTATTTTGGGGCAATTTCGAAAGGATCCACAGGGTGCACGCTGTCAAATCTCCATAAGCAAAGTTGCTGTTGATGGATCATATCGTCATAACAAAATGCAGTTGGATCCCCCCAACACCTTTTCCCGGAGCAGAGCCATATTAGTATTTGATCGCTCCAAAGTTCGTCAGAGTTAGCAGAAATTCTACAAGCACCAACAACAACAAAAAAAAAAAAAAAAAAAAAACAATGGAAATAAATGTTCTATTACGCGAGACATTATGGGTTAACGAATATTTTATGGGCTACTTGTGGTCACGAACACATGTCAGACTTTATGGTGTTAATTACCAACCCATGAACCGCTGCATTTTTTATGCTTACCACACAAAGTTTCTACGCAACAAACTGTGACGCGTGTAATTTCATGGCGAAATGGTTTCTTAGAGATTGTTCTAAACATAAAAAAAACGGCTGTTGTTGCTTTTTTTTTTTTTATTTTATGGAACTGTGACAGGATCCAAGATTAGCAAGCGGCAACACTGCCAACGTTTTTTGCCTAAGGGCCCAAATATATTGTTTCCTAGTTCACGAAAAATGTGCCCTTGCCTAGTCCCACCCCCCCCCCCCACCAACCTCCATTTTCCGTTTTCCCCACGTAGGAAACGGCTCTATTCTTGTGACACAACTCTCTGTTAAGTTTCGTAAGGGGAAGCTACAACCGCCCTTGATTAAAAAAAAAATCTACGGAACACCTTTGCAGAAAATCTTTAAAATGAAGAATAACAAAGTAAACAAAAACTATTTCCAAAAGTTTTGTCTTGTTTGATTACTTGTTAATTAAAATGACGTACTTTTTAATTGTTTTTTTTTCTCTCCTATTTTTTTTTAGTTGGTTGGAATACTGGCAGAAATAGAGTGGAGAAAGGCGGGCATTCGTGCCGTTTTAAACAAAAGTAAACAGTTGCAGCACACGATCAGGACTTTGACCCCATTCCAACTCGACGAAGATGAAAATTTGAGTGATTCCTGAAGTCATTGAGTGATTCATAAAACTCACAGTCTAATTATAATTCATTAAGTCCAAAAATCACAGGGGAAAAAAACAACTTTTGTATTAAAATTATAAGACATTTTTCTAATAGCCAGACTTTATTTGATCTAGCTACAAAGTGACCATTATAAAAAATAGACGGGCGATGTAAGCTCTAGTGGAGGCATTTATTGAGATTTCCAAAGTGCAATATTACTATGTAAGATGAAATATGTACTGTGAAATGTTACCAATAAATGTGTTAACATCATCAATAAATCTATCTCTCAATTTTTTTTATGAATTTAAAACAAAATCGGTAACTATGTTGATTAGCAACGAAATGAATTAAGGCTCTTAGAACGACAGCAGTTACCGCACAGACTGTGAGTTATAGTAATAAAGGTGGAACAATCGGGCCCGTAGCGTGCGGGGAGACCGGGGGGCCCGCCCCCCCTGCGTTTTGTCTGGCCCCCTCCGCTTGTTTGCTCTACTTAGTAACATTTTTTCCTGGCCCCTCCCCCTGCTTTTGTTTTTGCCCCTGCTGTAGAATTGTCACGCTATGGGGCTGTGTATGCGTTGTAACCCCGTGTCTCCCTCAGGTAGTTTTCATATCGTGCGGTATATGCGTTGTAGGCCCGTATAAGTAGTATAAGTAGGCCTACGTGCTCAGGGCATCAAGGGAAGATGGGGTACCACAGACTTTTTTTTTAATCCTAATCATTTAAATTATTAAACTTATTAAATTTATTTTGTTTAGGTTTAATTATGAAATGAACAATTTCTGTTTACAAATTTTTTTGTCGCTATGTTTATTCTAAAAACATTTCAGTACCTCGTGCTCGCAGATTTAAAGCTAAAATAATTTTAATGAAATAAAGAGATTTTAAAACAACACCAAATTCATTCAAGCTGATATTACTAAAATAATTGTAGAAGACATATATTGAGTGAGCCGTTCCAAATGTTGATATTGCATTTCGTAATTATTTCCTAACCGTTTTCTCCACTTAAAACGTATGTTTATTTATTTATCAAAATGTTTAAATAGGAAAATTTTTGTAATCGATTTTTAAAAGGCATTTTTTAGCTATAGATTTCCTTGAAATTGTGCATACGTGTTCTGGCTTCGTGAGAATGTATGATTCATTGATTGATTTTGCAATTAATTAATTGGTTGTTTTTTTTTTAAACAAATATGAGAAAAAAAAAATCTGATACTAATCAAGGGATACAACCGTGTTTAGCTATAACGAATGATACTAATAAATGGGCTACTTCCCTTGCATTAATCAGCCTACCAATGTGCGTTTCCAGATAAGATATTTTTAGATCAATTGCCGGAAATCGGTAGGAAAGGTATTGGTTGATCTGACATCAGGAGAATAACATTGCACTTCGTGATGAGATTAAAATTTATTGCAAAATTAAAAAAAAATGTTTTAGAATAAGGTTAGTTTTAAAAAATAAATTATATCATTTTGTTTTTCTTTGAATGCTACTCAAGGAACCTGATGGTATGTCTACCCAGGGAGTTGTATGTTATGTCTTCCCAGACTTCCCAGGGTTCTGATATTATGTCAAGTGGTTTTATCTGATGACATTAAGCTTCAACTCATTACACATGTATGAAATTTTGAATTACATGAAAAATTTTTATTTTGTTTAACTTGTGTCCTACATTCATTTTGTTATTTAAATAAGTTTTCCAGTAATTTATAATAAGAAAGATCTTATGTGGTATTATTAACATGTTCAAAATACAAGCACCATATGTGTATAGGGTAAATCAAGCCCATCCAGAGAAACTTTACTATTTAGTAGCTATTTTAAAAATGTCTTTTTTTCATAGTTATGAGTGGCCCAAAGCATTTTTTCATCCAGGAATGTCCAATTTCCATTCCCTACAGGCCCATAGCGTGTGGGGGGGGCAGGCCCCATTTGCTTGTTTGCTCTACTTAGTAACATTTATTTCCTGGCGCCCCCCCCCTGCTATTGCATGGCCCCTGCCGTAGAATGCCTGGCCCCTGCTGTAGAATTTTCACGCTACGGGGCTGATTCCCTATTAAAATGTCTACTCATGACATCTTGACACAAAAAAATAATAAATAATGGAGAAAAAAGAGATGAGATACACTTTTTAAATTTCTTTGTTTTTCAATTAATATTGCGATAATTTACTTCAGATTATGAAGTGTAACAACAAATATACATTCATGTTACAATTGTGAGTTCAGATTTATAAACAAAACTCCATTCAATTTAATAAAAACAACAAAAAAAAACAACAAATTCTTGATACCCTGGCATACAGAGCCTTTCTGGCATTCAGAGCCTTTCTGGCATTCAGAGCCTTTCTGGCATTCAGCCTTTCTGCATGGATAGACTGAGTGGCTGCCTAATCCTACCCCTCTCCCCAACAGCTAAGGGGATGCCCTTTCGGGATTTTTATTTTGCTAGCCACAAGGAAGGGCACTGTGAGCATTTTTCAGGGGGCCCAGGCTAAAAAAAAGATTTCAATAATGAAAGTTGTCAGAGTGGGCCCCAGATCTTCAAAGATTAAACGGGCTTTTTTGAAGCAATTGGTGGCCCTAGGATTTTTGTCTTGAGCTCCCACTAATGTAATAACAGTTCTGCCAGCATGAATAATTTTTATAGTCACCATGACACCAAAGTTTAGTAATGGTAGTCCATGATGAAAAAGAAACACACACTTTTTTTTTATCACTACTAATTGCCTGATGACTTGGTAAAGGAAAAGTTCATAGGCACTGAAGCAGTTATTAAAATATTAGTGAAAACATAGGTGTTGAGTGACAGCATTTAGCATTAACACTCTTCAACTGCTTTCTCAACTAAAATACCAGTTTCTTTTTAAGCCTCTTTGACTTAATGACTGCCAAGTGATATCACTTTGTTTGTTGACACCTGCTATGTTAGCAGTAATAGTGAGACTGAAATGCTGTTGTGTGGGTTGGTCATAGCCAGATATGTCGGCCCTTTTGGTGCCATAATTTTATATTTTGGCAATCAGCTTTTCATGAGTGAATCATGAGCAAATAAGTGTTTTATCTCAGTTGGTGCCATATTTTTATATTTTGGCAATCAGCTTTTCATGAGTGAATCATGAGCAAATAAGTGTTTTATCTCAGCTATCTTGTATTCAAAATAAAAATCATCTTTCTCATAATCAATACACATTTCAATAAAATCAGAGCTTACGAAAAAAATTACAAAGAAATAAAGAATTAACTTCATACACTCAACAAGTTACTGCATAATGGAAACTTTATTTACCAGTTTAGCACTCAAATGTTATTTTGGTTAAAATCAGCAGAATACACTTATCTTCTTAGATATTTAGTTGAACTGAGAGATGGGGAAATATTACTGACTTTCATAAGTTCAACATAATGATACTATGGGACGCTGATTAGTTACATCGTACTTGCATCTTTTTTGTTGTTTTCCCCCCCTTAACTTTAAAAAAATAGAACATATATAATATGACTATTGTTTATGACTTTCTTGAGAGTCTTTCAACTTCTGCTTTAATAGTAAAAATAAAAACAATATCATCACAATTTAAAATATTGATATAACATCAACAAAAAAAAAAGTGGGAAATTTTTAATCATATATGTACAACAGCATTGAAATTGATCACGTAAGCAGTTAAGTTCATAGCTCTGTGCACCGTAGAAACACATGTACATGTATTTTTTGTTAGGTTCTCAATTACATAGCAACAGTATGGCCATAGGCTCTTTAATGATTTCTTTTTAATTAGAAATTCACATCAACTGAAAAGACACACAAACTTCACTGTCAAATCAATTCAGTACAAAACTAAAGACACACAAATGTCACTGTCAGATTAGTTCAGTACAAAACTAAAGTCACACAAACTTCACTGTCAGATTAGTTCAGTACAAAACTAAATATCTATACAGGGCCTGATCAGTGTCCAACAAAATGTCTGTTGTTGTTTTTCCACACACAAAGACAATAAAGAAAAATATCCACAAAATCACAGGAAATCAGGGCAGCTCATGTGTCAATACTTTTTCCTCAGCAACTTTTTTTTTACCTTTCTGTTCTTTTCTTTGTTTAGTAAAAGATGAGCAATGCAGATAAACTGAACAAAAAAAAAAAACAACAAATAATGTTACAAGCTCTGAAACCATGACTAATGTTTGTCATCCTCCTTTTTAATACTTGAGATTGGCTGGGTGCTTGAGCTAACCATATTGCCGTTGGAACACATTGTAGATGTACTGTAGCTAGAGTGTTGGCTGAAATGCTGTAGTCGCCGCTTGCGCACTTCATGCATGTCATCCTCATGACCTTCATCTCTGAAATTTTCCCAGGGAGGAATGACCTCCTCTTTTGGAGAAGCTTCAGCGGCGGCTCCAGCTGGCATGGCATCTGTGAAAATATTTCATTTTAATCTGAACAGGCCTGGTAATAACCAAACAAAGGTGGCTAGAATAAAATTTCACTCATACAAAAATCTTGACAATTTGAGAGACTTTTTTTTACGAACTGAGTACAGACACATCTTTCCTCTCTAAATGATTTTTTTTTAATAACTGCCGCAGTAAATTTCCATCAACAATTTTGAAATTTCCTTTAATTATCTGACAACTAAAAAATAAAATGTTACAACTAACAAAAACTTTGTAATAGGGGCAATGGTTGCACGTCTTCAATTGAAGTAAATCATAGATTTTGAAATTGTTATCTCCAGTCAAAGTGAGATTAAAATTCAAATGCCTAATAAATCCATATGGTAGACTCAATTATGAGCCCTATGTGGTGGAAGTGCACACCCAAATAATAGAGACTTTAGACAGACCCTTTTATTTATTCTGAAAACTAATTTTTCACACACAAAAAAATGTTTATTTCACTTAAGCTGGATGATCAACGATTATGGATAGCTATAACCTAGACTGTACAGAGAATATTCTGTAGTGTTAATAATGCAGAAGTCAAAAAGTTCTTGTGTTATGCTAAACTATATTTAAACTGTTTTTTTAACAAGTAACATTTAGTCTACTTAAATAATGTCAAATAAAAATGACCAGGTCTTACCCTGTACAGTAGAACTACTCTTACTCTCATGGGGAGAGTCGGTGGTGTGTGTTTTACTTAAAGTGGACGTATACTTCGGTCTGGCCCCTGAACCTTCAGGCCACCAGTTGCCATTTGTCTCTGGTAAAGAGCTGTTTCCTGGTGGTGAAGATGTCTGAGTTGTTGTGTTGGTTTGTTCTGGTGATGCAGCTGGATGAGCAGGTGGGAATGGTCCAGTGTGGATTCCATAGACCCTGAATAAAATGAAAGATTTAAATTCGTATTTTTGTTCAAAGTAAAATTGTACAAATAAAATGAAAGAAACCTTAGAGAATATGGAAGTGAGCAAATTTTTTTTTTTATGCATAAGATGTACAATTTTGAAACCAATCAGTTTAATTAATGAAAAAACAGGTTGTATTGAAGCACATAATATGCAAGACTTCAAGAATTATTTTTTGTAAACAATTTATCCATTTGGCCTTCTACGAAGCATTTTTAAAACATGATTTCTCTTGATCCACGTACATTAAATTATACATTCAAGACCGTATCTCATGCTGTGGCTCTGATTTATTTAAACTAAACATTTCGGATACAAGTTTTAAAAAAATGAACAGTGTAAAAACATTTAAAATGAACACAAACAGAATGAAAACAAATATTACAAAATAAAATATTACACTCAACATTACATAACTAATACTAACCCCATGTGACTTGATACTGTATTGTACTGATTAATGAGCACCATGGCCCCGTCTAACAAAGCCTGTATATCTCTCAACCACTGTATCCTGGCCTCTATATTGGACCTTTCTATACCTTCCATGACCTGCAACTCCTCTTCACTTAAGCCTGTCATAGGCACTGGTGGGGGAGGAAAGCCTGAATGAGATAAAAGCAACAAAAAAAAAAATGGAACACTTCATCTTCAATGTCAACATACATTTTTACTAGGTAATAGTACCATAAACAATATACAAACCTTCAGATAAACGAATTTGTCACATTCTTTTTTTTTTATGACAATTCATAAAAAATGAGGGATGTGACCATACTTTTTTTCTTACATTTTGGTAGAATAATTTCAATCCTGAGAAATTCAAATTAACCATTAACTTCCTGTTTCCTCTACAACCGCCCAATAACATTTTCTCCCCTAAAACACGACTTTTAGGTCATCATTTTTAACACTGATTTGGACAATAAAATTTTGGTATACAGGAGTTCACAAAAGTAAACACTATAAAACCAGATATATTAAAAAGTACTATTTTGGGAACATCTGTTTCCATTTATAAGAAAACAAATACAGGAAGACAAATGCTATCGATAGTAATAAAATTGGGAAAATAGGGAAATAATGTTGTATTTAGTGTAATATTTAAAACTTCTTTTTAAATTAATTAAATAAATACATTAAGTATAATATAACATTAAATATATTTCTTACTTCTTTTTTTAGAGTTCAATTATTAATTAGAGCACAATTTTTTGAGAAAGCAGTGAGAAGTTAATAAGATACAGATTTTGTGTCGATTCATTTTCAAACTTCATACCTTTCAATAACATCTTTAACAAGTTGGAAAAAAAACTCTTTCCAATCATGTAAAATTAAATATAGAGGCCATATCTCTGGTCAAGTCAGGCAATAAAATAAAGGCAACTACTGTTTTATATGAAAGCACTTACCTAATGGGGTGAACATTGGTGGCATGAAAGGTGGCATAAAAGGAGGAATGTTGAATGGTGGTATATTTATATTAGCTGATGGGATTGGAGGCACAGTTGGTATGGCTGCCGAAGGTCCTGAATTACTGGTAGATGGTGAGGAGGATGCTGTTGATGCTAATGAAGGAAAAACAGACAAGTCAAGATTTAAGACCACAAGTTTTTCCCACACATAAATTAATTTGATTTAATATCTTCACTTCCAATACTATATACTAGAATTTAATAAAAACAACGCATAAAATGAGAGAAGGGGGCCAGTTATCATGTAAACAAAAATTTTTGATCATAAATTGAAAAAATTGAATGAACTACTGCAATATAAAATCAGAAATAAAATAGTTTTCTATCTGCTACAAATATTGTACATAAAACAATAATTTAGATATCTTTATCATTTTTATATGTTTTAAAGTACAATGTTGGGGGGAGGGGGGGTGTAACAGGAACAGCTGCTGCAAAGGAGGCGTTAGCTGTTGTTGTAGCCATTTTTAAACTACTATCATTGTATCCGTCTGGTGATGAAATTCATAGACAAATTAAACAAGAGGGAAAATAATGCCATGGATGGGGTCGTGAAAAGTGTTGCATTTGATTGGAAGGGATTAGCCTTCATCAAACCATGACTCCTAAAGAATTTTTCCTGTATAGAGAGAAGCATGCAACATATCTACCAAAGGGAGATTCTTCAGAAAGGATCATTTTCTGATACTTTTTTTTAAGGGCAATATAACAAATGTCAAAACAATGAACAGTTTTGGTTTATTCAATTCTGTAAAACACTGTCATTTGAATATAAGTAGAGCAAAAAGTAGTCCACTCAAAGACTTTGAAAAAATCTAAACATGGTGAGTTTTAAGAAGAAACCTTAAAAATATAGGGCAGTAGGCTATGTGAACAAGTTTATATATTTATATATATAAAGTGGCCCCCAAAAGTTACCTTAGCCTAGGGCTCCCATAGTTCATTGAATAAGAAATAAATGAACATAAGTGAACTTACAATTCTGTGATGCATTTTGGCTCTCAGAAGAGGCTGAAGAAAAAGGCTGTTGCTGTGCACCAGGTGCAGCCTGTTGCTGTTGTTGATGTGGAGGCCACATAAAAGGAGGTGGTGGAATTGGCTGACCAGCCATATTGGGTGGCCACTGGAATGGAAGCCCAGCAAACATTCCTGGCACTATTAAGAAAATGTAAAACATGAACTATGTTAAATCATACAACTTATTTTTCCTCCAGTAATTAAAAATATATATATATTTATTGAATGCATCTTAAGTAAAAATTAATGTAGTAAATGTGTTCCTTTTATTATTTAAATAAATTCATACTATTCTGAAAAGGGTTCTGTGGTTGATCTGCAGCAGGCTGCTGAGGTTGAGCTTGATGTTGTGGCTGTGGTGCTGGTGTCGCAGCTGGAGTAGTTCTAGGCATGCGTAGTACCTCAAGCCTACATGTTGGGCAAGTCTGCTGTCTCTGGAACCATGAACGTAAACAGCTTGTGTGGAAGATATGATTGCATGGGAGTTTCTTGCATCCAGTTGTCATTTCTTCTCGACATATTATACAAACATTATCCCCTGAACTGAGTTCTTCTGGTGTTGCATCTGGATATCTGTGGAAAAAAATCTGACTCATAACCTAACATGATCTGCACATGACAGAGTAAAAAACTTTTGAACTTATCTGATGTCAATTTTGAAAAAAAAATTTTAATTCAGTTTAAAATAGGCGATTACATTGATTAAAATCTAATTTCAGCAACAAATAAATTATGATTGTGTGAATATTATTAACTGAACTAGTACATGTATAGCTTGGTATGTAATTTAAATTAAATCTTATTACTACTATAGCTAAAATGATAATTCCCATTTTTTTATCTAGCTTGCTGCGACTACATTTGATTATTTTTCAAGACTACTACTTATAAAACATAGATTCAGTTGTAAAGAAATTATCCCAATGTTTATTCTATGGTGGGGATAAATAGGGCAGCAGGACTTGAATGTTCATACTCATTTTGTAACTTTCAATAAGAAAGAGTATTTACAAGTCAAAGAGTGAAGTTAATGGGAAAAAAAATTCTACATGTCAAATGTTTGCTTAAGCTTAGAACTATAATCTTAACCTTCTTCAATCAGCTCCAAATGTACTGAGCTTTAAAATACAATTGTTAAAAGTAGAAATCACATGATTATCAAATAAGAAGAAAAAATGAATCAAAGAATGATAGTGCACATACAAAGTATTCATGTTTCTGATTGCTCTTCTAGAGAGGATTACATCCTGTGCTGCCTTCTGGAAAGCTCTGTTTGAAAAAAAAATCAGTTTACAAACTATGACAAACAAACATACATGTAAGTCATGATATATGCCATTGCACAATCTAAAAAACCTGAACAAGATATAGAATAAAAGGCACTTCCTGGGTCAAAGTTCCAAATAAAGAACACTTGTTTTTTTGTTGTTTTTTTTTTTTTGTAAAATCAACAAATTTAAATCAATCAAAGTGGAAATCATTTTTTCAAAATTCTCAGATTTCACTATTATTCATTTTAATAATTTAAAAAGATCAATTTTTTTTTTAAATCAGCAAAATCAAGAGCCTTTATGTTCTTTGTTAAATTGTATGGTATACATAGCCTTACTTTGAAATTGAAAAACTGAGGTGAGTTCAACAATACAATTTGACACCTGTATAGTTCAAATGGTGAAAAATGAAGCCTTATAAATCTACATTTTTTTTATATATTTAATCCAAGATAAATAAAACACACCCAATAGCTTGAAAAACTTTTAAAAAATACATCTACTTCAAATCTGATCATCTTCCACAAAAAAAGTTTATCGCAACTTAAAGCAGCTTGGGTTTAAATAAAATGAAAAATAGCAGAGCACCCATTCAATTATACCTATCTCTCTACCTTCCATTTTTTTTAACAATTTCTGATGTAGCTAAAATTACCGTTATTGAACTAATCCTTGGGATGCTTTCATTATTTAATGTTTGGTCTATCCGCAATAAATGATAAAGTATACCAAAAAAAAAAAACATTTTTATTCAATGCAAAATAAAAATGTTCAATAAAAGTTCATTTTATTAACTACAATTACCTGACAGTAAGGTACATGGGGCGTATGGCAAACAATGGGAAAGTATGAACTTTAATCATGATGAAGACAAAAGCCACATACAAAACCATTCTTATGAAACCTGTCAAATAAGAGATAAGTGATGGATCAATAAATTGAAAAAAATGTCAAATGAATCTAACAAAATAAAACTGAAGAAATCATTTTTAAATGAAAAATTGTCAAATTATAGTCCTATCTAACAATTCCTTTTATTGAATAATATTAATAACAAAAAACTTAAAGAAATGAGTAAATACAAACCCATCACAAGCTCAGAATAAAGTAAATAAACTGCTTTATTGTCCCACGGATTCTGGCGTTGTAAATCAATAGAATGAAGGACATACTTGATGAAGGTCATCAAAACTATAGTAAACAGAATTTCATACTGGCAAAAGAAAAAGGACACATATTTCATGTTTAAAAAGTTTTATTACAAAAGATGATCATTACTTTTTTTAAGGTAAACATTTTGTTTTCATCCAAACAATGTTTTTTAATAAAAAGGAAAAACTATACACCATTTGTATCAAAATTTAAATGCTTACCTCAAACCCAAAAACTAACTGCACTGAAGGCCCCTTTGCAAGTGTGGAAAGGAAAGCATATCTGACAAAAAATATGTCTAAGAGCCCCAGAAGAAGCATCAATGCTGACAATGGTAAAAAAAAAAATTTAAGATATGAGACACTTTAGGTAATCAGACATCAATAAATTAAAACGAGATTCCAATTAACAATTTTATATAAAATAACAATAAGGTTTCTGATGCTTTAATAGGATAAACTAAAATTTTGAAAGAAAGTATCCAATGCAAATAATAATTCTGCATTATGACATTTTTAAGACATCTAGACCTGATCATTTACATGTCACAGACTGTTATAAAATGAAATATAGTCATAAGTGACTCAACTTACACAAAGCTCTAATATGAAATATCCACGATATTGCTGGACTTCTTTCCATCTGAAAAATAAAGAAAAAGTTTTTTTTATTTTGATAAGTTTATACATGAATAAAGATCTGTTGGATTACAAACCACTATAACAAACTAATGTACAGCACTTACATAATCTATTCTATCTTCAGCTAACCAATGAAAACATTTGAGAAACAAAAGAAGAGTAAAAAGTGCCACAAATTTTGGGCTGAAATCATCTCGGAATACTGTGAAGGCTAAACACGTTTCTGTAACAGCATACCATGAGCGCTCGATTAAATGCTGCAAAAAAAAATATAGAAAAAATGAACCAACAAATACATGTATTTTTTATAATAATTGAATTAATTAATGATTTCAAAAACATGTTAGTGAAGTTTGATAGAAGCATAATTTATATTTCAAAACTTAACAGTCCAGAATGAATATTTGCTTCAGAAATAATTAAATTAATGGAATTCAAACCTCCATTTCTGCTGCTCTGAGCTGACCAAAAAACAATGCACGCAATAATTTACCCATCAGAACCACAAATACAAGAGCTTGTATGTAAATAACCTGTTGAAAACAATGTTTTATATTGTTAATTCTTAATCAAGCTATTATTTATGAAAAAAAAAAAAAAATTAAACAGCTAATTTATCAGTTTATCAATAAGGTTACAAAGTGGAAACTGAAAAACTTTCTTTAAAAAATAGGAATTGCCCTGTTAGAGAAAATTAGAAAGAATGAATGCACAAGTTAATAATAAATAAATTGTTGAACATGTAAATACAGTACTGACCATAAAAGTATGAGTACAAGTGCACAAGGTGCAAGTATGAGTACAAGTACTAGTACTCCAAAAATGTACTTGAGTACAGGTACTTGGTTCAATAAGTACCAAGCACCCCATCTCTAGTAGATAATATATAATCATAGTATGTATGGGCCAGTAAAGTAAATGAAATCATTTAAACAATTGAACAGCACTGAACACAGACTGTGAAAATTAGACTACTCAGTGAAATTAAGAGATTAGAGAAAGCAATAGTTTTTTATGTTAATGACGCGATACAGTAACGCATCAGATGACTCTATGTATTAAAAAATATTTTGCTGAATGAAGCTGAATGAGACTTAATTTTATTAATGACACATGTAAGACATAGGGATTCAGCCATTTGTATGATTTTAGACAATAAGGATCAATTACAGAGCTGATGTTACAAAATTATTCTATGATTTGTTTTTATTTAATCAAAATTAATAAAAGCTCATTTGATTAAAGTTCTAAGGCTTCATTATCTTTAACATTCACATTAGTAGTCACCTAAAATTGTTTCGCTGTATTTCCCTATTCTTTTTGCAGTTATTTTTAGTAGTATTTTGTACAATGTATTTAAAAACCAATGTGGAGTCAGGCCCAACAGATCAACCACTGACCCCATATTTTCCCTACAAAATATTATAGAAAAGTGCTATATAGATTATACCAACTTTTCATAGATTTTTAAGATAGCATATGACAGCATCAACATAAATTACAGCACTGCATGAATTACACATCCCCAACAAGCAAATTAGGCATATACATTACATTAAATAACTCAAGAAGTACATTGAAAATACAAGGGGAAAGCTGAAAAGAACTTTACAAAAATAAAACAAGCTTTAAGACAAAAGACTCCCACTCTTGCATATGATTTAATTTAACCTTAGAAAAAGTCATTATAAGTCAGTGCTATAAACAGATACAGTGCCATAATAGGATACTTTCTCAGAAATAAGAAAGTGGGGACTGTGATTACAGGAAACATATTCACAGAACTTCACCAGCACCTTGCATAGAAAAAAAAAGCAAGGGTATAACAAAATAGATCTAGAAAAAGCAGCACAGAAAGCTTAACAGTAATTAACACAATACATGTCATTGCAATGAAATGAAAAGGAAGGAAAAGAAAAAAACATTCAAAGTCAGAAATAGAACATTTGAGAGGGACGAGAATTTTAAACAATATTTTGATAAAGATGAAACAAAGACTAGAAATAGGTAGCTAAATATATGCATTACATTAAATACTCAAAAACGGCCACATCTCCAGAAAGCTTAAGAAAACAATATACAAGATGATGATTAGACCAGCAATAATATACAGTAGTTAATTAAATATAGACCATCAGCAAGCAAGCAGAAAATATGCTAAACACTTGGGAAAGAAAAATACTTCGGAGAATATATGGGCCGGTAAAAGAACATCAATGAATGGAGAAGTATGATTAACTCAGATTTATATGAACTATATGAGGAACCTAACATAACAGCAGAAATCGAAATTAATAGATTGGGTAGGACACATAGAAAGAATGGAAAATTACAGAGGCACTTAGGCAATATATAAGTCAAGATCTAAATCCTTATGAGTAAAGACCAATGGTCAGACCAAGAAGCAGATGGATATGAAACAGTGAAGAGGAGTGATCAAAGCTCTACATTGGCTGTAGAGCCAAAGGAAGAAGAAGTATCTTTAAAATTTACTCTGTGTCATAGAGTGACTGAGTGTGTGTGGGTGCGTACAGGCATGGGTGTAAAGTATAGGATTGTTGTGCACACACTGCTGCATAATAATATGAATGATCAGGGAAGTGAATCAGTGGTTGACTGGTGAAAGAATGAGAAGATAGCTGTGATTGTATTGTTTTATTCAAGCCTGTGCTTCAAGATTCTTGTATTACATTCCAAGTTGGGGCTTATTTTAATAGTCACGTAAAGTTCTGTGTTCTTTCTAAAACCCCTAAACAATAGTGCTGGTGACATTATGAGTAAAATATATTAACAGTAATTAACAAGCAATTGTTTAAAATTTTGAAATTATAATCTAAATCTTTCACTTGAAATATCTGAAACTGCCGTTGTATAAATTCAATGATCATTGTATGATGATACAAGAAATAAATAAATAGCTTCTTTAAAAAAGATATGGCTAAAGCTTATGTATATTGAAAACTATTTAATAATTCCATGCTAAATAGCTAAAAGTATTACAAGTAGTCTCATTACTTTTATTATTCTTGTAGCTTTTACTGACACACTGACTGTGAACACTAAATAAGAGACTGAGGTTTAATTACTGTGTCTCAAGTTACTTTTAATCTCTAATTTGGCTAGTGACCAATTATTCAGATTTATGTTCATTAAATATCGAATAATAAATAAGTGGAGCAATGCAAAAGTGAGTAACAGCGATCATTTGAACAGATACTTTTATATCTGAAATAACACAACTTCACTTGAGCCATCCTATCGAAAATCGGAACCTCTTGGTCTACTTACTGCCATTGATGGATTTGACTTAGTGATGTAAACGACAGAAGGGTAAAACTGCTTTTTTTGGTAAAATGCATTTCCAATTACAGCTGCTGTGAGACCTAAGCTCAAGCCTGTAAGGAGAACAGATCTCATTTTCCCCTCCAGTTTTAGTTCTTTAGTTTGTTGTCGGCTTCTATTCTTGTAGACGTATAAGGTGACGTGAAACAAAATGGTCGTATATTGTTTACGTCAGATTTGGGTCAAGCGACTAAAAATAGATATATATCGTGGCTTCCGTGCATTGGAGACATTTAATTTTACATTTATTATTTTAAATTGCTATGAATTTTTCTGGCAAAATAAAACTAAATCTTCACAGATTTATAATCTTAATTTGAAACCTACTATGACTACTTATTTCATGTACATTTTTGTCATCGATCTGCCAAAGGTGTGGGGAAACCCTTGGCCTTGGCCCGCTTTGGGCGCCTTTGGCTTGAAATGTGACGGTAAGCATGGTGGTTACTTGATCGATATCTAAATTTTACCTTCGTTATGGCGGCCAGATATTTTAGCTTTTTTTTATTTATTTTTTATTTACCATATACAGGGTGTCCTTAAATGTATATCTCAGTAGCGGCCTTAGTGATTACCAAAAAAGGGGTAACCGCACCATGTCCCGCGCATGAGTGAGGGGGCTCCACGTCGGACGAGGCCCGAGATGCAGATTTTTTTTTATTGTCATCTAACAATAGCTAAGCCAAACATTGATCAGGCCCCCGCATATGAAACTCTCACATAGACCATACATGATTTCGCCCTTTATCCAGCGTACTACTATACACATGTGGATATACCTTGTCATGTGACGAGTGCGTCTTCATAGTAAACAAAGTAGCCTACTTCCCATGGAGACACAAAATAACAAATAACTGATTTACGAATGATTTTCTGGAACTTATTCTGTTCGGTTTGAAAGGCGTCTCTGTACATGTACTGTACTTTAAATGCCTGCCTTTTTGATCGGAGGCAAAAAAAAATAATAGACAGCGTCAAACTTTTTTTTTTTTGTAGGTATTATAAACGTAGATATAAATTAACTGATGTTGATCTTTTTTATAAAAATTATTATAGTAAGCTCCCTTGCCAAAATGTCAACCTCCATCTATTACTGTACCTAACAACAGTTACGTAGTGTCCTTGTCAGAGATATACCATATGACTTGAAATGCAAATGGTCATTTGTTTTTAAATGCCTGACGATGTCTAAAACAGCTTATCTTGTGCTGTCATTATCAGCAGCGTTTACTGGTGGAGTAATTTACTATGTTCACACGAGTCAAAAAAAAGACAGAGAAGTAAAGATTCATTTCAAAAATAAAATTAAAATAATAAATTGATATACATTACATATAAAGTTTATGATAAACGAACCTTAAAAAAACAACTTATTAATGTACTTAAAAAGTTTTAAAAAATTCGTTAGGCTTAGATCATACAAATATTTACAGAAGTTTAATTGACTAAAAAAAATGTAAGGCTACCTAAGGAACTATTCAATTATCTTTTACTTTTTAGTACATTTGAATAAAAGCTTATTTTTTTTTTTTTTAAAGTTTTTAAGAAACTGTTTATAAATACTTTTTAGTGTTGAAAAATGAACTCACTAAACCGTTGTAATTGTCATATAACCATATGTATGTATTACATTTATATAAAGTATAAAAACTTTGAAATCTATTTACTTTTATAATAAGTCGTCTTAGTCTAATTTAATATTTATAGTTGTCTCCAGTGGCGCAACCGGGAGGGGGGCTTGAGCCCAGGCCAAATCATCAATACATAATTAATGTTATAAAGTTACATAAAAGACTGTCAAACTGTCTTTTTTCAAATTGTGAGCCCCTCCCCCCTACCAGCATTTTTTGCTGGTTGAGCCACTGGTTGTCTCTTCCTATCAATTTCTCATGAAGCTCTCTTATAAAGGCAGTAAATCTTTATTGTTGGCTCTTACCCAGGAAGGGGTGCAAAACCTTTTCAACACTTGACGGCTGCACTGAACATTCTATTCTAGTTAAGACAGCCGCCAGACTGATAGTTATATTTATTTATTTTTTTCATGGCCTCCATTAAGTTTGTGCACCCTTTCTCTTACCTGAGTCCATCTAAAATTGAGCTGTCTTTCTCACCTGTTTTTTTTTCACCATAGTCTTATGTAGCCTAGGCTATTCTATCTGTTTGATGACAGAAGTGATGTAATGTTTCTAAATATATTTATTTCACTGTTCACGAAACTTACAGGTTTTTTTTCACTGATCTCCAAACTTCTGACCATGTGTGTATGCTCAGACCAGGCCCGTTTAACTTATGTGCTTTAGTCATAGTGATCTCTTAGCAATGGACACAAATTGTGTGATTATGTGACGTAATTTTTCCACTCAACAAATCTTTTTGCCCCCCTCCCCCTCTTTTGATTATACTCAAGCTCTGAAAAAAACAACATCTTGTCAATCTCACACCTCATGTCATGTCTAGTAAAAACGCAAGTGTGGTAAGTGTTGACAGAAATAATGTACAGATAATTCACCTTGTAAACATTTTACTGAGCCCATCCATCTTGGATATTTGTCACTTAGGTCATTTATGAAAGTGTCTAGAGCCATTGGTCAATGAAACTCATGTGCAAGCATGAGGAATGTATGTTAGATATATTGTCAGTCTTTAAAAACTCCAGAATGTTCTTAGAGCATAACAACAATCAGAATTCATACCTTACAGAAACACATATCTTAAACTAAATCTTAATTAATTTATACACATGTTGGGCAAAGTTAATAAACATATTTAAAACAAAGAAATAATAATTCAGATATTATTTTTAGCAGTTGATAGGGGTCGAAGTGTCATGGTGTTGAACTGTCTAGGGTCGAACAGTCCTGGGGCAAAAATTATTATTTGTCATTAAAACTATAACTTTAATAAAAAGCAGAAAATGATCTTTTAAAAATGTTCATGGCATGTTTGGAAAAAGTAGTTATTTTTATGGAGATTTAAAAAGCAATTTGTCTACATTTTATTTCTTAATGTAATTTTCAACTTTTAAGAAGGGACGGATGGTTGTGCGGTAAAGTGCTACACTGTTGACCTGAAGGTACCTGGTTGGATCTGTGAGGACCAAGGAAATTTTTCAGGTCTTGGCTCAAGTTCCTTATACATCTCCCATGCACCATGGCCATTGCACTATTGGCTATGGTGGGGATGAAAGAAGGGCACCATAAAAACCGTCCCATTATTGATTTATATGATCTAAGAGATTTCATCTCATCCTTACAGGGACTTCACACACTTAAGAATAAAGCTTTGACTTATATCCTTATCTTAATCTGTAAATATGTACAGTAGGTATATGACTTCAGAACAACACTTGTATGGCATACCATCAACAGATGAGTTTTTATTGTAGAAACGCAAAACCATATCAAATTTATTTTAAAAAATTGAAAAATGTCACCCACCAAACATTTTGAAGTTTTAGAAAAATTGACATTTGTTAATAATTTCAAGTATTGTTTCATAAACTTTTATTTGTAAAAATAAAACGTAAATTCAGTTTCTCTGGTGAGTGGCAAAGGGGAATAATATCTTGCAGAACTTTTATTGCTCTTTCTGCACAAACATTGCTACATGGAGTGAGTATTGGAGATGTACTTTGAGACCAATGAGCAACCCTTTTGGATAATCATTAACAGCATGGAAAAGAAGTTCATATTGTTCAGCTTTGTAATGATGATCACTAAACCAGGCATCACTCCAATGTCCACATATAAATTCACACAATTTCTGAAGGTTCTTCCGTTCATCAGGCAATAGTATGAAAGCCAACAATGCAAAAATTGCTCGAGAGTTCCATCGGGCATTGCTGAGGCCAGGCAGTGCGCTAAAATTAACTTTCGGCATTTGTTGAGAACTCTTAAAATGCTTAAAAACGCAAATTAGATGGTGCAAAAATTTCATATCATCTCTCCAACCTATTTCCTGTTTTTCTAAAATTGGAGCACATTTCTTTGTTTTACTTTCAAAATCTTTTTTTAACATTTCATAATCTTTAAGTATCTTATTTACAAATGGATAATTTATGTTAGGAGACTCAGTTGAATCACCGAGCAATGCATCACACACATGTCTAAGAACACGATAAGTATATGGTGCTGACAACCTATAAAGACTGGTGCTGACTCACCATGTTGAACAAACAGTTTCTGAAGTTTCACCACAACACCAGACTTCGACCCTGTATTAACATTTGTAGTGTCTGACACTATCATCTTTATAGCTGACCATAAGTTATATTCATCTAAAACTTTTTGAATGGCAGATCCGATCATAGCAGCTTTGCCATCAGGTAAAACTAAGACGGCTAGCCTCACTTCTTTTGCTTCATTTTTTAATACAACTACTTGGTGTTCTTTTTTCTTCATAATTTTACCTTCAAAATGTAAACTCCATAAGCTATTACGCAAAGTATTTATTAATGTTTCTTTTAGTTTACTTGCTTCTCTGAATACAGCTCGATAGACACCTGACTGAGAAGGAGTTGCTATTTTTACGCCGGACTTATGCAACATTTTGCTTACTAATGCTGCTCTTCGAACTGGTAGTTTCCCAGATTGAACTAATGAAACTGCACTAGAAGTAGATTGCTGTGATTGTTTCTTATGTGTGCTTTGATCCAAGCTTTCTGTGGATGACAGCATTGCATCAGCACCGTCAGAGCTACTTTGAGAATTCTCGTTATCACTTGAATCACTGGAACTTTCAAAACTGCTTTGTTGTTGTTGTGCCTCATTAATTTTGCAAACAATTTTCCGTTTTGATGGATGAATTGTACTTTGACTAGGAATTTTAGTTGTAGTATATCCCATCTTACCTCCACTTTGAATTTGTATTTCGTAAAGTTTTTTGTCCTCAGCACATAACCATTGACCAGTTTTGTTTGTGACATCAAATAACTTATCAAACTGCTCCCGTATGTCACCCACAGGTTTTTTCAAATGAACATCATACCTTCTAATTAAAGTTTCAATTTTTCTGCTCACTGATCGCAAAGACAGTATTGGGAAATTTAAAAAGCTCCATAATAGCTCTACTTCTTTTCTGAGTGCTGCAACTCTTTTCAATCTGGATTTTTCCATAGAGGCCAAGCCCATGAAGCGACCAATTGTCATCCACTCTTTTGGCATTCTAGAATGTGAAAGCAATGGCTCGATCTCGATTCCAATTTTGTTTCTTTTCTTAAGAGTGTTTTAAATTTTTTTCAAATTACTCGCCCATTTGTCTTTATTTTTAGCAACGGAAAGTGATGACTTTTTTTAAGACATTTTTAAGAATAAAATTAGGCAAAATTAAAATAATCATTCAAACTCAAGTATAATTGAAAAATCTAACACGGAGAACAGGAAATAGAATTTTAATGGTAAACAACTGGAGTAAAAGTAAACTTCAGTAAAAAGAGCCAAAAGGATTATTTTTAAACTAAAAAATGTTTTGGTGGGTGAACTTTTTCAACAAAATTGATGATTTTTTGTTGTATTTATTATTTTTATATAAAAGCTCATCAAAATCTGGCACGCCACTTGTAAAATTACAAAATTTGTTTTTCAAGTCATATACCTAATGTACAGTAAAAATAATTTAAAATGTTAATTTAAACTTTAAAAATTATAAATTGTACTACATGTATTTTCTAATACTAAAGAAGAAAAAGGTTTCTCAAATATTGTTCTTCCAATTATAGTTCACTCAATTATTTCAGTTATAGTTTTTCTGTTTTATTATAATAATAAATTAATTTTTATTTTTACAGCGACTACGAGAAGGTATTGTGTTGGATTTAGAAAGACAGCAAAGGAAATTGCAGAATATTAAGCAGCTAGCACTACAGACAGACCTTGCGAATTTCCTTAAAGAACAACAGAGCCAACAAGATGAAAAAAATTATCAACCTAAATTAGAAGACCAGACTCTGAGATAACCATATTCCGGTTCCTTAAATTATAATTTTGTTTGAGACTGATGTGCTCAACAGCTTACTTGTAAAATTAATAGAAATAATTTTTAAGGAATTATATTGTCACAACTTACTATGAGCTCAGTGCAATAATTTACAAATTGGTTTAATGCACTAATGAGATGAAATGTACAAAAACATCATTTTTATTTAATTCAATTATCAGTAATTGCTTTGCAAAAATTATACTTATGAGTTGTCAGTATGTAGTCCCAAATATCATTTTTGGCTACTTTCTATGTTTTCGTTCACTTAGCCCATCCAATTCATGATAGCTACATGTATATCCTATTTTAAATTTTTGATGATTCTTATGGTTTGTGATTAAATTTGTGAAGAAAAGTGTCACCATTCAATACCTTCTCTAGATTAAGTTAAACTGTGAAAACAGAATCATAACTTATCCCCATGAAATTTTCCACCAACTGTTACAGTAATGTGTATAGACATAAAATCTTATATTATGCCATATAATCTCATAGTAAAATGGCGCTTATAGGCTATACATATTCTTACTTAAATGAATTAATCAGCAATTGTACAATTAAATTTGTAAATAAAAACTGTTTAATAGAATAGAGCAGTGGTTATAATGCACAGAGACTAAAAGTGTAAAATACTTTTTTTTTATTATTTGAAAAATCATAAAAATTTAATTTGTCTTCACCCCGTGTTGGGTTTTATGAAATAATAAATCTATTTGATTTGAGACAGAACTGTTAGGGGTTAACAAGATGATAAAGCATTAAATGTACTTCAAAATGATAATATGTCTCTAAGTGATTCTGTTAATTTTTACCTAAGCCAATAAGTGTCATTTACAGTTTTTTTTTAGTCTATCTTGACAAACTTGACTGAAAGTCATATTTCAGGCAAAACAATTATATGTTATTATTAATCAAAAACAATGAAAAAAAAATTGAGTCTAATCTATATGCTTTATTTATATGAATGGTACATTTGTCTGAAACATGTTTTAAAGTTTTATAGATGAAGACTTCTGAAATTGGGAGTTTTGAAGGTGTTTAAAAAAGTAAGAAAAGACAAGATTTTACAGTTCAAACCTTTTTTAAGATATATTAATAAGTTTAGTAACACACCAAGTTCTTTTCAATAAAAAGAATATATTAGCTGCTTAATAGATGTTATATTCAATTTGAACTACATATTTTCAGTTCTGAGAATACCTACTTATTGGATTTATTGTCTTTCGTTAACTTGAGCTAAAATATATTTTTTTTCACTTTCAATGATATTGGTTCATTTTCCATATCACTTTTGAGGAATGGAAATTTATGTATTTAAAAAAAAGAAGGATTTGTTTGTTTTTTTAATAATTTTCATATCAGATAATAAGATCATAAATATATATTTGCAAAAGTAAAACATTTTCTTCCTTATGAGACTGATAAATGAACATGAGCCAAAGTCGAAAGTCTTAATCTGACATCTTGACAGAAATTTCAAGTCTCACCATTTCTTCTGTTTTTTTTTTAAAGAAAAGCTTACTAACTTTAGTATTCATCTTGATTCTTGTTTTTATCATGTATTATTTGTTATAGCATTGAATCGATTTTCTGCTATCTTTTGATGATTCATTTTAAAGGTTTATGAGCCCATATATATCTATATATATATATTAACACATATTATAGACATTTGAAACAATTTGTTTGCATTCAAATATTTCATTTTTAAGAGTAATGTTTCATTGTTTTTGTTTTTCACACAAAGTTAATTTCTCTTATCATTTACCAAAAAAAAAATCTTTTTTTTTTTTTTAAATTGTCTTCAGAACTGTTGATGCAAGTTTCTTTTAGAGCAAGAAAGAAAATATTTTTGATTAACTGTGAGTCAGCCATTAATATATATGTAGTAAGCATATAAAAATGGGGACTATGGTTTTAAATAGGTGAGAATAATGTGTAATTGTTTCAACTGCTTACCATCAATCACATTCTGTCTTGTTTTCTTGACTAAGTTTAAAAATGAATTTAGTCAAAATAAAAACTGCACCATCAACCATTGTTAATTTTTTTTCTCTTTTTTTTCATTCATTAATCATGCTTGTTTTAAACAAAAAAGGTTGGTTGCAAATTTCATAGTTGCACTTTAAATGTGCAAGAATGTCAATTATTTCTTTAATGTTATAGAAAGTTGTTTCATTTGAATACCTCGTTGTTCGAAACACATTATTGGTATACATATTTAAAAATAAAATTTATTTAATGGTATTTGATTTATTGCTTTACAGTTATCATTCTTATGAAATTAAAAAAAAAAAACAGATACCCTGTACAAGTTACTGTTTTGTTGTTTTTTTTTTTTAATAACATATACATATTAAACACCTTCATTTATGAGAAAAAAAAACAATATACAAACACACTGATCGACATTTAAATGAACACATACTGAACAGTGTAAATAATATACACTGCACACCAGAGGCTTTTTTTTTAATGGTCATCTTAAAAATTATACTTATGAGTTGTCAGTCAGTATGTAGTCCCAAATATCATTTTTGCCTACTTTCTATGTTTTCGTTCACTTTCGTTCTTAATATAACACTTGATCCAAGGATTTCTTATGGGGGCTTTATCATCATGGCAACATTAAAGCAAATCAAAATATTTTTTTCGTGTGCCAGAATCTTATGTTATTTACACAGTGTTTATACAATTTATAGTTTAATTCATTTTTGTTTGTTTAAATTATTTGGCATAGAAGCAAAATTCTTAGTCTGGCACTTACATCTCTTTTCTTAACCTCTAGGAAATGCAACATGTCCTTCATCAAATAGAATTATTCATTTATGATAGTAACATCTCAAAAGATAATAGAAAATCGTTTTTCCACCCTTTTCAATAAAACAATATGAAGATATATTTTTAAAAAAAAAATTTTCTTGTACTTTACAATTGATTTTTTAAAATTAAAAATATAGTAGTTTGAAGTTTTAGCCTTTGTCCAACACGAAGACTTAGTATTTTCTTCTTCTTGTGCCATAATTTTTCCTCCCAAAAATAATAGGCCTAAATTTTAAAGGGCACGCCAAGTTCGAGTCTGACAATTCTATATCTGACACATTTATAAAGCATCCATCACGTTTGTTCCACCTTGTGTTTGTTTGTTCCATGAACTACAACAGTTTATTGGTTAGTCTTACTTTATTCTGGCAATTTTTAATAATTATCGCATTAAAGACTTCAATAAATTACTGTTGCTTGCAACTATAAGGGTACTGAATTCGTGTAGCCTACCGGTATACGTTTGGCTGTAACTGAAACTACTTTTGATCTTACCTGCTGATCGGTTGAAAAATTCCAACCTTCCCCATTCCCGTCTCCTTTTTCGTCTCTAAAAATAGCTCATGCTCCAACTTTGAACTGAAAATAGCTCACGTGTGTGCGGATTTACCCACTGTGATTTACCCTTTCTGCCAGGAGATGACTCCTCCCATCTCTTCCATCAATCAGTTCTACTTCTACCGCTAGTGAAACGGTATGATTGTTTTACACTAGTAAACAGACCTGTGTATTGACCACTCGCTTTGTAACTACGTTTGGCTTACGTGACGCTAATATTAATTAAGTGCATATTTATAAACCTGTGTGTAAGATATTGGAAACAAATTTAACATAACATTCGTAGCCAATGGTGCCCCCAATCTAAATGTCCAATTACTTATTGCTGACGAGTGACGATATACATTTCAATCAGTGGCGTAAGTAGGCGGGGGAGGTCCGCCCCATGCGGCACTTTGCCACTAGTCAGGGACAGCATTTTTCACCAATTAAGTACTTGTTCGCACTTGATAGGGTGTCAGTTCAGAGTCAACCAGGCAGAGGCGTGCCTAGGGTGGGGGGAAAGGAGGGGTCCAAATTCGAAAGTCCCCCCGGGCCCCAGCTTGTGGGGGGCCCCCAAATTGTTTTTTACATTAAATATTAAGTACATTATCTCATGTTATTGTGTCGAATGTCAAAATGCATGGGCCCCCAAAGAGGTCAAGCCCCCGGGCCCCCAAAGCCATAGGTTCGGCACTGTCACCAGGGCGCCACTGATCAAAATTAAAGGCTGGATTATTTTTTTCATCTCATTTTTTTTAGGCCTACATCATTATGTTAGGGCAAGGGTCGGCAACCTTTTGTCACTTTTGAGATGGAAGAGCCAAAATTTTATAATTTACAATTTTCTCAGTTTTTAAAACTGTTGTTTCAATATTATGGTATTTGATTAGGCCGCAATTTGACATCAAAAGAGCCGCAACTTGACACCGAAAGAGCCACATGCGGCTCGCGAGCCGTAGGTTGCCAACCCCTGTATTAAGGCAACCACAGTCAAACTACGGCCCGCGGGCTGAATTCGACCCGCCGCACTGTTTAATTAGGTCCGCCACTTGTTTCAGAGTAAAGCACAACACTGCCCTTTCTTGTTATGACGTTTACGTATGATTTACTTAAGAACATGTCAACATTGCTTCAGTGGCGTAGTGAGGGGGGCATCATACCCCGAGCGCTACTCACAAAGGGGCGCCAAATGGTATGTTTTACATATAATATTATATGGTTTTCAAATGGGGGGGGCTCTAAAAAGGCATTGTACCCCGGGTGCGAGCTAAGCTCGCTACGCCACTGCATTGCTTCCTTCTGCGCCCTTTGTCCGACCCGCCTGTCAAATTAAGGAACCCAAATGTGACCCGCGACTCAAAACTTTTGCACATCTTTGGATTAGGTCCAAGAGGAAATGGATAACATGTAGGACAAACTTGTAAGCAGTGGCGTCAATAGGGTGGTGCGGGGGTGTGGGCCAAACCGGGTGACACCATTTTAGAAATGAAAACCAAAATGAACAGTTTTAAATTTCATATCAGAAAAAAAAATATGAGCAGTAGCACAGGGTGTCACCCTATGGAACAGTAGCAGAAGTGTTACCATATAGAGCAGTAGCACACAGTGTGTTACCATATAGAGCAGTAGCACATTGGTGTCACCATGAAGAGCAGTAGCACACAGTGTTACCATATAGAGCAGTAGCACATTGGTGTCACCATGAAGAGCAGTAGCACACAGTGTGTTACCATATAGAGCAGTAGCACATTGGTGTCACCATGAAGAGCAGTAGCACAGAGTGCCACCCAGAGGCGTCCTAGGGTGGGGGGGGTCATAATTCGAAAGTTACCCCGGACCCTAGCTTGAGGAGGAGGCCAATTTTTTTTTCATTAAATATTAAGTACATCATCTCATGTCATGGTGTCGAATGTCTGGAGCTTAGGTAAATGAACACAATTTAAAGCTGCTCGGATCAATGTACAGGTTTTTTTTTGCTAGCGGTCTAAAAGAATGTGCATGTAGTCACGTGGTTTCATGCAACTGGAGACGTAGTTTACTCAGTTTAGTGAAAGTAATATACATCTTTCTGAAATACAGTCAGTAATTTTTTTTATCGCTCAAGTATTTTAAAGTAAATTCTCTGAGGTCTAGTGCAGGAAAATTCGAAATATGTACCATTGCTCTAGTGTTGTTTTAGTCCCAGGTCATATTTTAGTTTCAGTTTTTATTTCGTTTTTTCTGTAATAATTTTCGTTAACGAAGGTTTTAGTTTTCGTGAACGAAAGCAACACTATATTTTAGTTTCAGTTTTTATTTAGTTTTTCTGTAATAATTTCAGTTTTCGTCTAGTTTTAGTCTTGCTGCTAATTTTAGTTTTAGTTCTCGTGAACGAAAGCAACACTATATTTTAGTTTCAGTTTTTATTTAGTTTTTTCTGTAATAATTTCAGTTTTCGTCTAGTTTTAGTCTTGCTGCTAATTTTAGTTTTAGTTCTCGTTGATGAAAATTCAACATTTTCGTTAACGAAGGTTTTAGTTTTAGTTTTCGTCGACGAAAACAACACTACATTGCTCATGAGGAGCGGGGGGGGGGGCGGGGGGTGAGACACCTTAAATTTTCCCGCACCGGGTGACACCAATCATAGTGACGCCACTGCTTGTAAGGGAGATAAAATGACTGTGCATTTGGGGGGGGGGGGGGCGGCGGTCGTCAGGAGCGTGAGTCAATTTTTTGTTTTAATTGCGGTTTTGTTAAGTACTTAAAAAATACATTCTCTGGGTACATTACTGGTTTGCATCAATTACATTAAATAAATAAGTCGTCTGACGGCCACCCAGCAACTCTTTACACGATTTTTTCTCACCAGTTATAAATGTGTTTTTTGAACGTTGTCATCCTTAACCATTTTCGTAGGCAATATCGTTTTGTGATCAAGCAGCCATTGTTAACAAACTTACAAACATCTTATTCCCCCCATCATCTTCACATATAATTCCTTATTAACAGCATTGTGAGCCCCCGGGACAGGGATAGTAGTGGACATCACCTAAAGAAACTTAGCGAATATAAAGAACACGCCCCCACATCGCAAAGTCTGTTAATCACAATGATTTTAAGTTTAAAACGAAATATTACCTGTTCTTGTCACAGTGAACACCACTACTACCCAAGAAGATTTAAATAGATGAATTGTCCTTAGTAAAAGACACCATTGTTTCCCATAGAGACGCGGGGCAAAAGATACAATGGACGCAGTCAATAAATCGTCTCTTAATGGGGGGATCACCTGCTAGTTATTTAAATAAACAACCTGGCTTCTGTCCCTTTCAAGTTCAAGTTGAAGTTAAATGTTGGCAGAAAGATATATTTAACACAAATGACGGAGAGAGAACAAAATAAAGTGGGGATAATTTACATCAGTGAATTAGTCTTTAGGGAAAAGTAGAACCAATTTTAGGGAAACTCTTTATGTCTACGAGCGGATCACATGAAAGAAATCAGCAAGCATGACAGTGCTGAACCTAGGGATTTGGGGACCCGGGGGCTTGGCCTCTTTGGGGGCCCCTGCATTTTGGCATTCGACACCATGGCATGATATAATGTAGTTAATATTTAATGTAAAAAAATTTTTGGGGGGCCCTCCTCAAGCTGGGGCTCGGGGAGGACTTTCGAATCGGACCCCCTCTCCCCCCACCCTAGGTACGCCTCTGAAGCATGAGCTGGATGTTGGAATGCGCTAAACGTGGTTCGCGTGCGTGCTAGTAGGTGAAAGTAACGACAATCAACGGCAACAAGCTGAAACAGATTGCTGTCGTCGGTGCGAAGGTCAGCTAACAGATGGGAACAAAGTTCTCAGGTATTGAATGATGGTTACCAGCCAAGATGACAATCATTTAAGTAGGGATGGTTCGCATCGCCAAGAAGAAAGTTGTAGATCTTTTATTGTGAACAACTTTCATAGAATATTCGCGCTCACTGAATCTCAAATAAGAAAGCGCTACATTTTTACCTGGTTCGATCTCTGGTGAGGACCAATTTATATTTCAGGTCATGGCTTAAGTCCCCGCTATGTCTTCGGTGGTGCCTCCATGGCCATTGCACTATCGGCTATGGTGGGGATGAAAGAAGGGCATCAAAAAACCGTCCCATTAGGGGTTTATAGGATCTAAGAGATTTCATCTCATCCTTACAGGGACTTCACACACACATACACGCACACATTTTTACCTTATTGAAAGTCCACAGTACCCGACAGTTGACCGTTGCAGATGTCTTTTTATTCTTTCATTGTTTCGTCGTCATCGAATGCTCTGGGTCAACAGTGGCGTAAGAAGGGGAAGGCGTGGTCCGCGCCATTGGCGCTTACTTTGTAGCCAGCTTAAGATGGTATACTCAGAGTCAGTTGCGTCACTATGGGTAGGGGTGCGGGCTGCACCAGGTGACACCATTTTAGGGGTGACACCAAAATGAATAGTTCTAAATTTCACAGCAGAAAAAAATCGGTATAGTCGGTTTTATAACCAATCATAGTTAAAAATATGAGCAGTAGCACAGGGTGCCTCCATATAGAGCAGAAGTACAGGGTGCCACCATGCAGAGCAGTAGCACTTAGGATGCCACCATGCAGAGCAGTAGCACATTCTGGAAGTCTTGAGGGGGGGGGTTGACACCCTGAATTTTCCCCACCGGGTGACACCAACCTTAGTGACGCCACTGTTCAGAGTCCACCCCTGTGTCCCACAAGGCCATCGTTTTCCAATAATTTTTCTCCACCCAAAATCGTAAGCGTAATGGTTTATAAGTATTAAAGTGTTTGTGTGTCACTAAGGTAAAGCAGGATGTGGTTGTTTAGTTGAGCTCCACAATACAACAGAATTTCTTCTCTTCATTATGTATGCGTTCTATAGCAAACAATTTTAAACCAGATTGCTGCATTCGACGAAGCCTCAAAAGGGCAGGGTCACCGGCCCTATATGGCGGCTTTGGTGAATGGACATTTCATAGGCGTATACAAGGTAGACGAAAAATACCCCACATCCGAAAAGATCCCTCTTACCGCAGGTCAATCTTATCAGGAATAATCTAGATTTGGGCAATTGCAAGGAAGAAACTTGGGTGTAATGGCCCTTTGCTAGTACAAACATTTCAGTCTTTTGAGAAATTCTCTTGGGGGGGGGGGGGGCTGGGTTGTTAACAATGGTTTTCAGGGGGCTTGTAATGACTTTGAGACGGTTCTGACTGTAAAGGTCTTTTTTTATATATTGAATGTTCTACTAATATAAGTTATAAGTTTAACTACTGACACATGTCAAATACAGTGCTATAGTTTTCAAGTTGCATACATCAGGGGCATCGACAGAGGCTGACCTTTAAAAAATAAATGGTTAAAAAACAAAACAAAAAAAGAATGTTTCTCGTATCAGTATTCAGTAGCATTTTCAATTACCTCATTTTACTTCATTGTCTTTTTTTCATCCTAATAAGGTCACAGCTGTGCATTTCCACTTTGCAGCTTTAAAAAAAATACTTAGATGACAAGGTCTGGTGTGAATTTCTTTAGATTGATTTGTTAAGACATTTTTAGTGTTTGTTTTTTTAATATAATATTGCATAGAACAAATATTGTAGGCATACTACACCGTTTTTCACTTTATCATATATAATTATATTCTTCATTGCAACACTTATAACAGGAGCAAGACGATTTTCGGACAAAAATGTTTCAGAATAACAGTCACAATGTCACCCTTTAAAAATCTATATAACAGTATTTTGAAATTAAATAATAAAATTAATAGTGAGTATCTTGATATTTTCACTTCATTTTAATACAAATTAATATTATTTTCATAATAGTCAATGTGCGCATTTATTATAAACATAATAGTGAATGCCTCATATATTATTTCGTGACTGAAATTATTTACCGCAAAGCAAAAGTTTCTTTTTTTTTTGTTGATCTTTTCAATTTGCGATCAGATTCTACCACGCCCCCTTTTGAACTCTGACACGGAACGACGCAACCCATACACCATAGGATTCATTTCCGGCATAGGTCACGTGACTTGCATCTCCTGGCGGGGTGGTAAAAAAACCCATTACTGTATGTGAACTGGTCTAGGCGCTGTCATTTTGGCCTTCAAAATTATATCTTTTAAGTTTCTCAGTATCTAGGAGATCAGGGAGGAGAGGTACAACTTGTTATTATCATGGAGCCAGAATACGATGGATATATGGAAGAAGAAGAGGAGTGGGACAGGGAAGGATTACTCGACCCGGCATGGGAAAAGCAACAAAAAAAGGTTGGTTCTGTTTAAACTAATTTATCGGAATTGCTTTTTATTATTTTCCTGATTAGTTATACAATTTTGAGATCACGGTTTTAAATTTCGCGTACTCACATTAGATCAATCTTAAATCTAGGCATCTGTATAAAATGCATTCAAATCGTAAACATTTGGTGGTAGTCGCCATTATCGCGAGTGGGTTTGATTGCACACCTAATATGGATGAGGCACTGCGAGGGGCGGGGCTTGCATCAAGAACACTTATCTGTAAACAGTGTACTGTTTTTATCAAGATAATGCATTTTTTTATCACTGTAAACACTTTTAAAGATATTCTTAATTTATTGATGATATACAATTACATGTGGTTGTTATTTTTAATCGTATAGTTTATTTACCCCATAATGCTAAATTCACACACTTCACAACTTGATTTAATTTGTCCGTAGTGGCGTAGTTCAACATGCAGAAAGATGCGTGTACACAACATCGACGCAAATTACTACAACATTTTCAAACGTTAACAGTATTTTAACCTAAGACTTATTTTCACTGAATGGGCTATAATAAAATAATAAAACTACAAGAATTGTATATTTAATCAAAATTTATGGCAATAGACCTCATAAAAAATAGCCTTTGTCTTCATCAAATTAAAACAAGTGACCCCAAATGACTTGTGCACTATAATTAAAAAATATCGTTGATAACTTGTTTAATTTGAGAATATTTGAAATACATTAAAATATTTAATGATCAACTTCATTGAGAGATTTAAATATTGTTTATCAAATGACTATATTATCAAATGTGCATCAGCGTAATGTATAAAAATATGTGTTAGTACTTTGTTCTCAGAAAACAAATAATTGCCATTAGTGACATTAGACTTCATTAGTTAGAATGCAACATTAGTCACAGTTTTTAACAATTTTAACACAATAAGTATGTACTTAGGTGTGGATAGTATATTTTAGCAGAAAAAGATACTTATGCTTTGATGATTAAGATCTCCAGTGACTGACATTTTTGTGTGCAATTATGATTTTTAAAACACTTGCAAAGTCTTACCACTAATTATAAAATCAGTTATTATTATTATTTTACTTGCTTAGATTACCAATAATTACACATTAATTAGATTACCAATAAATACACCTTAGTTAGATTACGTATAAACACACTTTAATTAGATTACTAATAAACATGCATTAATTAGATTACCAATAAACCCTGTCTTTTAAAGTTTAGAGCTAAACACTCATGAGATGCAAATATTGTTTCAATTTTTAGATGTTCTATATGTGGAATAATTACCAGGGAATCCCAAAATTATTTAATTACCCCCAGATTGTTGGATCCTTTTAGTCTTTTTAAATATACAGTGGAAGTCCATTTAGTCTATGGTACTAATTATTTATTTTAAAAAATCTGATCTGAATTCATCAAGCTATTTATCTTAGACTTGCTTACTTAGCAAAACTATACAGCAGGAGTGATCCTGGGCTGTACACAAGAAGGATAAGGCTGGTTCTGTGCCAGGTATTTAGTCTGAGAATACATAACTGATAGCTTTGTGTGTAGTACACAGGAAGGTTACACACATACACACACACACCTCTGCTGTACTTTGCTAGAGGTGGTGGTGGTGGTGGTTTTGCCTGGTGGTGTAACATTATTTAAAAAAAAATGTGTGTGCTTGTATGCGCACAATGATATAAGTTAAAACTTTGAATTTGTACCCTTCTGTTAGTCTTGATTGTGTTTAGTCCTATCATATTTTATATGACCTTTTTTTTCCTTCTATCTTTGGACCTTTACTCTCTCTCTCTCTCTCCCCCTTCTTCAGTAGTATTCTTAGTTGTATTCATTGCTAACAAGCCTTCCATTCTACCTGTGCCGGTTGACTACTGAAACTTGTATAAAAATTATTCATCGTAAACCGGGGGGAGGGGTGGGGTTAAGCTAGTAAAACTTAATATAGAACAAATTGCCCTACCCCACATGCATCGAATTCTTTCAAGAGATAAAATAAACATTTTTCTGTGTCCTGTTGTTTTTTTTTAAATACATTTATTAATTGTAATTCGAGGGAAGGTGAGGGTGGAGGGCTGTGCGTTTTCCGCGTCGTTGAAGTGCCCTAAATAGTGGTGCGATTGGCTAAACGTATTCACGGCGTGCCCTAACGCCTCTACGTACAACCTTTCCTCCCCTATCACGTCCTTCTCGCTTGCTACTACCTACACTGTGAAGGTATTCTTAGATGACGGCTTGATAGTATAGCAGGAACGTCATGTTTTACTTGTTTACATTTGCCCCCTCCGTTTTCCCCCGTGTACCGTTTTTAGCTCTGTTAGTGTTTCAGTCACATGTGCGTGGTTCCAAAGGGAAGGGGTGGGGGAGGGAGAGGGAGAGTTTTTGTTTTGTTTATTTTAAATTCTAATTTTGTGCAGCATCAGATGTTTACATATATATATATATATATATATATATATATATATTAAAATGTATCGCAGTAATGATACGCAAGCAGTGGTTGTCACGTTAAGCCCCCCAGATTGTTTCGTACACATGACGCATCAAGTGTCAAGTTCTTTTCACCACTATCATAACTGTTAATTAGGTAAATTAAGTCATCGTTATAGTTTAACAGTTTGACTTGATGTTTTCGATTGACGCTTGATGCCAAATTTTTGTTAAATGTTTTTATGTAAGCTGACATAATCTCCCGTAGACCCGTTCATTTTTTTTTTATCTTTGATATGGAGAACCGTTGTTTCACACACACACACATTCCAGTCTCCGGCCGATAGTCTTTGTTTTAATATGATGTAAACATTAGGCCAGTTTCCCCCATCCTATCACTGGGGCATCTCATCTATATTTAGCCGCTACAGCTGATTATTTATCTGGTTCTCACCCCTCCCCCCCATCCCCGGCCACTCCATTCTCTACCTACCGGCAGGCAGGGGATTCTGAAATGATCCGGTGGAACCTACGTAATAATGACATAGCGATTGTATGAGTCACTGCAATTTTATTTACGGAAACCCAGGTCGTGAAGTGAAAAGGGTGGAGGGGGGGGGCAGCAGTTCTCTCCCACCATGCCCCGTCAGTGGCTTGTGTTCTGAAGCGCATGCTTTTAGGTAAACTATGACGTAGCTTTACCTCTACCAAGACGTCAGCGATCTGCCGTGGTTAAGGTTTCTAAAGAGTTATCGGTGTTGCAAGATGCTCTGTAAGAGATTCTCCATTATATTTGCTATTGAATATAGATATGTATCATCGAGTATGATCCTATTTGTATAGGATTGGAAGCTCGCGTTACATATAGCCCCGGACATTCTATGATTGTGCTGCTAATACAGTTCCCGTCGGCATTTTCTTCCTGTCTTTTGTGCGAGATACTCAGTTTTAAGCTTACCTCAGCTCCCCACGGAGGGGGGAGGGGGCGGGTTGCTTCGATCAGACCCGATGAAAGTTGCGTGACTCGAACCCCGGGCCTTCCGCTGGCATTCAAGCTCTCTGCCACATTTGTCATCCCGCCCCTGAAAGTCTTTAAATAAATGATATTAATGAATTTATTTTATCAGACATTTACAACAGAAATCGATCGTGCATGTACGTTCTTTAGCACGTATCTATTAATGAGGCCTTTTTTTAAATACAAATGTTGCTATTTTAAAGCGTTAATATGGCTGCAGTGGTCACGTGGATGTAGCGACTGTGGTATATCTCATGGCCTCCCTTAAGATGTCAGATGTAAAGGGCGCCGCTACCCCCCCCTTCCCCCCCCCAACCCTTTTTTGTGTTCACCTGTGTCAGCGTGATCGTATTTGTTTTACCATCTTCCCCAATGATGAAATAATTCGCTCTTTTGGCCACTGGCCTGCTTGCCATTATTTCTGTATTCTTGTACTTGACCTGTAGGGATGCAGCTGTTGGATAGCATTTATTTGTTTGTTTTCGTCCATAATTTTTTTTTATTTTTGAACTTCATATGTCGCCATTTAAAGGTTTCACTATTCCATCTGAATCACTCTGTTTCAGGAAACTCATTATACACATGTATGTGTGCAGTGCGTCTGTGTCGCAGCTGGATTAAGAATAAATAAATAGGGATTTCCCGGTGATCTCACAGAAATTCCGTTTTAATTTAAGATTCACCAGAAATCAATAACACACATTTTACTTCGTATTTAGTTGCACTAGTCCATTTTAAAGTATTTTAATGTTTTGTTTGTTCAAAGTGGTTGAATATCACCTTTGACATAAATTCCGGACTATTTTAGTCTTAAGATTTTGTAGATAAAAGTAACTTAAGTTCCCTTAGCCCAGTGGTCGGCAAACTTATCAGCCAAAGAGCCAAATAGAACATTACAATTAAAAAATAGTGGGAGCCAAATCTGCTTGTTTAGTAAACTTACACTGAATTGTATTACACTAAATAAGTAGTACACTAAATAAAACTAAATGCCAGAGCCGCACTTAAGGAGCCAAAGAGCCACATGCGGCTCCGGAGCCGCACTTTGCAGACCACTGCCTTAGCCTAATAGGTTATCGGGGCAGATGAAGCGTAGAATTCACCTGTCTCTGTAAACCACGGCAGGTACCCACTTAAAATCTGGGTGGACTTAGGGGACTTTACATTAAATTTCACCATGAGAAATTTAATTTTCTTCTTGGTTCTTCTCATTGAGATCGAACCCAGTCTATCGTTCTTCTTCACTCGGCCATCCGTCCACCCATCATGTATATAGATTTACTTTTGTAAATACAAATCTGAGATCTACATATCTCTCTCTCTTTTATCTCTGTGTGTATATATATATATATATATATATATATATATATATATATATATATATATACTAGTACTATATATATATATACTAGTACTTAAGTTAGCATTACTGTGTCTTTACATCTTGGGATTGGTTTAGTGGTGAAGTGCAATCCTAAGTACTACCCACTTTAAAACACTGGGTACAAGACACATACACACTTGATAAAACATCTTGTTACATTTTGACTGTCATCATGAATATCCCATAGGAATTTAGTGTGGCGTCTGCTAAACATAACTTACTTATAAGCTACAACTCTACAGAGCTGTATACTTCATTAGTTGCTTACGGTTATTACTGATGAGATGCACATTATTATTGAGCTTGTAATTAAGGCTTGGGGGGCCATTTCTATGACATTGGCAATTATGTGACCTTGACCTCCTATCATCCTGTAAGTGACACACTTCCCAACGACAACAAAAAAAAATAAAATTAATAGCAGTGAATCATTTTGTGGAAAGTTTTTTTTTTCTCACATGTCTGTCTGTCCCGTGTATTCCGGAAATCAAAAAAAATTTTGATACGGCATAGAAAATAAAAGAACACTTTGGAATGAGGTGGCCATTCGTGTGACACACAAGTGTTAGCATGGGAAGCTCGTAACTGGCTGGGTATCGATTTTAGCTGTACAAGGTTTGGTTCTCCTTTAGCACCCGTCATATGCCCCACCCCCGCCCTTTTGTTTTTGTTTGTACTGGAGGTATAATACAGCCGTATGGGAACTAAAGCTTGGTCTTGTTTAGTGGTGTTGTTTCTTTGTACTAAAACTTGAGTACGGGGACATACACATAACAACATTGGTGGTACTAGGTACACTATGAATAATGTGGTACTCTGCACACAATGAATAATGTGGTACTCTGCACACTATGAATAATGTGGTACTCTGCACACTATGAATAATGTGGTACTCTGCACACTATGAATAATGTGGTACTCTGCACACTATGAATAATGTGGTACTCTGCACACTATGAATAATGTGGTACTCTGCACACTATGAATAATGTGGTACTCTGTACACTATGAATAATGTGGTACTCTGTACACTATGAATAATGTGGTACTCTGTACACTATGAATAATGTGGTACTCTGTACACTATCAATATGTGGTACTCTGCACACTATGAATAATGTGGTACTCTGTACACTATCAATATGTGGTACTCTGTACACTATGAATACTGGGTTCCTACGAATACTGTGGTACAGCTTATAGAAATCGAGGTACATTTGGATTCTGTCCATCCATAAATTATAAATTTTACACAATAGCGATATCATGTAACAGATATCTCCTTATACTGAGATCTAATGAGCTGTTTATTTATTTCTTTTTTTTATATATATATTCCAGACTTTCACAGCATGGTGCAATTCTCACTTAAGGAAAACTGGCCCTCAAAACCAAATAGAGAACATAGAGGAGGATTTTCGAAATGGACTGAAACTTATGTTATTATTAGAAGTCATATCAGGGGAACATTTACCCAAACCAGACAGGGGCAAGATGCGCTTCCACAAGATAGCCAACGTGAACAAGGCTTTAGATTTCATCGCCTCCAAAGGGGTAAAACTGGTCTCCATAGGAGCAGAAGGTGAGTGCATGCAGCCACACACACACACACGCTGGGGATGAATGGACGGGGCAGTGGGTAATTTAGTGAGTTAGCCTTATGTCCTTTAAAAAATGTATACTTAGCACATACGACAGAGACAGACACACCGTGGATAATGGATTGGTCAGTGAGTTGGTAGAAAAGTAGAGATTCCTTTGATAGCCATGTTTACCTTACTCACCCAATGTTAAGGATCCTTTTCTGTGGACAAAGTCTGTAATGTACTTTGTGCTTTAAATTAGGGACTTTGGTGTGTCTGTCCCCCCCCCCCCCCCCATACTGCTTTCCTACTGAAGAATGTGTTACATAAAGTTGGTTTTGTCGCCTCTAAAATGTTCATTTAGCATAATCATATCTGACAAATGATGCAGTGATTACTAAATACGTATAAGCAGTACTGCATGATCTGAGAAGTGGGACAGTCTTGATTTGCACTGACCTAAGTATAACTATTGGATAGTGTTTCTTTACTGGTCAGCTTGTTGAGATTGCCTGGCTAGTGTGTAACTGTGATGCATTGGTAAACAGTTGATTGTTAGTCAATCATAATTACATTGAAGGATGGTATGAATTCCAGTTTATCCATGTCATATAAGATTGCCAATCTTAAATTGTCTCCTAGTATTATTTACAGACCTGGTTGGTTATTACATATTTATCTACATTGATAAATGTGCCATCATGTAGATAGTTATTAGCCCCACCCCCACCCAACCCCTTATAAAAAAATAAAAATGATGAGATTGCCACATAATAGAGAGGTATTCAGATATTGCTGACTGCACGGACACCGATGTCAGTCGATTTTATCCCATGCGCTGTGTGTATGTGGATGCCGAATGTATTCCCCTTATCACAACATAACAATCAGCGAGATAGCTGCATCTACTACCGTGTTGATACCGTTCTTTAAAGTATACACACAAAAAAAATAAAACACTTCCCTTATTCACACACCCCCCCCCTTTCCCTCGTTTTAGGCAGCAGCTGCAGGTTGCATGACCTCTTTAGTTAAGTGCTACAAATACAGTTAGAGGTGGGTTCTTTAGATGGGGTGGAGGGGGGGGGAGAGAAGGTTGTGTGCTCTCTACTGATCAACTGCACTATGCCGCTGGCTCACGACATTGTGTCAGTCTCAGGTGTTATTGTGCTGTGTGAGTTTATGATGAGGTATGTTGCTGAGCCCACACGATTCCCATTTCAGCTGATCTGTGTACAACAGGAGAGGGGTAGGGGGCATTTTTTTTTTTAGAACCGCGGGCCATGGCGGTTTCTTAAATTCGACAGACTGGCCGGAGAAAGAGCTGATGAACTTTGTGTTGATATGAAATATTATCAAGTAAATGTACACGTCATTGATGTGACTCGGGAGTAGATCGCATGCCGGATCAAGCAACCGGACGGGCCCGTGCCTTTGGCCCCCGCGGGCTGCAGTATGCCATGTATAGTGTACAGCTTTAGTCGGTGGTTTGTTTGATTGTGCCGCACTGCATCGCGTTTAGTTGATTTAATGTGTATACTGCATTGACACCACACTCTCTGAACCACAGCACTTAATGTAAAAGAATGTGGAAGTTAAAATAAAACATCAACACAATGATAAACCCATCATTCATCCAGCGTTATATAAATAATAAAGGGGGAAAAATATTATTGGGCTAATTTTGTTCCACTAATAGAGCTTTTTTTCATCTCTCACCTGACATAATTTAGTGATGACTAACCCTTGTTTTTGCATAACTGCAGACAACAGCTGTTTGTTAGAACCTGGGCTCGTGTATATTTCACTGCATAACATTAAGTGGTTGTGTAGTTTCACGCTTGGCGAAATACAGTTCTATCAAAATAAAAAAACCTAGACGCCGTAGTTAGTTTGGCCAATAACGTGGCTATCATTTGGTTTTTTTTTATAAAAAGGCTTGGAAAAATGAAAATGACAGCTGAGCAATGGGAAACGTTGGTTGCTTTAAAAATGTTTGCAAGTCATGTGACTAAATGTTTAGTGGACTGTAAAGGTAGTGAATTAAGTTGTGCAGGCCTCAGAACGGTGCCCCGGGTCATTTGTCATCCCCCAACGAACCGTTTTTTTTTTTTACAACCGACAAAAAGCTTGTGTGACCTAGATAATGAAAACAGACCTGGGAGTCTATACGGGTCACAGGTAGTTTTACATCGCGTATTACAATATAACAGAGCACTTCATAATGATTGGCCTCCCAGAGTGGATATGTCACCAGTGGCTGTGTTATAGTTTTACAGAGTGCATTACAAAACAGAACACCTTACACTCTTAGTGTGCAAATGTCGTCAGTTAAAGTTCCCTTAAGTCCCAAAGGGCTCATCGGGGCAAATGAAGTGTAGAATTCATCTGTTTCTATAACCTCGGCATATAAAGGGATTGTGTGATTAGCACAACGCCCAGCCGCCTTTACTCCCCCAACATAAACTCGGGTACCCATTTAAAGCTTTGGGGACTTAAACCAGGACCTGAAAAAGTTCTAAGGTTCTCACTGAGATTCGAATACGGGACCCTCTGGTCGACAGTCAAGTGCTCTACACCACTCGTCCATCTTCCCCTAAATGTCATTAGTGGCATTGTTATAGTTTTACATAGCGCATGACAAAACAGAACACCATACACCCTTCGAACGGAGATGTCTTTAGCAGTTGTGTAAGTAACGCACAAATCACATTGACTTGGTTCATTGTGATGTTTATGGCAATGAAATGAATGCACTGTACTCGAGTGATATGGGAGGAGGTCGCCTCCCCCCCCCCCCCTTTCAAGACAAGCTTATCGTGTTTATTCTACACATGCGTATTTAAAAATGACTTTATTATTTGTTGTTTTTTTTTAATTGAATTGAGATGAACAGTCAAGTAATAAAGATCTGTGTCGTGGTGGTTGGGAGGGGGTCAAATACCTTGACAAAGGGCGCCATTATGATACCTTGTAATGCTCATCTCTTATGTGACCGTTTTAATGTAGCGCCCAGTGCTCGAGTCACCTGTGTGATATACTGAGGGAGGAAACGTTCGTTTAGTCTGTAACATGTAGCAGTCAGTATGTTTCAGTGATATGTTTAGTCTGTAACATGTCGCAGTCAGTATGTCTCAGTGATATGATTAATCTGTAACATGTCGCAGTCGCTATGTTTCAGTGATATGTTTAGTCTGTAACATGTGGCAGTATGTTTCAGTGATATGTTTACATCACCCCCCCCCCCTCCCTTTTCCAGTCACATTCACTCTTCACCAGATATGTACAGTATGTAATATATTTAGTAAAAAAGAAAACAGCAATACAACTATTATTTCACTGATTTAACAGCAAAGATAGATAGGTGCAATCAAATACAAAAGGGACTAAAATACCTGGTTGTCCAGTGGACGGAGAGAGCCGCCAATGGCTAACGATGATGCTTAGGGGGAGGGATGGTCGTGTGATGTAAATCTGTTGACCTGCTCGTCCCGGGTTCGTTTTCTGGTGAGAACCATGGGGAATTTTTCAGGTCTTGGTGAAAGTTCCCTCTGTCTCCCCAACCCACACTCGCCATTACTCTCTCGGCTGTTGCATGGATGAAAGGGCAATACAAAAAAAAAGTCCCATGGGAGTGGGGGTGGCGGGGGGTGTGTGTTTGATGGCTTTTTGATGTTTTGGTAGTGAGCCGGGTCCTCATGTTGTCCAATCTGCCTCTGCTGTGGGTTACGGGTCAACCCTCGGCGTGTCCTGTGGGCTACCCATGTCTCCCTGGGTGCCCCCCATGGCCTCGCTCTATCGGCCGTAGTGGGCATGAAAGGGGGTCCACAAATACCGTTCCAGCTGTGATATATATATATATATTTATTTATATATGAGATAAACATATCTTCCTTACAGGGACTGACATAAAATGACGGTGCTCACATTTTAATTAGTGGCCCCCAACTACATTAGGATTTATAATTTCTTTCTTCGTGTGTTATGAGGTGACTCAGCAAATAGCTCATAATTCAAAACAACACCATCATTGTATTCACATGAAATTGAATCTTACTAACTTTCAATGTGAAAGTTGTGGCTGATTTGATTAAAATTGGTTTGGGGTTGGGGGGGGGGTCGTTGAGGCTGGGGGTCAAGTATATGGTGTGCCCGTGCTTTTTCCCAGTGGAAATCTTTGAGCGTAATTTCATTGACACCTTTCGTTACGGGGAGAATTTTTTTTTTCTCTTTTCTCCCTCTCCTTATTAAGACGTTAACGTGGCTAGTAATAAGACACAACCCACCATTGTTATGATCAAAGTGCATTTGATGTCTTCATTTCTGTGTTGTGTGCATCACTTGTCGTCTTGCCTCCCCATCAAGTGTCAGTTTTATAAAGTTTTCCAGATTTGTTGTATCTCACTTGGTAGCGAACTATTTGTCTCCCTTGAAAGCGCAGGTTGAAACTGTTTACATTGTGTGGGGAGGGAGAAAAATGGGGAGGTGTTGTGGTCTATTTGCTGAATATTTGATCTTTGAGATACTTGAAGTTTACCTGTAAATTCGTTACAACCGTTTTAAGAATTAACTTTAAATCAAGACGATTGGCTGCTGTGGTTCCTCCACATGATTTTTTTTCGATCAGGCATCGTTGTTTCAATTTCTCCGTGTGGAGAGTTTGCCTTTCAGATCTTGTGACCCAGTCTTGGGTCTGTTCTGATTCAGCGAGAAGGCTCAAATTTTGGCGCACGTGCATTCTACATGACATGACAAGATCTTAATAATGAATAATCTGGTGCGCACGGACAGCCTCTCTCATATTTTAATATCACGATGCCTGCATTTCAATCATCTCGCATGATTTTGAGCTTTATATTTGTGCATTATTTCATGCTGCGCGTATATTGTGGTGTAAACCAATCGTTGCATGGTACTTCGTTGGTTGTAAAATATAAAAGTAAAGTTCCCCTGGGGCAGATGAAGTGTAGAATGTAATGTCTATAACCACGACAAAGTAAAACGTCCCAGCTGCTTTTTTTCTTCCCTAACCTAATGTCAGGTATTAATTTTGACACAGAATTTCACCTGGGGAAATCCCTTTGGTTCTCTCCGAGGATCGAACCCGTGAATCTCAAGTCGACAGTCAAGCGCTCTTCACCGCTCGGCCATCCGTCCACTTTTTGTAAAGTATGGTTTCACAAAAAAAAAAAAAAATTAATAATATCAATGATTAAATGCGGAGATAAAAAACAAAAACAACAATGAAATAACATAATTTAGTTAATTAGTGCGGGGGGGGGGAATACACGTCTATATTAGCTGGTTATCCATATTCATTTCAGCCACTATAACAATGCCGTCAACCCTTGTGTGAAAATTTAAAAGATTATTTTGTATAACTCGGCAAGCATGTTAAATATTACCGCACCTTTCATTGGGCGATTTAAACTTTGATAACTCATATGTTGTGTGCGCGCGCGCGCCCTGAACTGTGCACTTGTTGCGGTTTTATAACCAGCCCTACCAGTTGTCATTTCGAAGTCGGTGTCATTTACTGTGTCATGCGGGCAGTCAGCTTCTTTCCCCTCCCCACCCCTCCCCCGGAGGCGGGGTGTGTGTGTGTGTGCCAGCGATGTAAATGCGTATCCGTTGAAACAGTATATCAACTGTAATCGAAAACCCCCCAAAAAAGACCGCCACAGCTTGAAAGTTTTCAGTGCATGCATCCCATTTTACAGCTTTACCCCGTTCGCCGCCAACTTGAAAAAAATAAAACATTAAGTGTGTATTGATTTATTATAACAGCAGTCACACACACAGTATCTGTCTAAACTTTCAATTCCTGTTTCTACTTTTTTTTCTTGTTCTTCGGCATTAGAACACAGACTTAAAATCTTCTTTATTAGGAATTGGAACACCTTTAAAAATGGGAGTGTGTGTGTGGGGGGGGTGGCGGCACGGCGACAAGGGTTGGTTCAGTTTATTTCGGATACGAATTAAAATATCGTGGATCGTCCACTGTTGGCTTTAATTGGAGACATCATTTTGTATAAACTCGTGTGAATTAATGTCTTATTAAACTGGTCGCTGTTCTAATTTTGTGGTTGTTCGTTTTAATAGCACGCAGAAGTTTTTTTTTTTTTTTTATGTCCTGGCTGATGACTTGTTTTTTGAAGAAATAAAAATGTTATTCCTTTTATGGCGATTGTGAAGTGACATGAGAAGTAGTGTGTGGATGTGTTGTTACACTCAGATGAATAAGCCCAACTTAATTCTTAACCCCCCCCCCCCACCCCCTCTCTCTTCTGTGCGAACATGTGTGTCTGCGAGCCGTACTTAGTATTATACACGTGTTTTGGGTTTAAACCCACCATTTTATCTTGTTTTGACACACTTGTATATATCATTGTTTAATTTGTATGAAGGCTTGTTAAGTCAATGTCGACTACATTCCTTATCTCCCACATCTGTCCCCCCCCCGCCCCGCCCCCTCCCACAGATACGTCATGATAAACAATTTTTTTAAACTTTGTTTAGCAGTTGTGTTTCAAAACACTCTCTTCAAACTGCGCATATTTCGATGACGTTTATTGGTAAACCTATCAGACCTCATGTCTTGTCACAATCTTACTTCCCCCCCATTGGTTCGTCGCTCAAATTGAGTGGGGTTAGTTCCGGTAATTAAATGTCAAACAAAACGACGTTTCAGTTCACGTTTGAGTTTATTTTGCACGTGCACTCACAACGCATATGCAAATGTGGTTTTAGATTGACACTAACTGTGAATTGATGTCAAAACTTTAAGCTTGTTTGTTTTTTTTAAATCTATGAGTACCTATGCCCCAAATACTGTGCACGATTGTTTTACACATGTGAATTTCAGGGCCGTTCTTAAGCATTTACGGGCATATGAGCAAAGATGCCTTGCAGCTACGAGACTTGGCTTATTTGAGACCCTAGGCAAACATACATGCAAGATACGTTCTGGCATTTTGGTACCGTAGGCTAAGATACATGCAGATACATTCGGGCATTTGTGGCCCCTTTAGCAAAGACACCTGCATGCACGTTCTGGGATTGTATTGGCCCTAGGCTATGATACCTGCAGATAAGCATCTGTCCGGGCCTTAATAGCGTTAGATTTGAATGGAATTCGTACCCATTGGGGTAGGGGGGCGGTGGTACGGGGGGGCTAGCTTATAGCCTAGTTTACCTATGATCTAGAGAGGCTCTGACTGCTGGTTATGTAACTAAAAATGAGATTGATTGTTTAGAGAACGTCAAAGTCGTTATTTAAAAACAATTACCCCACCCATGAGTGCATAAAAACCCAGATTCGGTCGAGAACTGCCATATGGTTTATTTCCGTTGGCTGAAAGTTTTATTTTTTTTTTGTTTTTTTCTTGTTAAGAATGTGACAAAATTGCGTTGACCTCAATAAAAGTAACAACCCATCAAAAACAAAAAAAAAAACATTTTGGTTTGTCATTTTACTGATTTATGGTGACATTCATCAATATTAGTTTTGAACGACTAACTGAAGCCAATAAATACAGCTGGCCAGTTAGGACAAATGTTGTTCCTGTTTTTTTTTTGGCGTTGAACTGTCGGCGATAAATTTGAGATGTCATATTGATTAGAAGCGCGTACCGACAGGCAAGTGAAGGTAAAGTGAATATACCACTATAAAACCTGTGCCAGATCTACCTTAACTCACCGGGGGGCTCAAATCTATGGCTTTGTGGTTATCAAGCGAGGCTACTTTGATATATCTATGTGCAAACATACTATGATATACATGTATCTATGTACAAATATACTATATTGTTCTTCGTTGACAATTTGTTTTAAGTTCATGTTGACTTATGATCATATTAATCAGCTTAATACTTTTCAGACTTATTGTAATTAGCATGGCGTGTTGAAAATAATCTGATGTAACACCATATCGAATCAGATATAGACAGTGTGATATAACAATTGTTGTTTCTTTTCGTGTTTAGTATATATATATGTATATATATATATATATATATATATATATATATATATATATATATATATATATATATTATGCATTATCAGATAGAACCACAAATGATAAAATAAATAAGAAAGATAATGATATTCCAGATCAGGATGCTGAAGATGATGAACTACTTGATGCAACTTCTCCAGCGAGCGAGGAATGTTCCAAAATAACAAAACAGATATCAATATGAAGCAGTGGATCGATGTAAACTAAGCAATAGGGATACATGTCTTATCGTTAAACTGTGTTGAAGGACTTAAACATGTTAACACCATCTACAGCTCTGGATCCAGCAAAGATGCTCGACATAGATAGGGCAGCCAAGGGAACATACTGATAGAGCAAAGATGGTTAACAAAAGCGAACAGGATTTTTGCGATCCATCTTGTCAAAGTGGGGCTAGAAACTTTTCTATATGATACAACTGCTTCAGAACCTTGATACTGCTGATCAATCTATTATATTGCCTGTATTGGAAAATAACTGCTACTTTGCACATCCAAAAAACATTCTATTGGCTGCAGTTAGGACAATGATGAAGAAATTGGAAGGTATGCAGTAAATAAAATCATAACAGCATGACATAAGCCAGCTACATGCAGAGTTAGAATTTTTCTGCTCAAAAATGACATAATCCTGAATATTGCACTAAATCATGACAGATAATTAACTACTTCAGTGACATCCATCCTCTGCTGGAACATATTTTGATGATGAACTAACAACAACCCAATCATACTGGATCAAATTCCCTTCACTCTCAACTGTGAAGACAATAAAATATGTTAGTTTGAAATAGACATTAAATTAACATACTCTGACATGATGATTTTCAAACAAGAAACGAGTTCATCAACAAAGTTTCCTGTGACAATCCAACATATTATTCATATTACATTTAATTTATGACGATTTATAGATTTGAAATATATTCTATACAACATTCAATTTAAAATCATACATTGGGTGTACAAAACTTTTATATAAGTTTAGACATTTTAATATCTTATAATGAATATAGATTAAAAACTTTTAAAAAATATAACATATTGATATTTTGCACATCTTGAAATTTATGACCTTTTTGTGGTAAATATTTCTGAAATATTTATAGACTGTTTCATATAAAATGTACATTTTTATAATCAGAAAAGATTACTTAGGGAATGTCAAAGTATTGTTTTGATAATGTAATAAATAATTTTTTATGAATTTTAAAAATTTTGTATGGTAAAATAAGCAAAAAATGCTAATTTTGAAAAATTAAAAAAAAAGGACAAAATTTCTTGAAAAGCCTCTGACCTTCTATAAATGCACCTCTTCTACATAAAAATTAGAAGTTTTATCAAAATCTGATAGGTGGTTTTTGAGATTTTCTTGCCATAGTGAAGCAAAATGTCAAAAATATTTTTCAGAGAAAAATGACTTTTAAGTTTTTAAAATATTGAAGTTTCTGAATGAGTAACATTCTGAAAATACATTTTAATTTATCTAAAAAAAATTTTTTCTGCAATATAATTAATTCATAGCTATTATTTACATGTTTTACTATATAAAAATGTAAAAAAAAAAAATTATTTTTTTTTGAGACATAATGCATTTTTTTTTCACCCCGTACCCTCTTGAATCAAAAGTTGGGAGTGGAAGACATAATCTGATTTTTACAAATTTTACATTTTTACAATCAGTAGGACCATAGGCAACTTTTTGAATATGTTTCAAATTCCCAACTCCAAAAAAAAAAATTTTTTGACCCACCCTAATATATATATATAGACATTGTCTTACCCATTGCTGTTACTTCTCTTGTCTATTGTGTGTGTGTGTGATACTTGTTTATATACAGACAGTGCAACAATACCCATTGTTGTAGGTTCTCATGCCCATTGCCTGTTGTGCCTAATCTTAACGAGATGACTTACCGTGTGTCAGCCTCTCCGTGTATCAATTGTTTAATCTGGGTGTGAGATAACTCAGAGGACTCAGAATGGTGACCTGCGGAAATGAACAGGGGCTCGTGTCCCACCCCCGGAGGGGGGGGGTCAAGTGGTATTTTTTTAATAAATAGTACTGCATAAATAGGTAACCAGACCCCCCCCACACACACACCTTTCCAAAAAATAATGGTTTCTACTTGCTCCATTATTTTTTGTTCTACACGCACTTTGTAAACTGGATTATTTCAATATTTATTTTTACCCGTTATGAATATTTGTAGGTAGAATTATGCTTTTCTTTTTTTCCCCTTTGTTTGAATGTCGACTATGATGCCAATAGGGATAAAAGTTCTCTCCTTCCTCTTTCTCCCCTCCCCGTACTTCCGTGCATATTCAATACATTGAATACAACTTACCGAACTCCACCCCTCCCCCGCCCCCCCTTTTTTTTCTCCCCGCAACAACCCAACACACAGCCACAAATATTTCACTTGTATCTGATGTGTTCAGCATGCACAATGTACTTAAAGGCGAACTACATGTTGTTGTTTATGTACACCGTATTCTTTACTTTTTTAATAGAGTGTGTGAGCATGCATACTTCCACCCACCCACCCCCATTCAGGTGTATATAACTGTCAGTCTAATGAGTCTCTAAATGTCGATCTCTGGTGGGTTAGGTGAAATCAAGGCATGCGGCAATTAGCTGGGTTGTCTCAAATCAATGGACTTCTGAAAATGTTCAGCACGTTTTTTGAAACTTTATATACGATTTTTTTTTGTAACACATCATCAAAAAAATGTAGTGGCTTTATTTTCGCCTCCCGCACCAAAACCAGCGACTGTAAAACTGCCAAAACAGCAACTTGTACACTTTAGAGAGCAAGGTAAAAAGGTCATACCAAGGTATCTCTTGTTCTCCCCCCTCCTCTCCACCTTCCTTTGCGCCGTGCTGTGGCACAGGTAGACGTGAAAGTGTTGAGGCACATTCATGCAGGTCCTCTTCATGTCAATAGTTTATGTATTTGCCAAAAATGTATGAGAAAAATCAGAGGCTGTCGGCCAAAAAGAACGCCTTGGTCTTTCCTAAAAAAAATGAATGCATTAGTCTTTACTTAACAAAGATCAAAGAAATACAAATGACTTGTTGTGATGGACATTGAAAACAAAAAAAAAGTAAATCTTTTGTCTTTTTCCTAGACTGTGATGGCTACTTGTGATACAATGCTCTAAGCCTGGCTACTTATCTTTAGATCTCTCCATCCTGCTCTTCCTCTTGTCGCTCCTCATCCTCCCCTCCCGTGGTTCTTTTCACTCAGTTGTTAATTTTAGTAAGAGCCTCTTGAAACTTTGATTGGTCTAAGTCGAGGTATGCTAGTTGCTCCATTCATAGGAAGCGCTGTGGTAAATACTGTTGAAAAGTAAAATTCTGTTTTTATCTACAATTATATGCCCATCTTCTGACATTGCTGTTTGCGTGGGTGATGCAAGAAATGTATTCCCCAAATTTCTCTGGGAGGTCGAAAGTTCTTTGACCTAAAAAAAACCCACAGAAAGAAAATGTAAAATGTTTTAGCATCATGCTGGTGGGGAGGGTGGAGGTGGGGGTAGGGATTTTGAGTAAGTAGTGTATTACTCACTGCCTTCCATTATTGCACAAAGGTTATCTTTCCAGTTGATTTTGTTTCATGGGTAATATCAACATCAAAATAAACCTCCAAGAAATGTTAGATGAAAGATTTGTGCCATTTCTCTGTTACGGTTTACTTGTCTATGTTCCTCTCGCTTTTTTACTCTTCATAATAATGAGAACATGAAAGTGTTTCTAATTTTTTTTTCTGTTTCTTGTTATGACCGGGGAGGGGGGGCAGAATAAAACAAAATATTTCACAAGTTATTTGATAATGTTCCTAAACTGTCACAAGCATAGTGTTGAAACCAGTAAATAAAAAAAATAATGTGTGTGTGTGTGTTTATTTTATGAAAAATCAAAATTGGACAGATGATGAGTCTGATTTTTCTCTTAACCTGTGTATCCATGGACATTGGGCAAGTTTTAACTGAAAAGGTGAACCCTAATCAAGATTCAATCCTGCCATGGATTGGATCAGTTTTTCATTAGTTTTTTTTTTTTATAAATATGGTGTAAGATATTGTCAAAGGCATCCTTTTATTTTTAACTAGGACCAAAGCATTTATCTACCGACTGTTTGAACTCCATGTATATTTACAATGTTCCCTATCTCTTGAGAATACTGCAGCCGAGCAAAATTTACCAGTACTCTTTGAGATTTGAACCTGACCGATTATTTTAGCAGTAATCAAAATTTGATTCTTACAATATCATTACATTTGTATTAAGGAACTGTCAAATATCTATGATTTAAAAAAAAAAAAGAATTATTTTCTACAAATTTTACATTAATTAGCTTGTTATAATTTCAGAAATTGTGGATGGCAATGTAAAAATGACACTGGGCATGATTTGGACAATTATCCTCCGATTTGCTATTCAAGACATTACAGTAGAAGGTATGTAAAGAAGTGTTTTATAACCTATTCTGCAGTGTAAGCTTTTGCTCCAGTACTTTGATTTATATAGCACATGATGTCCGTTTGATATTACAGAGTTAACAGCCAAAGAAGGCCTTCTGTTATGGTGCCAGAGGAAAACGGCTCCTTACAAGAATGTCAATGTACAGAACTTTCACCTCAGGTATTTTGTTTTTAATCATTCTTCTTTCATTAGTATTAGCTTTTGGCAAAAGGGAACTATTTAAACACATTTTAATACTGTAGTGATGGAAGGGCCATTTGTTGTAGGAAATCCATTCGCAAAACAGAAATAGGTATTCAAAATGAAAACATTTGATTTTTCTGTCCATGTCGTCAACTTTTTGCTGTTTGATTGTAACTCCTGTTTGGAAAGAATGATTGCACTTTTTTTTTTAACTACATGTTTTAAATATCTCAAGTGCAATTTTAAAATGAAAGGTATAATGCTGATTATTTTATTGGAGTATGGAACATATCGGGTTGAAAGGTAGGCAGATATCTTACCTCAGTTTATGTATGTGAGGATGTTTAAAAATAGAACAGATAAGCTAAGATGAGGTGCAGGTAAAGGTTATAATTTCACTGTGAAATATTGGAGAGACATAAAATAGTGTGTAAGATGCTTGGTGTATGACCTCTAGCAACAATGGCTCAACTGAAAAAAATCTGTTCCATGTTTAAATTGAAATGTTCGACTTAAACTTTGATTTCAGCCTAATGTATAGAAGAAACAATTTAGGTCACCACAAAGGGGAGATTAGGGCAAGAAAAAACAACAAAGGGGCTCAATTGACTTCATTTCACCCCCACCCCTTCTTTTATGTCTTTCTTTTCAATGCGTTTAATTTATTTCAGTTTATGATAAACTACGTCATCTGTCAGGGTTAATATTTAATGAGAAAAATTCTTAAGTAAAATTTAACTGTCAGCCTGAAACTGATATTCAGTAAGCAAGATGACTAGCAAAGATAAAATTAAAACTTAAAACAAGAAGCGAACATTAAAAGCTTAAATACCTAAATGATCATTTGGATTAATTCTGAAATATTCAAAAACAATTTAGTAATGGACATATAAAAAAAAATCCCCAGATTTATGAAATTGAGCGTAGTTTAAAAAGAACATGCATACAAAAAAATATATAATTTGTTGGTAATAGTAAAAAAAAACAAAAAAATGCCAGCACTTTGACTATGCCATACTAATATATACAACCATTTCAGTTGGAAGGATGGTTTAGCTTTCTGTGCTTTGATCCATCGCCACCGCCCTGACCTCCTAGACTACTACAAGCTCTCTAGGGTAAACACATAATCCGACAACACTTTACTCTTCAGAATGTGCTCCCTAGTTAGCTTGCCTGTGCCTGTGTTTGTTTAGTTTTCTTTTTACTTTTTATTCTTTCCTCTTTTTTTTTTTCAAAACTGACTTCATTTTTTTTTTAGATGATAATTTATTAGATTTTAACATAATTTTTTGTAGTTTTTTGTTTGTTTTAGTTGCTAGTTATTAATCATTTCGACACCAGTAGTTTTTACACGCTAAAATTGAAGTAAAAGGAACTGCAACACAGAATGGCTACTTAAATTAATTCCTTATAAGAAGTAAAAGTAAATCCTATGTACTCGCACCCTATAAGATTAACATTACAATCACAATATTTATTTAGAAACTACTGGCAAGCTTTGGTTGTTCACCGCTTGAAGCATTTCTTACAAAAGCTGTTAATGATGATCAATTTAAAATTTCTTTAAGATTTTTTCTTTTTTTTTCCGGTTTAATGCAAATAAATTTGTTCCGGATTTTTTAAATGCAGAATGTAGCATCTGTTACTGGATAATCATTGGAAATATTTTTTTACCAAACAAAACCTGGTCATCTCTTTCATTCAGTATGATATTTTGGGTGACTCCCCCCCCCTCCCCCCACGCAGGTTCTTGCACTGACATACATAAGTATTTAAACTGACATACATAAGTATTTAAAAGTTATTTCAATACCCGAGATTTTAACAAAATACTAAAGCATGTTGAGTGTGTACTTTTCCTTTCATCAGCAGACAAATGTTAGCTTTCTTTTCTACGCTTAGCATGGAAAGTGAGCAGTGTTTTGGTTGTTTGTTTTTGTGTGCAAATTTGTCTTTTGTTTACTTACTAATTGAGAGGATTAATTTCTTTCTTTTTTTTTTGCTTTCAGGCTGATGAACATAATGATTTTTTTTTTCCAGTAACATTTTTATTGAAAATTCAGGCATTTTATTGGAAAAGTAGTATTTGATCCCAGAGTAGTAAAGATTTGTACAAGTAAACACATAACTTGTCAATACTTGGGAAAAAATGTTCCTCTCCATTTGCTGCTGCAAACAATTTAAACTCTTTATTATCCATCTTAATGTTGAAGTTGTTTTTTCATTTTTTTCTCACACAACATAAGTAGTATTTGAAGCTAAATGAACTTGGGAATTTTTACTGGGACTTGAAAAAAATCCTGGTCGTCTCAGAGACTTGAACATATGTCCCCTATTAACTTTTATTATATTTCTACCATGGGTCATTTGTTTTCTGTGATTTTCATTTAAAAATGTTACAAATCACATTTTGTTTTGTCTCATTTGATTTATTCTTCAATCTTTTGGCTTTCTGTTGCATGGTTTGCGCTTGTTGTCTTCCTCAGTTTTAAAGATGGTCTTGCATTCTGCGCACTCATACACAGGCATCGGCCTGATCTTCTCGAGTATCATAATTTGTCAAAGGTAAAAATAATGTTTAAAGGATAGAGCAAGTGAAAACTGCCAGAAAAAAAAATTTATATTGCACATCATTCTCGTAAGATAATTTGTTAAAATACATATTGTTTTTTTTTATATACCTATTTACTTAGCAGTCATAAAAATAATATGTGAAGCTTTTTTTTTTCCTCTTTAAATTTGTTCTTTTTATTTATTATTTTTCCAACTTATGGCTTCGTAGAATTTACTATCATAGTGTTTGTCACATAGCTAGAAATATTTAGTTTGCTGGTAAATATTATTTTACAGATTTAAGAAAAAAAAAAAACGAAAGAATTACATGTTGGCACAGTCATTAATTAAATCTGGTTAATTTGACTCTTGAGATGGTTACGGTGACTTTAATAGGATTTTTTTTTTGTAAAAAAAAAACAACAGGAAAACCCTCTGGAGAACTTGAATACTGCCTTTGATATTGCTGAAAAACATTTGGATATTCCTAGGATGTTAGATCCTGAAGGTACTAGACTCCTTTAATGCAATATACTGTATTTGTTTTCAGAAAATACCTAGTTCTTCAATAAAATTTTATCTTTTTGTTTATGGCCATTTTAATTTATAGGATCTGAAATTTTTAAACCTTTTTTTTTTTAAAAAAAATTTTTTTTATAGATATGGTGAATTCAGCAAAACCAGATGAAAGGTCTGTAATGGCCTATGTGTCTTCCTATTACCATGCATTCTCTGGGGCCCAGCAGGTAAATGTTTGATGTTTTGATACATTAGTAAAACAATGTCCTGGGGCTCTTAAGAATAAATTCTTATTTTTCGTATCATGCGCATTAAAAAAAAAGAACTTATTATTTTGTCATTTTAAAAATAATTTGAAAAAAACTGTCACCTATGACAGATTGCATTCCCTTTATTAAGACAATTGAACTTCTTCCATGGGTGAAGTATAAAAACTGCCTATACATTACAATTATGATACGAATAATCGAGTTGGGAGATTGAGTTCTTAAATGCAATATTTTAACTTTACCACTTTATTCTTGAGGTACCATGACTGCACATTCAGAATCTTTCAAAACTTACTAGTTCTTTATTGTATATAAAATTGTTTATTTCTAGGCTGAAACTGCTGCAAACAGAATCTGCAAAGTGTTGAAAGTAAACCAGGAAAATGAGAGACTGATGGAAGAATATGAAAGACTAGCCAGTGATGTAAGAGCCTATAGTACTAATTGTCCTCTTTTTGTTTTTATTCGTATATTCAAACTGTTTTGAAATCTTGTGTGCTAACTACTTGTTAATTTAACATAATTTCCGAAATCTTTTTCTTTCTTAATGCAGTTGCTAGAATGGATCCGCCGCACAAGACCATGGCTGGAGAATCGTACAACTGACAACACTTTACCTGGAACACAAAGAAGATTAGAAGAATTCCGTGACTACCGCCGCAAACAAAAGCCACCTAAACTGGAGGACAAGGCTAGACTTGAAAACAGTTTCAATACTTTACAGACTAGATTAAGACTCTCAAACAGGCCAGCTTATCTTCCAACCGAAGGAAAGATGGTTTCGGTATGTCATTGTTATTCGTCATTCGTTTTTAATCATTCTATTTGTAATTTAACTTTTAAATCAAATAAAATTGTAAATTGTTAAAATATTATACCAATTTTAAAAGTACTGGTACAGTAGTGCCTTATTGATCTCTTGTTATTTTCTTTAATGCAGGATATTGCTAATGCCTGGAAAGGCTTAGAAACAGCTGAGAAAGGTTTTGAGGAATGGTTACTTTCAGAACTACAAAGGTGAAAATATTAGCACATAGTAATATTTTATGAAAGTCTTAGAGACAGAAAATAAAAAAAAATGCACTAGAATTTAAAAAGTAGTTCAGTAGAACTTATATCTAGGTTTATTAACATTTCAAGATCATTTAGAAATGTTTATACATGTATTTAATTTCTTGTTTTGATTTCCATAGACTGGAACGTCTGGATCATTTGGCCCAGAAATTCCGTCACAAATGTGAGATCCATGAAGAATGGGCTGCTGGCAAAGAAGACATGTTGAAATCTGGAGATTTTAAGAAATGCAGATTAAATGAACTTAAAGTATGTTAAAAAATTATTATTTTTTGTTACAAATGTATTTTTTTTTCAGTCGGGTTCACCTATGTCATCAAATTATTATGTGGGTGGAGGGAATTTTTTTTTAAAACTCCTAAAAATCTATTATTTTAAGGCTTCATCAGTAAATAATTTAATTTTTGAATATTTTAGTATAGATTACTTTAGGCTGTAAGATTTTAAAAAGGCTTAAGTGGAGCATATTGCACATAAAAGGTTGGAAATTACTTTTTCTAGAACAAACACATACATATATTTAGATAACCAGCAAGCTTTTCAAAAAGAGTAAAGTGTAGCTGTAAGAGATTTTTCGTCATTCTGTGAATAACCCACTCACTTAAAATATCACAATATCTGATTAATAACTGAGGGATAGATTTACACCTAAGGAAGAAGAAAATCTGAAGCATGTGTTTTCTTATTTTCATGAAATTGGATAACTAAAGATTTTTTTTTTCTTTCTTTTAAGGCCATGAAAAAGAAACATGAAGCATTTGAAAGTGATTTGGCAGCCCATCAAGATAGAGTGGAACAAATCGCAGCTATTGCACAAGAGTTGAAGTAAGGGATTCCCCAGTCTGAAAAAAATAAAACAATGCAATTAATAATTTGATCTTAATGATGAAATTATAATTTTTAACTGTTCTACTTCTTTGAATAAAGTAAAAAATTATTGTTGTTTTTTTTTTTTCCAGTTCATTGGATTATCATGACCTAGTGACTGTTAATTCAAGATGTCAGGTACATAATTCATGTATTTACTTTATCTTAATGTTATTAATGTAAGCCGATAAAAAGATTTATTATTTTTATTACATTCTCCCTTTGCAAGTTTTTCTTCCCTTTGAGTTGATTATAATCATTTAGAACTTGATTGTTTTATTTCACTTTATTGCAGCGCATTTGTGATCAATGGGACGTGCTGGGCCAACTGACTCAGAAGAGGAGAGATGCCTTGGAAGAAGCAGAGAGAGTGTTAGAGAGAATAGATCAGTTGCATTTAGAATTTGCAAAAAGAGCTGCTGTAAGCATTGATTTATAACTCATTCGAGTTAATCACTTAATTCCCTCTCTAAAGTGAGATTTTTTTAAAAAGTTCATAGGTGAGGCTGCATATTTTGTAGCTATAATTAGTTTTGTTTCATTTATCTAGCCCTTTAACAACTGGATGGATGGAGCTAAAGAAGATCTGCTGGATATGTTTATCGTACACACTACAGAGGAAGTGCAAGTGAGAAAGCATTTTTTTTTTTTAAGATTTTAAAATTATGAGCAGCAATGTTAATTTTTTTTTCTCAAGTTGTCTTAAAAATGTGACATTTTTAAAAAAAAATTTTTTTAAGGGTTTGGTAGATGCTCATGAACAGTTTAAAGCTACACTGGGAGAGGCTGACAAAGAATATGCCACGATTGTTGGTTTAGTTCAGGAAGTCCAAAGGCTGGGCCAGCAGTTTGGTATCACACCACCAGATAACCCTTACACAACCCTACATGCCCAGGTTGGTTTGAATATATTCATTTATTATTTATTCAGTTGGGGAAGCTATTTATCAGTTGACTTAGCACTAAAAAAAACTAGATAGAAATTTAACAGCCAGTACTATTGTATTTTACTTAAAATTTTGTATACACCTGTCCATTTGAGTATACTCTACCAATACATTTTAATTCTAGAAAACTAACAGCATTTCGTTACAATAACAATTAGCTGACAATTTGACAAAGTAAATGCATGTAAGATTTTGTTCAAATCAGACTAAAGTGAAATTTTGCTATAACAGAATAGGCAGGAACTCATAACTTGTATGTTGTACTTAAATTTTGTTACAATTGAAATTAAGGGAATAGGGGGCGTCAAAATTTTTTCTCCCCGTCTTGTGCATTTTGCTCATTATAGGTATGATGAAGTATATTTATTTTAGTAAAATAGTCCTAAGGAATTGCTGTTAATGTTATAAGTAAAACTGTAACTGTAATAAACAAAATGTTTTCTATTCATGAAATTTTGTACAGGACAAAATAGGCCTAAAAAGATAATTAATCGAACTAACATCATTTAATTTTTATGTTTTTATACCTGAATTACCCCCTTCCATTAGAATTTTTTATTTTTATCGCAAATACTGTCTACAATTTTAAGTACATATAATGTAATGATAAAAATATTTTTTTAACATGATGTGTTTTTAAATTACATTTAGAAAAATTTTCCCTAACCCAAACAAAAAAATCACCATTTACAAAACTTTAATGTAAATACCATCTTTGTGAAATGGGATTGTCAATTTCCCTCAAAATCCCTACCCCAACCAATACCGTTATGGTCATATTTTACTCAAGCTTTTTTACCATAGCTGTCAATCACAAAAACACACCACATATGAACATTTCTTGGCTAGTAATGATGTCTGTAATTTTAAAGCTTGACACCTCCCACACACACACATAGCTTATATCTCAGTTAAGTAAAGAAAAAGGCTTTTCGTTAAAATGACGATTTTAAACTGATGTTTTATAAGGGGGGGAGTATAGAAAAATTCCATGATACTGAAAAACTCATTACACTGATGTTTGCAATAACGACATTTCACTGTACATATACATAATATTAAAGATGGTTGATTTATTTAAGATTTCAGATAACACTATTGTTTGTTAACTAGATAAAATTGTTTTGCTATTATTGCATGTTAACTATCAAATATTCCAAATGATTAGCCTCAAGACATTAAACAATTTATCGGAAAGTATTTTCAATAATTGTGTCGTTTGGTTTTTCAAATGCAAAACAAGATTTTATTTCTTATTTTAGTTTTTTAGCATTTTGTTAAGTAATCTTTAAAATATCATGGTAGAAATATTAACTCATGGAATAATTTTAGTGACTATGTTCAAAGGTTAATGAAGAGCGCTTTTTTCTTTTGGGGTTTGGTTGAATATTTAGATCTTTTTGATAGCATAGTCTGGGTTTTGGTGTTGAGACAAAGTTAATTTAATATGCACTCCTTAACATTTTGTTTGTCTTTTCTTGGCTATTAAATTTTTGGTGTTTTGCATTGGACTGGGAATAGGAGGTTAGTATTAAAGTGTATGACAGTTTGTGTCTTAATGGATTGTGATTTCTACAAAATATGTTAATATTGTATGTGCTTTACATGTTAATGGAATTTGTGGTACACCTTTTAACTCGTTAAAAAAGTAAAATAATTTTTTTGGCTATTTAATTCAAAAATGTAAAATAACTTCTTTGCTGGCTTATTAACATAGTAGAGCCGAAATTTAAAAAAAAAATCCCCTATAGCTTATAAGTGGATATTATTTTTAAAATTAGCAACCAAGATTACATTATTAATATTATGTTTTAGAAAATATAAAGATAAATATATAACTTTTCCTGATGTAAAAATTAGTAATAAAATTTATTTCTTTAAGAGCCTTCTGCTTTTTAACATTTTACATTCATTAAATTTTTGCTGAATGAAAACATCTAAAAGTAAACAGTTTTAATACTTGTTGTTATGTTGTAGTCTTCCTTCTTTTCTGTGAAAATTTTACACCGAAAACTTCTTGACCTCTATTTTGCATGCTAAATATAAGAAAGTTAATGAACATGTCATTTAATTACTAATCAAACAATACATTGACAGCGATTTTGTCTTAATATTATTGTATGCTACATTAAAAATTGTGTGTAATTGTTTTTCTTCTGATAACTCATTTTGTTGCTTAATAAATACATATTTTACTTGGAGTCTTTATTCTTTATATACATGTGAAATCCCCAGTCGTTCCTCGTATATTGAGGTTGGTTTGTTCCAGCAAAGTAGGATATTTATTTATAAATGAAATTTGTTGAGTAGAAAACTTGTTAACGACCTTCTAAATATTGTTTTTAACATTCTTATAGAGCCCTCTAGAAAAAAACATAAAATCACTAATACACTTGTTAAAAGTATCATATATTAAATTATAGTACCCTAAATTATAAATAGTTATGTAGCTTTTATATAGCATATAAAACCGTGATATAGTGAATCTGTCAAAGAGTGAAGTGGCAATTGATAACTTTTTCTATTAATTTCTTGTTTACCTCATTTCTTACAAAGGAAATAATTTTTTTGTTTATCAATGTGCTAAGTCTGTTGGTTGTATTTTTAAATATTTTTTTTTTAAAATAAATCCAGGCTTTTTTAAAACAGTTATTTTTGCAGGAACTTCAGAAGATTTCCTTTCTAAGTTTGAAAATGTTTATCCATCTTTCCTCAGCACAAAAGTGCTCACTTAGTTCTCGTTTAATAAATGAAAAATCTTAGTTGTGAACTTTTACCGATTTATATTGAATGCTTTAGTCTATTTTACTATTCTTTTTAGTAAACAAAAAGGTTTGTTAGTGACATTAAATTTTTCTATGGCTTAAAGTACCTACGATTGAAAAAAGAATAATTTTTTATAATGCACTAAGATTACCTCCCATTTTAAGATCAGCAATGACCAGGTGTAACAAATAAATGACACATTGCACAAAAATGTTTTTACTTTTATAAATAAAAAAAAAATTATTTGTATCATCGAGTTATCCAATACATGGAAAATAATTTAAATCTTAGTACTGATAAGAAATTGGGAAATACCTTAGAAACTTTTCTGAGTTTCTACATGATAAAGCTTTGAATGTCCGTTTAATAAAACATGACCACCACAGTGATGTTCAATTTTTTTCTCTCTCAGGATATAACTAATAAATGGGGAGAAGTGAAACAGTTAGTACCACACCGTGATACGACACTGCAGCAGGAAATGATGAGACAACAAAACAATGAGAGGTTGCGTAGGCAGTTTGCTGCCAAGGCAAATGTTGTAGGCCAGTGGATAGAGAACCAGCTGGATGCTGTAGCCTCCATTGGTGTAACAGGACGTTCTTCTTTAGAAGAGCAGTTAAAGAAATTGCAACAATTTGATAAGGCTGTTGTAGCTTACAAGCCTAACATGGAAGAACTTGAGAAGTATAACCAGGTAAAAAGATTTCACAAATTTATTTTTTCCTCTTCATCTACATTTGTTTTTAGAGAATATCAACCCATTTCTCTCAAAAATTATACATGCATAATTGTATGCAATGTTTTTGTCTCAATGTTCAAATCTTTGTAGCACTTAATTTTTTTTTTTTTTCCATGTTTATCTAAAGACGTTTTTATAAATTCAGTTTTATCCGTTCTTTGATCAAAATAACCCAAGGCCTCTAAACGCTAATTTTGATGGATGTATCTTTTGTTTTGATCATAAACAGAAAGACAATGTTTAACTTAAATTTTCTTTCCTGAACAGCTATATTGCCACCATGTTTTAGCTGTTAAAATGTATTAATTTGGTTCTGTCAAAATTTGTATAAATATCTTCTTGTTGGTGGTGGGGGGAGGGGGGGGGAAGGAGGACATTCAGGCCATTTAAAATACGGTTAAATACGGATGCAAAAATGAGTAAGGACAAGTATGGAGAAAGATCTCTCCACTGATGCATTTGTACTCGGGAGGCTTTATTAAAACTGAAGCAGCATGTGTATACTGTTGGCTTTAAAATGTTACGTTTTCCATAAGTGACAATTCTTTCTTTGTTGTTCCATGAAGGGAACACTTTCAGTCACCCAAGAACATCTTAAAAAAAAAGTTTTAACAGGATAATGCTGCAGATGTTACACATGTAATGCAAAAAATAAGCTTTTTCCATCTCTCATGGGCTGTACATTAATGTAAATGTTCTACAGGATAGGGTTTAAACTATTCATCAAAATAAGATTAGTCAAATTAAAATAGGGCAAGCATGCTGTAAAAAAAATATGGACCTATGGTAACCTTAACCTAATAAATATTATAAAAAAATAACATTATGTTGATGTAATTCACAGCAGCTCTCTAAGATTAATCTTAGAAAATGTCAATTTTGTCACCCATGGCATGTAATGGTAAAATAAATGCACAGCTTAGAAAGAAAAAAAGGGGTCAGTGACCATGAATAAACCCTAACACTCCCCCCAATACGTCTATAAAATTTGTAGAAAAAATTAATAACCAACAGAAATAGGGGGAACATGTGAGAGGTAAAATTACAGAAATAGGGGGACATGTGAGAGGTAAAATTATTCATATAATTTATAAGCGCACAGACGCACGAAGTGGTGTTTTCTTCCTTAAATGTCATATTTATTTGTTTAAAACCTCTTCCTGGAGGTTTCAAAAATTGCACCCTGACCTCACTTAAGAGGAGATGCGTTTTTTTATTGTTATGGTGTCAGCAGTCTTGCTCTCACTAAACGCTCATTGAACAAGCTCTCACCCCATGACAAAGACGGTTAATTAATGTTCATTGTGGCACACCTCTATAAGTTAACCAACTGTTACACTGTTATGGTTTTCGTTATCTAAATATTTCCAAAATATATATATATATATATGTGTGTGTGTGTTTAAAGGTTAAACTTACTCTAAAAAGCCGAATAATAAATAGAAAAACACCATTTAGTTTTACAAAACAATTTGAATGATTGTCATTATTTATTTATTCCAAATATTTATCATAGTTTATTCATGTCTTCTGTTAAAATTATCCCCCTTGAATGTAAGGTTCCTCAAATTATTTTTTTTCCCAGGAAGTCCAAGAAGCAATGATCTTTGAGAATCGTTATACACAATACACAATGGAGGTAACAAAAATTATCCTTAATTTAAATAAAGAATAGGTTAATTTCTTTGTCTAATTGTGTGTGCTTTTTTCTTAGCTAAGGGAGGGTAGCTTACAGTTAACATTATTCTACATGTATCTACTTTTTTAAAACATGTTTGTAAATAAACTTTTTGTGAAATTTTTACTACTGTATTAATTTATTTTAGACATTGCGAGTTGGTTGGGAACAATTACTGACTGCAATTGCAAGAAATATTAATGAAGTTGAAAACCAGGTATTTTCACAACCTTCACTTGACTCATATTTTATAATTTTACCCTCTGATACTTTGTGTTCTACATTATTTGTTGTTGTAAGTTGATAAGAAAATTGACCATTTTTTCAATACTTATTTAGATCTTAACAAGAGATTCTAAGGGCATAAGTGAAGCCCAGATGAATGAATTCAGAATGTCCTTCAACCACTTTGATAAAAATCGCACAAAGAGACTGGAACCCAAGGAATTCAAAGCTTGCCTTATCAGCTTGGGATATAAAATTCGTGATGACAAACAGGTACTGATACTCACTCTTATTTCTTGTTTCTTCTTCTAGTCAGTGTGATTTACTTATAAACATCTGAAGTTTTTTTCAATAAATATTTTGTATTAAGAAAAAGTGTTATAAGCCAGACTAGCTGAACATTTCTTAAAATGCTTCTTGCTTAAATATATATAAATATGTGAAGCAATTGGGCATTGTGCAAGGCACACACCTTATGATGACTACTGAGACATCTTCCTCGATGGCCCCCAAGTACTGAGGGAACTTTAATTACTTTTCCATGTGAAGCGTTCAGAGCCATTGTAGCCTGAATATTGTGGCTTAAAAACGCTTCAATTAAAATTTCTTTTTATGGCATGGTTTCTGATTCAACATAAGCAAGAATCACGGCTGGTCATCTTTTCGATACAGTAGCCAATTTGCCAAATTAACACATGAATTGATAAATATTTTCTTTGAAGAAAAAAAAAAGGCTCTTATTGTAGGTCATATAGACACAATAGAATTTTTTAAATGTTTGGTTGAGAAATGTGCAAAGAAAATTATTTTTTTTTATAGTATTCACCATATCATTGTAGAATCAACAAAGAAGAAACAGGTTTGAACAAATATTTCATCGATAAATGTAGTTGGTAAGTGCAGTATTAATGAAGAATTCTTGCTTTTTTTTTTGTTAGGGCGAGGCTGATTTCCAGAGGATTATGTCTATTGTGGATCCCAACCGTTCAAATTATGTCACTTTTGATGCATTTTTGGACTTCATGACACGTGAGACTGCTGATACTGACACTGCAGAGCAAGTTATGCAGTCATTTAAGATTCTTGCTGGTGACAAGGTAAAGTTTATTATTTAATTACGTGGAGTACAAAAAAATTATTCCAAGAAGGTTTTATATTTTGTTTATATATTTCAAATTAAACGCTGGCATTATATTTTCATTTATATTTCATTTCTAATTAATGTACTAAAGAAACAATCATTTTCTTAAAAAAAAAAAATTTATACATGTATAATAAAAAGATTAACTTGTAAAATTCCTTCTCCATCTAAATCTTGCTCATTTCTAAAAGCTTCAAAAATGAAATCCAGGAATAGAATTAATACAATTTAAGCTTACCACTTTTTAAAAAAATCCTCAAAATTCTTAATGAATCTTCACAATAATAGACAATTATCTTGTTTGTTTTATCTTACAAAATAGAATATGGACTCATTGCAACTTTATAAACAGCTATTTATTTACAGGCTTTCAGTAAACTGTTGATTGGGATGCTTTTTAAACATTAAAATAAATTTTAAAGCTTTTGAAATAATTTTGTACTGATTTTTAAAAAAATTATTTCCACAGCCCTACATTACAGCCCAAATATTACGACAGGAGCTTCCTCCCGATCAGGCTGAATATTGCATTCAGAGAATGGCGCCTTACACTGGACGCGATGCTGTGCCTGGCGCACTGGACTACATGTCCTTCTCTACAGCCCTGTATGGGGAAAGTGACCTTTAGAATATAGGACCTTATATTTATGAAAGTCTTTAGAATATAAACAATTGGGGAGTCGAGAGTCGTTCCTTATCTAACCCCTCCAATCTCATCACTAGAACTTTATCCTTATCAAACAGCATACTGATATACCGTATGCCAATATTGGGCTTGTTTACTTGCAGGATTTTAGGGGGGAAAGAAAAAAAAAAAGTTCAATTTTGCTTCATTTTTATACTCTCTAACTCAAATAGAAAATGATACAAATATGGCTTTATATACCGTACACCATTGTTTTTTTTTTTTCTTCCTTATCATTTTGTAACAGAACTATATATTTACAAGATATTTTAAAAAATTGTTATTGTCAGAATTTGTTGATTTTTTTTTGTCTGCTGTGCAGTTCACCTCCAATGCACTCTTATTCTTTTTGTGAACATTTCAATTGCCATTGTGGGGAATTTTTTTATTTATTGATTTTTTTTTTTTAACTTTTGCCCTAACTAATGAAAGTGCAGCATGCTTTAAAAAAAAAATGGGACTTAGTTTACAAATTGTGTTCTAGAGTGTTAATAGTCTTTTTTTTTAATCTTGTGTAAGTTAATGAAAAACGTGTACAATATGTATAAGATTTAAAGAAAATTGATGCATGAAAATGTCCCCCCCCCTCAACATAGCCTTTCTTTATTTAGCTGTATACATATTTTAAAACTAAAAAAAAAAGCTTAAAAAATAATAATAAAATTTTATGTAAAATAAAGCTTGTTTTGTTTTTTAAAGTTTTGAATACCTTATATATATATATATATTTCACCCTGAAAAATTGTTTTTATTTGAAAAAAAAATTAAAAAGCTGAAACTCTAAATATTGAATTCATGCACAGTATCCATGTTTTATTTTTCATTACGAAAAGCTATAACACACATATTGAATTGAATATTCTCGGCTAACAATGGTTGTGAAATGATAAAAAAATGTGGCTTCTTTTTCTGGGGGGACCGAGATTTTTAAAAAGACAACAATGCAACACCCTAACATATATATATTTGATATAGTGTGTAAACTAACAGTGCCTTGAATCTGCAAGTTACCTCTCTTGCCTCTTTTCTATTAACACAACAAAATATTCCATTTAGTCCATCATGCGCCAGGAAATGTTTGTATTACCATTTTATTATACAATTGATTACAAAGATTTAATTCCATCAACTTGTAACAGCTTTTATTATTAATTTTATTTTATATATAGACTTGTCATTTTACATTGAAAAACTTTAACATAGGCCTAAAAAAAACAATTGTGTGGATCTGTAGATGAGTTGGTGTGTTAGTTGTAGGCGTGGGCATGTAATCCTTAAGTTTGGTTTGGCGTCTTGACAATAAAAAGAAATTATTTCCAGCAGTGTGTGTTTTGTCTTTGTGGTTATGTTTCTATGTGGACGATTTTTGAACATAATGATCAACAAAATATTAATTTAACCATTGCATTTTTTTTCCTTTGTTTTATAGTTCCCTTTGGTAAGTTTTAGTTTTGAAGAATGCACCACATGGTTTTTGTATTTGCAATATCATGGATTTCTTTTATAAGTTTATCAGAGCTTTGAAATCAAATTTTATTTCTAATTTTAAAAAAAAAAGGAAATACTTCTAATTTTACTCCTTTCGTAATTGTTTACATTTTTTAAATACTTGTATATAACTATATTTAAGTCTGGAGTCGTCTTTGTTTATGAATGTCTATAACGGATTAAAATTTAATAATTTGTTTTGAAATTAAATGAAATCTTGTTTCTGATTTGCTCCGGAAAAAAAAATTGTTGCATCTCATTAGTGACGTGCGGCTTGACAATACAAACAGGTTTGATTTCATTTCAAACCTAATGCAAGATGGGTGTGTGCCACAAGATGAGGAAATTTCAGACCTGCTTCTGTCAGACTGATCCTTTGTCTTAAAGGATGTTTTGTCAACATGATTAGTGTAGCTATTATAATAATCATATTTAATATATATATTATACATTTAAATATATACATAAGAATTGTAAATTATTTGTATGTCCTTTTGACATTTTTTTATAGCAAGGATTCAGCAAGCTAATGATTTTTTTGTTTACTAAATTCAATTAGAAAGTACGCTAGTTATTTGATTTATTAGTGAATGGCCAATGGTAATTTATAACTCTGAAGCTAGATTCTGCATCAATTCATTTTGTTAAATTAGTGCAATGTATACATGATGTGCACCTGAAAAGAATTTACTTTTCCTCTTACTCCTATGCTTTATAATATTTTCCCGCGTTCTTTATATTTTCTCTATAGAAAAAAAATTTTCACGATGCTTCACTACAATGCAAGAGGTTTTAAAAAATTAGATAGGTAGTCTAGCACAGGGGAGTTTTTTTAATATATTTTACAGAAAATTTTTTTTTTTTTTCTAAACTATATGTTTCTATCTACCATTTACTGATTGTCTTTGTTGTGACTTTTTTTTCTAATGTAAACTTTGAATAAAATGAAAAAAAATATGAACAATTTATAAGAAAGATTAATTATAATAGTTACTCCAGGTGATAAGCTTCCATGATAGATTCTAATCAAAATGCATTTTTTTAGTCCAATCACTTATCTGTTTTATCAGAATTTTGAACGAATGTGGAAAACGGATTACAAATATGTTGGTGATTGTTGAAAATAGCATTAAACTCTAATTGGCTAAAATGCTACCCATGATACTAATGTGCAGTATGTTTTTAAGTTTTTACTTTTTTTTTCCTTTAAATTTTATTACCTTGCAGATTATATTGGGTTAACTCATAATTATTTTTTTTTTTAATTTTATTTACTGCAAATCTAAAAGGCTTCACTGATCTATATATCCTGCTTATTACTCAAACTGTTTTCAAACATACAGAGCAGTAGCATTTTCAACTATACTTTATTAATGGCAATTTTTCTTTTTTTTTTTTTTAAAGGCTCATTGAATCAATGGATACTTGATTTTTTTTGTATATAGTACACAGACTAATTTTTAAGTCAGATTTTTTTTTTTCCTTTTTAATAAATTAGACCCAACATATTTTTTATTAGAATTTTTTTTTTTTTTTTTTACTGTAGTTTGAAATTAATTCCCGCTGGAGGAAAAAACAAAACAAAACTTGTTGACTTGTTTTATTGTTGTTTTTTTTTTTATTACATGTCCATCGAAATTGTTTTTTTCTTTCTCCGAAATAACTTTCGGGAGTTTTCGTTCCCTTTTGTCCATCGTTATTACAAAAGAAAATAATGTTGCTGCGTGATCTTGCTGTTTAGTTAACTGCTGTCATTGGCATCTAGACTATAATAGTGTTGACGATATTTTTTGTTTTTTTCTTGTCTTTGTTTTGTTCGAAGTGGTTTTTTGTTTTTTTTAATACTTTAATTCTTATTATTATTATTTTTTTTTAGTCATTCAGAGATGGCTGTCCCAACTACGCCCTCCAATAGAAAGTAACCAAAATAAAACATTTGAGTACCCATCAATATATCTCAACGACTATGTGTTGGTTTGTTTCTGACTGAACTGTATAATACTATTATAATAAGTACTCTTTTGTGATGTTAAGGCCTGTTATGTTTATTGAATGGCTGAGTTGCTTTAAGGATAAATAAGTAGATGTGGGCAGAAATGGAGTGGAAAAATTGTTTCCTAGTTATCTTAACAACGATCTGCTTCCGGTTCACTTAGTTCATTATAATACCGTTAATCTTAAACTCATTCAGTTTAACATTTAAGAATTCTGGGTTTTTTTTTCTGTGGTGCCAGATTTTTATAAATTGCAATGCTTTAACAATATCGATTGTCTTTTAGAGGCTATATTTTTTATAACCGTCATAGGCTTAAATGACTGACGTTTTCTGTACTTGATCGTCTGTAGTATGAAAAGGTAACATATTGTTTGCTTGACCATCTGTGGGAATAGCCAGTGTATTCTTTACTTGACTGTCAGTAGTATAGCTGTCTCCTTTACCTTCACATTCACAGGCAGTCACTTGGTCTGAGCGGTTGGCCTCTATTTTGTCCCCGCCTCCGCAACTGTCAATTTCCCGTATCTTCAAAGCGCCCGCTTCTTCCACACTGCAGCATCCTCCTTGAACGCCTTCAAGTGTAAATGCGGGCGCGGCCCAGTTGCTGCACACCATCGCGTAATACACGGACTGAAACTGGCCGTAGTTCAATGGCGGCGCCATCTGGTGCGTCCGGTACTCCTGCATACGTGTGTACGGAGACAGTTCAAGACGACCGTCTGTGGGTGCCGTGCAATCAGCTGGCGCCAGAGCGGTGGCGTACATGAAAGGGTTTTGGTTTGTGTCGTAGGTATCACACTGAAAGTTGGGCCTGAATAGATGGCGGTGGTGGCAGGCATCATTGCTGCATTTAGAGAGAGAAAAAAAACCCTAAATATCAGTGATAATACAATGAAACTATCATTATTTTACTTAGTTTTGTGAGGTATATTTAAAAAAAAAAACATTTATACCTTAAACACTACATTACTATGCCTACATATAACGGCGCTACAGAGAATCTGGGGTCCTGACAAGGTTAGATATGAGCGCGCATTACTATGGTGTGCAGACCTACGAAACGAAACACATTGTGCGCCTTATCGCATTGCAAGTGCGCGAACACCCTAAAAAAAGGAACAGCGCTGACCAATCTGTATGAACTGGGATCCGCTATTTCCATGACCCATAAGCACAGCTTAATACAATAAGTACAAATTTAATATCAAATTCTTCCGGACCGCTAACCAAAGAAAACATTGAATGTACAGAGACAACGTGCACACCTTTGATTAGTTTACCTATTTACACAGGTTGTATGTATTTACACCATATTAGCATGGAGCCTTAAAAATTATATCACACCAAGTAAAATACCAATTTTTCGGACTTGTACATGAAAAAAAAAAGATTTTTCGTGTTAAATAGCACATTCAACCAGCACTGATCAACGTGTGTTTATGACGACACTGCTTTGCTAAGCCCTCTGATCTCGACTTACTCCCGAGAGTAAAAAGCAGCGAAGCATGAAGCGACCAGGACGAGGGCGATGATGGTGAACAAGATGACGATTAAGAGGAACGTCGTGCACCAGTTCCAGTTTTCCAGGGCCGGGTTTCTGACGATGTTTGGACTGAAAGAAGAAGGAAATCAGTATACTTAAAGTATTTCATGGCCAGCTGAATTGTGGGTAGAAATAAATCCACGTATTTACTTAGATGGTTTCACGTATACGGGCCCCTATGATCACACAGTTCGCGCCCATTTAATTTGCAGATTGTGCACTGAAGTGAGAATTGCAAGGAATTCTGCACAGTAAAATACAGAAATATCTGTGCCTGGAAAGCGAAGTCGAAAATGGAATAGGTTTTTGCTTTTCCGGATCTTGTTAAGCTATGGCAGGCCATTGCTCATCCCAGACTTGCATATATTTTATATGCCCTTCCCCCCCCCCCTCCTTCCCCGGGTCTTCAGAAATATCTGTGCCTGGAAAGCGAAGTCGAAAATGGAATAGGCTTTTGCTTTTTCAGATCTTGTTAAGCTATGGCAGGTCATTGCTCATCCCAGACTTGCATATATTTAATATGCCCTCCCCCCCTTTCCCCGGGTCTTCAGAGGCCCAAATGTTGGACACCCCTGGTGAAGAGGACGTTATTTAGTGTCGTACCAAGTAAATTTATGAAAAATAATTACGATCGATTATGACGATCGAAGAGAGAAAATAAGCAAAATTAATAAAAATAATAATGACAAAGAACTAAGATTTCAATTATATAATAACCGTATTCTGGGGTTGAGTGACCAATACACAATTAAATAGACCTCTAATATGCAGTTTACGGTAGTGGGGGGGGGTAATAAAAAATTTAGATAGGCCTACACCTATTGCTTTTGTGTATTAGTGGCAGGTGTGTGCATGTATACTTTTTTTTTTAAATCTCTGCATTCTAAGTTTGTAGTTCGTTATTTTACAACGTGGGTTAACGTTGAAGAAAAATTGGTATCGCTGTCTATGGAATCGCCTGTCTCGCAAACTTGGAATCGCCTGTCTCGCAAACTTCGAATCGCCTGTCTCGTAAACTTGGTATCAAATGTCTCTAAATCTTGGAATCACCTGTCTCGCATACTTGGTATCAAATGTATCACAAACATGGAATTGCCTGTCTCTATAACTCACTCTGGGCAACATTTCCAAAGATGACCACCGTCTCCTATGCAACAGCCGAAGGAACAAAAGACGGAGTTGACAATTTTAGAATTGTTATTGGTCACTTCACGGGGGCATTCTCTGGGGCCATCTGAAATGCATAAAATTTAAAAAAAAAAAGATTATAGTGAAGCAGCTATTTCATGTAAACAAGACCTTCAAAGGTTCTGATGCTTATTAACTTCAAATATGATAAAATCACTTATTTAAATACTGAAATGGAGAAATGGATCACTACAATTTATATAGCTAATTAATTACCTTAAAAAAACACTGATCTACATGTATTCAAAAGCTAAAAATATGTGTTAAAAATGCGAACTGATAGAAAGATTATTGTCCAACTTTTGTGATATGCGACACACTTAAAGACAGAACAGAAGAAAGAAGAGCAAAAATATCTGTACATTTACTTAATTAAGTACATGGTAAAAATTTTCTGGGACCCACTTCAAATCGACATTTTGAGAACAAATGATACAGATAATATAAAGTATTCTTTAAAAAAAAACTTAGTTATGAATAGAACGACATGTCATATTGGAGTAGAGTGCAATCATCAACAAAACTATTGACGCAATGTTTTCAAGGTACACTGTGTGCGAACAGTCTGTGCAGGGATGCCGCTAGTAGATGATCTTGGCCACTGAACTGGGGCCCCTCTCATTATACTCACACACACCGGTTGCCAAATTGTTGTTTTTTTTTTAGCTGATCACTGTAACCGACAGGGCCCATAAGGACAGCGGCCCTGATGTTTGAGAGGACAAGTGTGCGAGTGAGCATGTTTGTGTGGCTAGGCCAGTGGTCGGCAAAGTGCGGCTCCGGAGCCGCATGTGGCTCTTTGGCTCCTTAAGTGCGGCTCTGGCATTTAGTTTTATTTAGTATACAACTTATTTAGTGTACTACTTATTTAGTGCAATAAAAGTTTATTAAACAAACAGATTTGGCTCCCAATTTTTTTTTAATTGTTGTAATGTTCATATTTGGCTCTTTGGCTGATAAGTTTGCCGACCACTGGGCTAGGCGTTTATGGGTTGAGTTGATATGTCACAGAATTTAAGATAGGTGTTTTTTTTTATTTCATTGCCTGTGGATATGTTTATCTCGTGGTCTTATAAACTAATAATGGGATAGTTTTTGTAGGGCGCTTCTTTTATCCCCATCACCGCCGAGTGTGTGGTGGCTATGAAGGCACCAGTAAAGTCTCGGGAAGATGATTGGACAGAAGATTTGAACCCATAAACTACATCACGCAGAACATGCTAGTAGCCACAGCGCTACCGAGCCACCCGAATGATTATTGTATTCTCGTTTATATATTAATGCATTCTGTTTAAAGTTTATTGAATTATGTTTATAGATTAATGTATTCTGTTTACTGATTAATATATTCTGTTTGCAGATTAATATACCCTGTTAACTCATTATTGTATTCTGTCCCCCACCCCCCACCCCCCCGATAACCGCATATTTAATCAACAGCTAAAAATAAAAGGAGCTTAGGTTATCAGATTAAAAGATACGTTATGTTTTAAAAATCTAGATACATGTACACATATTTATATCGTCAGACAAAGATACATAATGACGTGATATATTTTATACCTGATTTCTTATAATTTGTTGATAGAACCATCTGTTCAAAAATGGGATGGGCCACCCACTATAATTCATATTATGTGATGTAGCTTTTCTTTTTTTTTTTTTACTGTTGTACCTTTTTATTTACTGCTGTAAAAAAAAAAAAAATCAGCGTTTATTAAAGATTCACGGTTGTGTGTCAAAAATAAAAGTTTGTAAAGCTAATTATAGATCATGCGCATAATGGGATCGTCTTTTTTTTGATACGATATATAGACTATTTGAGCTAGACTATTTGTACGGTTCTAGGCTTCAGCATTTGACATTCGCCTTACGGCCCGTGCATCAACAGTTATGTTTAGGTAGCTTTTTGTCTAAGGCTACTTTTTCGGTAACTAATCAACTCGATAGAAAAGTATTTGGCAGCCTACACACACAGAAAGGGATACTAAATAAGAGTTTATAAGAAGATTATTTTTTCTAGGCATTTCGGTGCATTTGAAATTGACATTGGGCCAATAAGCAGTGGTTGGCCTATAGGCAGTAGTAGGCCTATTGTCAGTAGTGGGTATGTCAATTTTTTCACGACTTATTGTTTATTAAGGGGCCCGCAATGATGTCCTGCCCTGGGGCCCGTGTTGGCTCTCGGCGCCACTGAGTAGTAGTGGGCCTATAGTTAGTAGTGAGCCTTTAGTCAGAAGTGGGTCTATATCTGTACTGGGCCCAATTCTGCATCTATTGCAGACAACTTGATACAAGGGACTGAATGGAATGACTTTAAAAAAAAAACAACTTCGGAACAGTGCAGCCTGACATCTTAAATTATGATGGCATATTATTCCAGCTGTAATTTTTATAAAACATTAGTAGTAAATAAAAAATATTTTGAAATATAAAAAATAGTTGCTAACATTTTTATCCAAAACTCTGGCATCTAAAGCGGATTTTCATTTTGGCAGCACTAGTCTCAGGCATAGACCCTTCTGTGTTCCCCTGCCAGCCGATTTTTTTTTTTAATTTCGGCTGATATCCGGATTAACCGGATTTCTCCGTAAATTGGGTCAATTGACACTTGAGGCTGATTTTCGGCTGATTACGAAATATTTGGCCTAGACAATAATGAATTGATAAAACTTCGGCAATAAAACACTTTTACAATACTTGGGGAAAAGTTTTATTATTTAAAACAACAGAAAAAAAAGTTTTATTATGCTGTCCTACTAACACAGTGCATGAATACATTCCACTCATTCAGTTTCTGCCACTCAATACCTTGATAAGCACTTATAGCACTCAGTTTATAATTGTGATGAATAAAACAAACGTGATGCAGTTTATCAGCTGTTAGGCTTGATCGTTTGCTGTTCATTATCAAATCCGTAACCGAACACATGCACTCCACTGGTACAGATGATGCTGATGATGACAGGTGAAGACTAGCCAGTTGAGTAGGTTGTGGATACGAGGATGATGCAACACTGCTACGTCAGAAAGCGAGGACATCATGAAACTGAACAACAGGCGCCATTTTCACTGTCATCTGAAATAAATGTTCAAAAAATCAAAACATAACTGTACTAACTGCTAGTTTATAAAACATTTCATTATAGTAAACATTATATGTATTTAAAAATATTTTACTGCAAACTGAATGGACTATTGAGAGCCAAATAAAACGAAAACGGTTTCAATGCCAATAAATTAACATAGAATACATTATTAGTAAAATCGTCAGGTGAGTGCTCAGTTCTCAGTTCATTCATCAGCTCCATTTGCAATCGCTTACATCGGGTTTCTTCAGAAACATGTTCACTGACTAGCTGCGAATGCGATACACCAGCTTTAGAAATGATGAATCCACGGGCCATTGCGGACTGTATGGCATTCTCCAGAATTGTGGTTGCTTCTGACCGTAGAATGAATGATTTGGAACCTGGATCAAGCAGCTGATGCAGCTTGATCATTCGTATCTTGTCATCATCAGCATTTGATGCAGTGCAGATCTTTCTTATTTGCATTTTCTCTACTGGAATAGTTGATAAAGTTGGCATTGAAAAGCTGAAGAGATCAGTTAGGTCTTGAAATGGTTTCAGAAAGGTAATGAGTTCACTTAAAAAGTCAATTTCATCTTCATGGAGACAATTATCAACTAGACCAATACGCTTGAGAGTATTTTGAACCTCTCTTTTCAAGAATAGACTGAATCATCATCAATGTTGAATTCCAACGCGTTAGACATGATGCCTTCACTGGCTTATGATTGTGTCTATGACTGTCAACGATGGCGTTAGTGCTGCTCTCAAAGGCATCCACTATTGATGCACTGAACTGATCGTCTACAAGAAGCTATTCACACACTGAAGATATGCCTTCTTTCAGGGTCTTTATCATTTCTTTATCCTCTATGAATGCTGCCTCGTCTTCTATGATTGCGGTCTTGAAATGAAGTGCAACAAGATTAAGTAATGCGACGGTTAATATAACGACGAACGAAATACGGCGGCTAATGCGGGGCGCCGCATATTTTTCGGCGGATTTACGGCGGACGAAAATTCGGAAGCGTATCCCCGGCACGCGGCGCCGGCTGAGGGGTCTAGTCTGTGTGTTAGTAGGTCTCTTGCAATTCTAAAGACAAAACATAAAGGGAAGAGGTAAATGGGGAAAGGGGGGTGAAATTTTGTCTAAACCCACAACTTGTAACAGAAACAGAATCCGTTTATGGACATAAACGTCCGAAAAAACAAAGGGAACATAATCTACTGTTCTAATCTTTGTTCACAAGTTGACAGAATTACTGTCCATATTTCAGATAATAAAAAAAAAAAATAAAATTATTTTGTGATTAAAAAAAAATTATTCACTTCCAAATAAACTGAAAATGAAAAAAATAAATAAATACAATTACTCAATACGTACTGAAAGATAAAATTCTGTTTCTGATGACTTACTTGATAACTGGTATGCATATGTATATATAGAGATAAAACTTGCAAGTAACCACAGCGCTACCGAGCCACCAGAATGATTATTGTATTCTGTTTACATATTAATGTATAGATTAATGTATTTTCTTTATATGTTTATGTATTCTGTTTACATATTAATGTATTTTGTTTGCAGGTTACTGCATTCTGTTTACAGGTTACTATATTCTGTTTGCAGGTTACTATACCCTGTTAAAGGCCTGTTTATTATCACGTTCTGCCCCATATAAAATAAAGACCACTTAGGAACTCTAACTCATGTTGTACATACAACAAACTTATTACAAATGTTGAAACACACACATACATACGCTGAAACACACACAAAACATAATGCCTTAAAATAAGATCCTTGAACTATCCAATCATATCATCATATCACGCGACACACCTCCATTACCATAATTATAGTACGTATGGTAGTATACTTCAGTTCGGTTGTAAAGTCCTTTATTGAATGAAACCCAAAGTACGCCTCTATCACCCCTGTCACGTGTTTTAAATGGTATGTTCCATTTCTTCACTTCATTATAATTAGTTTATGTTGACTGCTTCGATAACTAATGTGTTTGTTCAAATTTTATATTAATAAAGTAATCACATGATGCTTTATGAAATGATTTAAATATTCTCCCAAAATATGATCGAAGGCTGACGACTACTGAATCACATGATTAACAGGCAAAGCTAGATACAGTTCACAGGTAAGCGGATATTATTGTTATATATACTTTTTTTAAAAGCAAATTGTTTTGTTAGTACATCACGTTTGATTTTGCCGAGCGTGTCGCCATGGTAACGACAATGCTCACCACTCCATGTTTATTGGTTACTTTATCTTTGGCTATGGTGGCGCGGGGAGGGGGGGGGCTGTGCGAAAGACAGTGTGGGATTGGCTAGTAAGTCGATTTGCCTAATGGCAATTGGGCCCCTAGAATGGTAAAAGAATGTGCCCCCCTCCCTTACCAAAGAAAAAAAATGTTTTCATTGTTCAGTAAAATCGAATAATGGGAAATCAACCGTAGTGTGAGCTCCCCTTGTTGTATTCTAGCAACCAATTGGCCTACTTATAGAATAAGTCCATCGATGTACAAATGTCACACTCAAAAAAAAATCTGTCGTAGTAGTGATCACGGGTTTGATATTGAATAAGAGGGAAATATCCCACCCTAACAATGACATCATGACAGTGACAGACTTACCTCACCAATGACACAACCATGGGCGTCGCTAGAAATTTTTCCAGGGGGGGGGGCAAATAACAACTTTATGACATTTTTTTTAAATGTAAGGGGGGGAGAGCAAATGCCCCCCTCTTATATGACATTTTTTCAAAATGTAGGGGGGGGGCAAATGCCCCCTTGCCCCCCATGAATACGCCCATGGACACAACAATGTTGTCAGGACTGCCATATGATTTTTGTTTTTGTCTAAGTGGCGTGGCCACCGTAGCCTACTTTATGTCCTAAATTTATAAACTGGACGCTAGAAACATGGAATACCAAATCATCATTTCCATACAGCAATTAGTAACAATGTATTGTAGTGAAAACTGTGTGCAACAGGATAAATGTGTATTTCAGTTTGTAATCTAAAGCAGTTTTTATTTTACCACTTGACAGGTTGAAGAAATCTGCCTAGTTGTCAGGATTTTTTTTAAAGATGAAAACATGATTTGGTGTGGGTATAACTTGTGAAACATACAATAATGGCGATGAGTGCTCGAAAAACCGATGGCCTCACAGACAATGACAACCACCATAAACCTGAAGAAAATTTCTCGACTGAAACACTCAAGGATAAGAATATTCTACGTAACGCCATCGAAGGCGATGGTAGTGATGATGAACCACTTCTTGGATCAGACCATCATGGCCAGGTAAATTATATTGCAAGTAATAACATTGAACAATGAACATTTTGGCGGGAAATTTTCTGACTAGATAAAATACCTTGCAAGCAATAAATTAAATTTTGGCGGAAATATTCATTCAGTTGTTATTTAAAAATGATTTTTTTTTGGGGGGGGGGGGGGGGGTCAATGCAATAAATTAGTCAAGGCTGCAGTACAAAGTAAAACTGATTCTCACCACTTCTTAAAGATACTGAATAAAAAAAGTGTATTTTTTTTTAAATTATCCTCATTGGGGCTGTCCATTAATTACGTCAACAAAATAGGGGGGAAGGGGGGGTCAGACAATTGTTCACAAGGGGGGAGGGGGGGAGGTCAAGAAAAGTTGACGTCAACAATGTTACTTTTTTTAATTTAATATAATTACTTAATAAATAGGAAAATTAAGCAGCGTTTGTAGTCCTGTGTTACACACTCGCTTAACATTCAGTATTTTAATTAAACTAACTATATTCCAACTAATTTTGCCACATAAACATTTTGGAAACCACCTTTTTTTTATGGTGGGGGGGGGGGTAATCAAATGTTGTCGTAATTTTATAGGGTGGGGGGTCTCTGGAAGTTTGACAAGTTGTTGACAAGGGGGAGGGGGAGGGAGGTAAAAATCTCCAAAAATTTGTTGACATAAATAATGGACAGCCCCATTCTAAAATGAGCACAGTGATATTGTAAAAAAAAAAATATTGTAAAAATCAGAGGTTCTCAACGTATTGTTTGCAGAAAAACTCAAAGTGGGTGGCAAAAAAAAAAATTAAATGATAAAGATATACTTGCATAAATACAACTTGTGTCATTTGAAAATATTTTAGAGTGAGTCGAGGTATTTCGATCGCCAGGCTGCAAATCAGGGGTGGATTTAACGGCTGGCATACAGGGCGCATGCTCGGGGCACCGGTTTGAGAAGGGCTCAATAAAACCAAAATGTAAATCCTTTTTGATATGTATCTTTGTGTATTTTCTTTTTGCACCCGTCATAAAACCCGCCTCTGCTGCAAGTCACGTATGATTGGATAATACTTTACTATTCAACCTGTTGATCAACTTACCAATTCATAGATCAAATACAATTCATTAATTCACTCACTTACAAACACACTTACGTAGTCATTAGCTCATTCACTCATTCTCTTTTGATCACTCGTTCATTCATTCACAACACACACACACTATATCAAACGTCCATTCATTCAATAAAAAATAGATAGATAGATAGATAGATAGACAGATAGATTAGATAGATAGATAGATATATAGATAGATATATAGATAGATAGATTAGATAGATTAGATAGATTAGATAGATTAGATAGATTAGATAGATTAGATGGATAGATAGATAGATAGATAGATAGATAGATAGATAGATAGATAGATAGATAGATAGATAGATAGATAGATAGATAGATAGATAGATAGATAGATAGATAGATAGATAGATAGATAGATAGATAGATAGATAGACAGATTAGAATATTAGATGGATAGATAGATAGATTAGATGGATGGATGGATACCATCATCACCATTATTATTCACTTTAATAAAAATCGTATATATATGTAATTTACCGATAGAGCCTTGTGAATGAACAGGACGAGGGCGTCACCAAAGAGAATGTCAGGAACCTCGCAACGGCACTGACAGTGGTCAGTCTTGCCATGATGAGCTTCTCCATTCATACCGACGCCTATTCTCAATGGCTGTATGTGGAGTTCGAACACATGGTCCTAGGTGCCAATGCTTCGCTCCTTAATTCAACCGCGTGAGTGTATCGTGTGTTGTTGGTATGTTTCGGTATGTAGATATACCTACTATTTTCTCCGTCTCGGGTTCACCTCCATTTGCCAGTATGTTTCACTCCAAAGTCTTAAAATGTAATTGTGAAGACACCAAAGAGCATCTGACCTTTATGAGCCCTTCTCACGGGTGTGCTAGCTAGATGACCACTCCTACGACCTCCTCTTCCAAAGGGCTCCCTCCCAGTGTACTCTTATAAAATCGGATGCTATAAGGGCCTGAATTTCTCTTTGATAACGGTCCCTCATATCTTAAAAATCTCCACCTAGGGTACCCCCCCCCCCCCAGAAACCTAAAAAAAATGTTCCTGGACGTTATGGGAACTGAAAAGAGGGAGAGGGGTAGAGTCATTTATCTCGTTTCAGTAGCTCCAGTGGCGTAGCGAGCTTAACTATTTAGCGCCCTCCCCCCTGGTCGAAAACCATATAATAATATATGTTTTGCGGACCATTTGGCGTCCCTTAGTGAGTAGCGCCCGGTGCATGATGACCCCTTGCCCTCCCCCGCTACGCCACTGTACAGCGCATGTGACTATCATGTGCCTTTCATATACAATTTGACTTATCATGTCAAGTATTGCCGAGCTAATCACTAATTATTTGTTAGGTATTCGCTTGAACACACGTATAATCAAATTGAAATATTCATCACAGCTCCAACCCTTGCATCAAAGGCAGCAACCAAACATCTCAATGGACTAAAGAGCTGGACGAGGCGCAGTCGCTCACGTCGAGATTCAACACTTACAGCATACTTGTCTCTCTTATTCCTGCATTATTTACTAACCTGTTTTTGGGGATTTATTCGGACCGCATTGGTCGCAGAATACTATTTTTAGCACCTCTGTTTGGTTAGTAAAATATAAATAAACTAAAGTTATGTAGGTATGTCTGTCGATGTTACACACAGACAAGTTATGCTCGACTTTCAGAGTAGCGGCGCGTATACTGCTACTAGTATATTGATAGAACGAAGACATATAATATAGAAATGTATCCAACAACGCTAATAAACTAAAATTGTAACAAGCGGAAAGTAAAAAAAAAAATAGAATGAAAGCTTTGGTTTTTTTTTAAGTTTGACCATTAATTTAATTCTATCAGCCTTAAAAAAATTTCATTTAATATAATTATTATCAGCCTTTAATTCACTTTCTGTAGGTGGCTGAGTTTGTGGTTTAGTCTGTAAATCTTGACTAAGTTTTTGGATCACTTCTAATTTAGTACGAACATGAGTGCGAAACTCATATTCAGAAAACATATTGATTTTACATGAAAATACACGATTTTAATCATTTCAAGTCCATGAATTACCTTATTTAGTAACTAGTTGCAAATACCCGGCTTTGCCCGGGTTTAAAATAAGGTTTTCTGTTTACCTTCTGTTTTCTCCCTACCCCCTCTCTCCCTTCCTCTCTCTCTCCCTCTCTCCCTTCCTCTCTCCCTTCCTCTCTCTCTCCCTCCCTCCCTCCCCCTCTATCCCTTTCCCTCCTTCCCTTTCTCCCTACCTCTCCCTCCCTCTCTCCCATCTCTCTCCGTCCCTCTCCCATCTCCCTCTCTCCCCTCTCCCCCTCCTTCTCTCCCCCCGTCCATCCTCCTCCCTCCTCCTTCCCTCTCTCTCCCTCCCTGCCCCCTCTTTCTCTTTATCTCTTCCTCCTATTTCTCCCATCCTCTCCCTCTCTCCTTCCCTCCCCTCTCTCTCCCTCCCTAACCCCTCTCTCCCTCCCCCCTTTCTCCCTCCCTCCCCTTTCCACCTCTCTCTCTCCCTCCCCCTCTCTCCCCGTTCCTCCCTCCCTCATTCCCTCTCTCCCTCTCTGCCCCCCTCACTCTTTATCTCTCTCCCTCCCTCTCTCCCACCCTCTCTCTCCCTCCCTACCCCTCTCTCCCTCCCTTCCTTTCTCTCTCCCTCTCCCCTGCTCCCTCTCCACCCTGCTCCCTCTCCCCCTCTTTTTCTCTCCCCCTGTCCATCCCCCTCCCTCCTCTCCCCTCCCTCCCTCCTACCCTCCTTTCTCCCCCTGCCCCCTCTATCTCTTTATCTCTCTCTCTTTATCTCTCTCTCCCTCCCCCCTCTCTCTCTCTATATATATATATATATATATATATATATATATACTTATTATTATGGTTTCACACTTCTTCTAAAATCCTTCTTCATTCCTTTACCTTCCTCAAACTGTACACATCAGAGAGCATGAAAAAACATCAACAATTCTTTGCATCACAAAGGCACAATACAGCACCAGCGCGCAAGTTCTATTCGATCATAGGGAAATGACGTCACAGAGGACTTTTATTTATGGCGCCGTCGAGATTACTTTAATATAGTAAAATACTAAAATAAAAAAAAAATTAATTACAATTAAACTACCCATCGATATGAAACGAAACCTGTCCTATAACCTTCCCCATGTAATTATGTGTATGTGTAACAAATTTCACGTTATTTGTTTGTCTGGATCTTGAGTTATAAGGGAACAGACAGACAGACAGACAGACAACGAATGCGTCTTATAAGTATAGAGATATTAAAATGGTTGACATTTCACCTTGAGGTTACGGAAGTAAAACATCGGTGCATGCTGGTGCTAAATAGTTTTTATTATAATGTCCAGTGCTCGGTTTAAGAAAAAAACCAGTTCCGGGGATGAAAAAAAATTCTGCAGAGCCGGGGATAAATGTCTATGATTTCATTGATAACCCCGGCGCGTAAATCGAGCCCTGATAATGTAGCGAAAAGTAATTTAATAAAAATTTATCAGACAAAATTGTACACAAATTGCCGCTATTAAAATTAAAAGCGTAGGTGAGTACAATATTCTTGACAGATTACGTCGTGACAAAAGTTAGTAAAAATAAATAATCTATAAATCTATAAGGCCCTTCGCGCTTATAACTTTAAAAGCAAATATAAATATAATTTATATACATATGTGTACGTTATTATCAATCATTGAAATCTTTTCAGAATATTTTAATGGAAGTTTTTGTTCTTATCGTTTGTTTTTTTTAATTCTACATTTCAGGTAATTTGATCAGAATGGTCACTAGTTGTGTTGTGGCATATTGGAGGCTGAGTGTCTACTGGATCTACTTTGGCTTGGCGATTGTCGGACTGAGTGGACACATCCCGGCACTCTTCATGGGGATCTACGTCTACACGGCGGATAACACTGGGCAAAAGAAAAGTCGATCTCTCGGGATGGTCATAGCCCAGGTTTGTGAAGACATTTGTCATCCAAGACTTGATGAATCATGGGATTGATGGCCGAGTGGTGTAGATACTCGACTGTCGACCTGAGAATCCTGGGTTCGATCCTTGGTGAGACCCATGGAATTTTTCCGGGTGAAATTTGGTACAAAGTCGTCCCACAAGTCACCCAGCAATAAATGGGTACATGACTTTAGTTGGCGAAGTATTCATACCCCTTCTCACCCCCACCCACTTTCTCTTTAAAAGAAGACCACAACTTATTTTGCACCCGGGTCATAAATCACGTGGTGCTAAATTCTATCAGAATGGAAACTCTCCTGCCACAATAAGAACTAAGGGGTCGGCAACCTTTTGAGACGGAAGATCCAAAAGTTATAATTTACAATTTTCTCAGTTTTTAACGAGCCACTAAAATTGTTGTTTCAATATTATGGTATTTGATTAGGATTAGGTTTATAAAATAATATAATTATTATTGTTTGCACATGCCACTATTAAAATTAAAAGCGTAGGTGAGTGCAATATTCTTGACAAATTAAGTCGTGACAAAAGTTAGTAAAAATAAATAATCTATAAATCTGTAAGGCCCTTCGCACTTATAACTTTAACTTGACATCGAAAGAGCCGCATGCGGCTCGCGAGCCGTAGGCTGCCGACCCTGTCTTAGACAGAAGATACGTGCAAGTCAACATCAGCAATCTGTCATACATCAGACACTGTACAACAATGTCATACATCAGACACTGTACAACAATATGTCATACATAAAACACTGTACAACAATCTATCATACATAAAACACTGTACAACAATCTGTCATACATAAAAATAGGGATGTGACGGAGCTGGTGAAAATCCGCATCCGTCGGATTCGAATGCGGATTCGGATTAGGTCAACACTTGCCTAAATATACCAAGGTGTCAGTCCCGTGCCACCCCCCCTCCCCCCCCCCCCCCGACAACGAGGTTTTTTAGCATTACTTTTTGCATGAACAGCAGCATAAACTATTACAAAGCACAAGTAGCTACATTGTTAACGAATCATCAATACAAGATGCTTTGCATAAAATAAAATTTTCTTTAATTCTACTTCTGTCGTATTTCTTATCTAATTTTCTTGCACAAAAAAAGAATGTATTAAAAATAAAAATTACAGTAATACTGTTCTCACTCACTTGTAAACTATTCAATAAATATTCTACAAGTTGAAGTCATATCAGTCAAGCACAATCAGCAGGCAACTGAGTCTCTCTCATTTCACGGCATCACAACCAAATTGAAACATGCAACCTTACACTATTAAACAAAACATTGTCTGGAAATTTCTGTTGTTTTTGTTCTTTCTGTACTGTTTACTATAACTCCAGTGTCAGTTGTTTAACTGTCATTGTCACACTCACATGAGGCCCCAGTACTTGAAATTAATTAATGGCAGATTAAACTTTTCTTTATTTCGGGTTTTCGAAAGTCTCTAGGTTTTTTAATTTTAGTTACGATTTCTACGGCCGTGTTTGATCTAAAAACGGTAATTTTTCAAATTCGAATCCGACGGATTTTTTTTCATAATCCGTCGGATTCGAATTTGCTCAAAAAACGTCGAAGTTCGAATGTCGTCGGATTCGAATTCGAACTTCGTCACATCCCTACATAAAAACACTGTACAACAATATGTCATACATAAAACACTGTACAACGATCTGTCATACATAAAACACTGTTTAACAATCTGTCATACATAAAACACTGTACAACAATCTGTCGTACATAAAACACTGTACAACAATCTGTCATACATCAGACACTGTACAACAATATGTCATACATAAAACACTGTACAATAATCTGTCATATATTTCCTATCCTGTGTATGTTTCAGTCTATTATAAACACTTGCTTCGCCCTGTCACACATTGCGGTCGGCTACTTCATTCAAGCTGAGGGCTACATCTGGCCCATGTTGGCCTCAGCTTTGCTCATGCTGTGCGCCTTCATCATTTGCGTCTTTTTCCTGAGGGAAACTTTACAGACAAATAAACTGAAGAAGAAAATCAAGTTTTTGGAAGGTACATTTTGTTTTTGGTTACATTTATGCAGATACATACAAATATGGACATACAGGCAGGCAGATAAATAGATAGACATACAGGCAGGCAGATAAATAAATAGACATACAGGCAGGCAGATAAATAGATAGATGGGCATACAGACAGGCAGATAAATAGTTAGACCTACAGGCAGGCAAATAATTATATAGATAGACAGTGCTTACCAGCACCTTTTCAATGTGGGGAAAAATTATTACTTTTCTCGTATTTTAAGAGGATTTAAGTTGGTTAATTATAAAATAAAATTGTTTTAGGCATTTAGTATATTTGCAGTTGTGATTTAGCTTGCATCGAGGTGCGAACTTGGAGTTAAAAGTTAGGCAATCCATCACTGAGTACCGGCACCTATTTTTTTTTTTTACAAAAAGAAAAAAAGCACTGGACATATAGATAGATGGATGGTGTTATAGACGTGACATACACTTAGAGTTAGAATACATGAAATATTTGTAACCGTATTCCACTGTCTCTGTTGGCATACCAATAGGGTCTCCATTTTAATTATTGTTTATTTTATTCTTCCACGGGCGTGGTGTAGGTGTGAAAGTTGTGTTCAGTTTCTACACGTCACAAAGCGTGGACTCCAGGTATAGAAGGTCGGACTTCATTCTTCTCGGGCTCGTGTTCTTCCTGTATGCCACATGTATAGGTGTCGCCATCCAGTCCATGTTCTTAATGAACGAGCCGTTCTGTTGGAGCTCCATCAAAATTGGTGACGTCACCACATATCAGGTAGTATTGCAGTGTCGAACCTATGGTTTTGGGGACCCCCGGGAGGGGGCGGCTTGGCCTCTTTGGGGGAGGGGGGCTGCGTTTTGACATTCGACGCATGACATGAGATAATGTACTTATGTTTAATTTTTTTTTAAATAAATTTTGGGGCCACCCCCTCAAGCTGGGTCCAGGGGAGGGGGGTGACTTTAGGATTTTGACCTATCCCTCTCCCCCCCCCACCCACCCATCCTAGGCTCGACTCTGTAGTATTGTACCGATCGATATAGTTACGTGCTGACCGCTACACTTATTTTGGGGAAAATATGAAATAATTAGTTGGTATTCTTAAAAAAAAAAAAAAAAAAAAAAACTATATAACCATGTTTATGTGAATAAACCGTTATTGTGGACAAACAAACTATGCGACCCCCTTTATGGCCCCACTGCAGAAGGGACCCCGTCAAGTATAAATATGAGCCCCCCCCCCCAAAATCTCCCAGTAATTTATGCCGAGGGCTCCCAATCACCTAACAACGTCTCTGTGTGTAGTAGCCTACGTGCTACCGGCGAAGTGTGCGATCAGACATTCTACAGCATCGGGTGGCCACCAATGAAGTTGATCACATGCGCACTGTGGTATCGTGCACGATGCCAATAGGCCTACTTCAAAGAGCGGCAATAACAATTTGAGTGAACAAAGTTCATTAAAAAGTAGAACAGGTAATACCGGCTCGTTTGGGAGCCGCACTCGAACTTGGCCCTTGGCCTTCCCTGTTGTATAGGAATGCCCAGGTAAAGTATGACACATGTAGATCCGTTCTTATGGATAGACAGACTGTAGACAATGTTACAATCTAAAAACCCTCCCTACACCCCCCAACCCCCATCCCCCCGGCTGCCAAATGGCCCCCGTCACAGTGAAATTCTTATTACATTTGATGCTATCAGGACTCTGATGTTTACTTTTGCCAAGGGCATCAAGTATGGTGGAGTCTCTGCGTGCGGCATTCAAAAACTTACAAACGGTCCTGGAAACAGATAAATAACAAAAGTATCAATCGAAAATGTTACACTTCTTGTTTAAGACTGTTATTTTGTATTTTTAGCTATGAATGTTTTCTCTCTTTTAGGGACTGCTGAGTGCCTTCGCTTCTCTGATCTTGATGAGAGCTCTTCAACGTTTTCTAACTGATGAGATTATTTGCATTTTATCTTTATTATCCGCCACCGGAAGTCGTTTCTTTCTAGCTTTTGCAGAGTATGAATGGATGATTTATACAGGTAACACAAGCAGAGTATGAATAAATGATATATAGGCTACTGGTAGAAGTTTTTTTTGCTTTCTGAAAAGAATATGCTACTGTTTTTTAGAGGTGGATTTAAAGAATGGCGCAACGGTAGTGCACCCGAATACTTATGCGCCCTTCTCAAAAATCAACTTTACACCTGCTAAACCCATCTTTTTAGCCCTTTTTGATGTCTGCATTTACACTCAATAGTCCAATATTATTATCTTAGCAGTTGCGGCACGTAGCATAAGTTTCTGAGTGTGTCTGTTGGTGTGCTGCTCTAGTATTATTAATTTTTTTTAGCATTTTTTTTAAATTGTGTAAGACATGTATAATAAGAAAATGTATTCATAAACTTGATAAAATCAAACATTTAGTCACATCCGTCACATCTCAAAGCTTGATGTGTAGACCTACTCATTTAAAAGCGGTTTTAATATACATCCCCTTCCTGAACATTGAATGTTGTCGATAACATCTAGAGCAGTTGTGGCGAACAGTGGCGTGGAGAGCTTAACTCGCGCCCCTCCCCCCATTCGAAAATCATATAATATTATATGTAAAATATACCATTTGGCGTTTTTTTTTAGTAGCGCCCGGGGCATGATGCCCCCTTCCCCCCACTACGCTACACTCGGCACGCAGAGCCTCATCAGTCGCCATTGGTCCTTGGTCCCCTTCTGCTGAATATCGAGATCTGTTTAAGTCGTCTATGGCTTAAATAATAATAGTTCAAGTTGTTTTTTAAGTCAATCTGCTGACAACCACTGATGGGTAGCGGGCGAGTTTCAAGTGGGTCGCAGCAAAAAAAAATTAGATTTAGAATTAAAAGATCGAGAGAGAATCTATTTATGCGTGATTACAACACTAGTTCTCAATCTGCCACAAAACTAAAAAAAAAAGTTTATTACCTGCAAAGTGTAAGGGGTCATCTAAATATGTAGCTAATTGAACCTTTTATTCCCTTTCCTTTATCTTAGTTTCTGCTAAACAGTTTGGTCGCGAAAACTAGAACATTTTTATATGGTGAGTCGCGAAACCTCAAACTGTTGTTATAGTGGGTCTCAAAACGTAAAAAGTTTATAAATATATTTATGTCTGTGTAACAAACCAACTGTCTGTCTATCATTCTCTCATCTGTCTTTATGTCTGTATAACAAACCAACTGTCTATCTATCATTCTTTCATCTGTCTTTATGTCTGTGTAACAAACCAACTGTCTATCTATCATTCTCTCATCTGTCTTTATGTCTGTATAACAAACCAACTGTCTATCTATCATTCTCTCATCTGTCTTTATGTCTGTATAACAAACCAACTGTCTATCTATCATTCACTCATCTGTCTTTATGTCTGTATAACAAACCGACTGTCTATCATTCTCTCATCTGTCGTTATGTCTGTTATATATGTATATATCTGTATGTCTATTATAAAGAAATAAAAACACAATATGTCATACTACAACTGTTGCTTTTTTTTTCCAGCCTATACGATTGGAATGTTTGAACTTCTGCTCCTTCCAATAATTCGCGCCATTTTGTCGCGAATGGTTCCCTCCACTACTAGAGGTAAAGTTTTAAAAAATTGTGTCCCAACACGGAATGTATAGTGTACACAAATTTTGTAGTTTTAAAAAAAAACATTGTTAGAGAAGAAAGAATTTGTCTATTCATTGTCTCATCTCGTGACGTCTGTGTCTTACATATCAGAACACATTTTGACATTTGGTCGATATGTTAAAACACCAGATAACGGAAATGGGTTAAATAAATAATTACATTGGCCTGCAACTAATTAATAACATATTTGAACCAAAAATAAGTCGTGCATTTTTTAATACGTTATCGATGGGAATAAATGTAATGGAATTGGGAGGTGGGGGGGGGGGGGCGAGCCATATAGGTACTTATATTGGATTTGACCATTTTTGGTTTTAATACAAATTTAGAAAGTTTTGAATCGCTTGCTTAGTTCCTTGAACTCTGCGGAAAGGTCCTCTGGCATTGTACATAATTACAAAAACTTTCTTTTTTTATGTTTCTTCAGTTGTTAAGGGAAGGGGGGGGGGATACCGTAAGCTAAATACTCACGTACTGGCAATTATTATTAAATTGCTTGCATTGACAATTTAACTAAATGAACTGCAAAAAGACTGGTGCAATATTTTCACTATTGCGAATTTCTCTCCTTTGTCTGTGTGTAAAGTCCCTGTAAGGATGAGATGAAATCTCTTAGAGCCTATAAAACACTAATAGGACGGTTTTTATGGTGCCCTTCTTTCATCCCCCCTATAGCCGATAGTGCAATGGACATAGAGACCCCCACGGGGGGGGGGCAGTGGCGCAATCAGGGGGGCAGGGGGGCTCTCATGGCGACTTTCGAGCGCTTTACCACACGACCATCTGCCCCCCTCTCCTTTGTCTGTAGCTTTCACCACTTTGTCTAATAAACCAATTCGTTTATTTCGTTTTGAGCAAGTGGTTGACCGGATATCCTGACACGTCATTTTAGTTCCTGACATGGTTTCAAACATGTGATTCGTTACACGTTGTCCCCCTCTATCTGGTCTAGTGTTGTCCATTGATAACGATTTTTTTTAAGTCGCCGGTGAATTACATTGTCGTGACGTGTCGTTGTGTCCGCCTGGTCACAAAAAACTCGCATTATAGTCAACCCACGCACCACTTTAATAAGTCTGGACGCGGTCCTGTCTATTGTGAATTCTGTGATAGCCATTAAGTCTTCTGTTCAGCTCAGCTGACCACAGGGGCAGCAACTAAAGTAATGCGATTCTCTTTGTAACTATGCATGCACCGTCAATTCTTTACCAGTTCTGTGAGACAGATCATTATTACATATTTAAAATTACATAAACTTTAAACCATACCTGCAAAAATCAATATATTTATAAATTCGTTTCCCATTACATTTATGTTTATGTTTATTTCAAGATGCAGTTATGTTTATGTTCTATCAAGTTATGTTGCTGTTGTTGCTTTTGTTTTTTTTTTTTGTTTCACAAAATTTAGTGATATTAATTTTTAGAAGAAATTATCTACCCCACTTCTACATGATTAAAGCTTTTGTTACTTATTTAGAATACACATACACACGCATAGGCGTTACGTAATAAGTGAATGACCCTTATAACTTGTGATGGCATCAATCTGGCCTCAGCTCTAAAACATCCCTCCCACCAGGTTCATTATTTGCCAGTGTGGCTGTCATTGAGGTCGCTACCTTGGCCGTTGCTGGGGCAGGGTTCGATGCCCTCTACTCCTTCACTGTGTCATTCTGGCATGGACTGACCTACTTTGTCATAGCATGTTGTGTTATGGTTGCAGCGGTGTTCATGATGTGAGTAGTCCAACTTTACTTTTATATATGTGGGTGTGGGGTATATCTCTAGGTGTGGGGTATCTCTAGGTGTGGGGTATCTCTGGGTGTGGGGTATATCTCTAGGTGTGGGGTATTTCTAGGTGTGAGGTATCTCTAGGTGTGGGGTGTCTCTAGTTGTGGGGTGTCTCTAGGTGTGGGGTATCTCTAGGTGTGGGGTATCTCTAGGTGTGGGGTATATCTAGGTGTGGGGTATCTCTAGTTGTGGGGTGTCTCTAGGTGTGGGGTATATCTCTAGGTGTGGGGTATTTCTAGGTGTGGGGTATATCTCTAGGTGTGGGGTATATCTCTAGGTGTGGGGTATATCTCTAGGTGTGGGATATCTCTAGGTGTGGGGTGTCTCTAGGTGTGGGGTATCTCTAGGTGTGGGGTATATCTAGGTGTGGGGTATCTCTAGTTGTGGGGTGCCTGTAGGTGTGGGGTATCTCTAGGTGTGGGGTATCAATAGGTGTGGGTTATCGCCAAAGGTATGTCAGTGCACTTTATGTATACAAACTAAATGTAATGTTGGCATTAGGTGAAATCAGAGAATATAATTTATTACGTGTTTTAGATTAGATTTTATAGGGGAAGGTTGTGTACTGTAAGGCCAAGTTTGGTAACCAATGTTGTGTCATGGTAAGTTAGGTTAAAGTATGGACAGTGCCGAAATTACATATAGGTCGACTGGGCTTTGAGCCAAGACCCCGCGAAATAGAGGGCCCCAAAAGTGTTGAGTGGTATACAAAATTAATTTGAAAAAATTTGCAATATTTTTTTTTCAAAATGGGGCCTCAAATTTGTGTTAGTCTAGGGCCCCTAAAATTGTAAATCCGGCTCTGTTTATGGGGTAAAGGTTACGTTAGTTAAGGTTAGGTGAGGCAGGTTAATTCAAGTCTAAGCATGGTAAAGTCTATGTTACGTTATATTAGGTAACCATAAGCTCTGTTAAAACGTATTTCACTAACGTATTTTCTAGTTAATGGGAAAATTAACATATACATATGTCTTGTTCCCAGAGTCTTTACGATTGCTGTCAGAAGGAGACAGTCTAAAGTGATATCATTGATCGTTGTAGAGGAAGTGCCAACCGACAGCTAGCTTAGCAGGAAACTGATTCAAAGATCTTTTAAAAAGTATTATTCAACTCTTGACATCTACACTTATAAGCAGTGATAATGTACAGTTTTATTTACGTCTACATATTTACAATATATGAGTTCAACGATATCAGGTGAAAGGTACAGACATAACCTCACAAAACACTAACAAGCAGAGATCTGTTTTTTTTATAGGACCTTTACATATTGCACTCCAGCCCGTAGCGTGCGGGAGGGGGGGGCGGGACCACCCTGCGTTTTGTCTAGCTCCCTCTGCTTTTTTGCTTTACTGAGTAATATTTTGTCTGCCCCCCTCCCCCCGCTATTGGCCTGGCCCCTGCTGTAAAATGTTCATGTTACGGGGCCGAGGGCTGATTGTACTTCTTAGGTCGGCCCTAGGCAGAGACGTATAAGATATATATTGGGGGGGGGGCTTTAAAAAATGCCTGGCGGGGCCCTCTTAGAACCAGATTATATAGAAATTAATATTGAAAGGGGCCCCTTTTTTGGGCAGCCGGAGCCTAGTCGGTAGTTGGCATATTTATAAGAACGGCACTGCCTCTACACAATGACTAGATGAATAAATAAAATGTGTTGGCCAACATGAAGTTCTCATCGTGTCACTTCGCAGTAGCCCCACTGGGCACAAGCAGGGCTGGCGAGATACCTTTCCGTGAGAGTCAATATGTAGAACGAACCCCCCCCCCCAATAATAATAAAAAAAACATTAAAATATTACAATTGAACTTAATGAAACTGCAATATTAAGGCCCCCTTCTTGTGTGGGTGACCTAGAGCCGTACTTGCGTTTTTTGTGGGCCCCTTAGACTAAGTTTAATTTGGAAGCTCTAGGCTAAGGAACCTTTTTTTGGGGCTGGCTAAAACTTTGAAAACTTGGGCCCATCTGACCCATCCTCTCCATAACTGTTAAGACATTTTAGTCTGATGGGGGGGGGGAGTAGTCTCCCCTAACAAGAGCTTGGATTGCCATCCTACCTAACTTTGAAAACTATACAATAAATACTGAGTCGCAAGATGGCTCAACAGATTGATTTAGCAATATTATTTGGCAATGGCAAAATTAAACGTTCCGATGATGGGCCCCCTCCCTTGTGAGTGGGGCTTCAGCAGGTCTCTCCTGAGGGGGGGGGCAGTCCGAATACTAGTCAGAGGCCCCGTCGCTTTACAAATGTATTTTATTTTGCAGTATAACAATGCTGGAAGATATTTTCTGTTACATTTCTATGCTGTTGTATTCATTGTATATGTGTAAGGCTGTGGTTTGTTTATTTATCTTTATTATTTGTTTCAGAGCTGTTTTTTTAAACATTTTTTTTACAAGTTTTATTATATTATTTATTAAGTTATTTTATCGCTTTTTTTTTCGTAAGATAAATGTATGCAATATTCTTTTGTTTTGTTTTGGATTTACATAACATGGTGAAAATAATACGTATCAAAATGAAAGCCAAAGGTGAAAGGAAAACCAGTGTCAATTAAACATTGGAAATTTTATATTTACGTTTTGTTTTGTACATTAATAATCATTCTAAGTCCCCACATCTAGATTCAATACACTTTTTTTAAAAAACATTTTGAGTCTATGAATATTGTAGAATTACTAAGCAAATTAATTTTATAGTAATGCTAATAATGGAAAAAAAAAATTCTCTTTGAGATTATCATGGCAAAATATATGCAGAAGTTCAACATTGGTACTGAATAGTACAAAATAGTGAACCTTTTTTTAAGTCTTATATAGACTATCCAAATTAGGCTAAAGTGTGTAACAAACAAATCTAGTTTATATAGTCTATCCAAATTAGGCTAAAGTGTGTAACAAACAACAGCTAGTTTATATAGTCTATCCAAATTAGGCTAAAGTGTGTAACAAACAACAAACTAGTTTAATTCTTTTTAAACTAAAAAGTACAGAATAAAAAAAAAAAATCTTTTTACAAAAAATTAGCTTTTATTGAAATGCTATAAAAAGAAAAAAAATAATAATTCAATTAAATCATACAAATATTTATCTAAATTATTACTACAAAAATTAAAAATGTGGAGGAATACATCATACTTGGCTAAATATGCCTTTACATTAGTTGATAAATAGCAATAAATAAATAAATAAATAATCAAAATATCTAACTGGGCACCCACACTTATATTTTTAGAAATGATAATATATATAAATATTAGTACAGCATAAGGAGTTATTTTTGTACTTTTTATAGCATTTTAATAAAAGCCTATTTTTAAAAAAAAAATTGTTCTTGTTTCGAAAGATCCACTGTGCATCTTAGTCAAGAGTATGGGAAAAAAGTATGAGATAATTTTAAAATGGCTCATTTCGAGCAGCCCAAAGCGAGACAAACAGTCGCATGTGGCTCTAAAATCAGATTTTGGCTATCATTGGTATATGGCTTACACTTACGCAATTAATGACCCTCTACCTTGGTCCCGGAGCACTGCGTAGGGCTCCCTGCCGCTGACCCATGCATTTAGGCCGCCTAGATCTTTTAAGGATCATTATTTCATTAATTTTTTTTTTAAACCATGTTTTAGAAAAGATGTAAATTGAATTTAAAATTATTTGTACACTTTAATATTTTTGTGTAAGATTTGTTTAGTGTTACCATAAAAAAAAAAAAGACACAAAAATGGGGTATATAACAGAGTTTGTTATAATTTACTTTCTTCTTTTATTGTGTCACAACATACAAGGTTTCTACTAAAATAAATTTGCACGCTTGCTGACATCTGGCAAATGATAAAGACTCTTTTAACAAAAATTTAAAAAAATATATATATATATAACAAATAAATAAAATTAACAACAAGGAAGTTATAAATTAAGAGGGAAGGAGACAAAAATATATATATAACAACAATAACAATAATTTATCTTGTCTCAAATGATGGCACACACTGAAATCAATATAATTATAATAAGCATCTATTGGAAATGTTCCAAAGACACGTGTGGTGTAATATCACATTAGCAAAAAAATAATACTACTAAAACTTTAAGTCTACCATTATTAAGAAATGCTTGGTGGCATATGATGATTTATTTTTATAGTGCAGTATGTTTATTGTACACCTCATTTTTGTCTATCTGGTTATTCAAAAGTCAGTTATATAAAAAAAATTCAAAATCCATTTTCAGTGATTGATAAAACAGTTAAAAAAAAAAAATTATTTCTATACAGTTCTTAACTGACCATTAAAAGTAGGGAAGTTATAAATAAGTATTTCCGTTATACGTTGAAACATGAACAAAATCAGCACAAGACCAATGTCACAGACAATCAGAAATGAAGACTTTGAGGGTACAAATGTTTGATTGTATAAACTTTGGACCATTTTTTTTATTTATTTGTTTTGCAGAAATATTCATCATAAATTAATCTGATGTAGTTCAATACGGTCAACTAGTTCATATGAATGTGAACAAGAATACTTTATATGTTCAGGTTTAAACACTGGCTTTCTTCTTCTTTACAACCGATGGCATGTAATATTTTTTAATTGCAACAAAATCCCAAGGCCAAAAATAAAAAGTTGACTTTACTATCACTAAATCAATAAAATCAATAAATAACTAATCCCCATCAATATGCTCATCAGGTCATGAAATGTTTACATTTTAAGATAAATAAAATGAGGGTTGTGACAAAACCATTTAGAAGAAAAATTAATTGAAAAGATTTTAATGAAATGTTGACGAATGCTTTTTCTTTTAGAAACTACAATCTAGTCCCATGATAAATAGATATTTAATGTTGATTCTCTGAACTTAAACGAGAATAATATTTCACATCATTATTGTTGAAGAAGAATAGTTTACCCTAGATAAAATATTTACTCTCTGTTAAAGCCAAATATTCTATTTACAGAGCTGGCAAAAAAAACTTACAATCACCTTAAGTGATTAGAATTTCAGTGCATGAAGGCAGTAAAAAAATAAACTTTTTTTTTAAAATATGATTTCTTTTCAAGATTTATTATACAAGTATAGGTATATACAATAACCTAGAGGGCTGTATGCTATAAAAAAGAATATCAGTTTTAACAGCCTGCTAGCTACGATGGATATGTGATCAGTACACAGAATAGACTGTAACATGATATGGACATTAAATATGGCAATATCACAACTGAGGGATCTAACAGATTAATCTCAAATTATGTTTCAGGAGTTAATGTGAAATTTCAAACAAAATACTTAATCAGTTTCCTAAGAGCAAAAGATTACACTGTAATCAGAACTAAATGAAAAACAAAAGTACAACAGACTCTGTTCTGACTGAGACAAGTCAATAGAAGGCACAAAATCTGTTACAAACCGATGAGACATTAAAAGCTTGAAGACAAACCAGTTCCATGAAAGCACAATTAGCTAAACATTCAGCAAACAAAAATGTTATATCAGCATTTTTAAACTCAGTTATTTCTGGAAAAAAAACTTAAATTAATAAAATTATACATATTAATATCACACAAAACTGGTATCAAATGAACGATTTCAAAAGCTATTACAATTTTGCTACATTGAAAAACATTGTGCAGATATGGGATAAGTAAAATATATTTTGAAAACAGTCAGTTGCAATAATAAATAAACAATGAAAGGTCAAATTTCTTTTTTATTATGTGGTAAAATGATTAAGTAAAACAAACCACTGTCATTTTAAAAAAATAACAACTGATGAATTATTATTTTGGCAAAACAATTTTACTCGCACAGCAAGCAGTATGTGTCAACCAAAAAGAAAAGCAATATTAACACTGCATTTATACAACTTTACAATCAAAGTAGTTTTACAACAAATATTGAATAATTTATAAGTGCATGAACAATTCTGAGCATGATAAAAAGTCTGAACAAAGCAACATTTGACAAGTGATAAAAAATAAAATAATAAAACCTTTAAAAATCAAAATTTTTCCCCATGCACCTACAACAACAAAAAAAAAACAGGGAGCTTTGCAAAAAAAAAAGTCAACACAAAACAATGCTGTTTACATCGATTTACTTTTGCATTTTCAAATGTTGATTTTTCTTTTTTTTTAAATAAGTTAGGGTAAGTTTCTAGGGACATGAGTTTAATTTTGTGAATTTGCTATTGATCAGAAAAGAGCAAAATAAAAATCTGGGCCTTAGGTCACGTGTATCTGAATGATATCCTAAAGTCAAATGACATTGAGATAATTATTTTTTACTCGCAAGATAAAAAAAAATTCAACCCAAAAATACATTTTTTAGCCACTTTAGTAAAATAACTGACACTATGAACAACTTAAATTAAACATAATTGTTTTTTTATGTTAATCACACATTATTTTTTTTATAATAGATATACCAATATTTTTTACACTTTTTTAATTTGTAAGAAATACCAAAAAAAAAAAAACTAAATTTTTTTTAAAAAGGCTTTTAAATTTGTTCATTACAATTAAATGTTTCATAAAATTGTATCATACAAATATGCACTGCCTTTTTTTTTTTAACAGCTAGAATTTTATATTTGCACAAATTGAAATGGAATAAAGAGATTAAAACTGAAGTATTTACATGAAAATATTTGTTAAATGTCCCAATCAGTTTGGAATTATAAAAGTTAACACATTTCAGAAATGATAATAAGTTGGGGCACTCTTTAGATTAGCAAGGGTTGGATTAAGAAATTAAAAAAAATATTTACACAATTTTCGAATAAAAATTTTTTTACCGCCTTCATAAATATTGTCAGATTTCCTACAAGGCGGTGTGATTTTTATCATTTAATATCATTTTTGTTTTGCTATTTCACAATAGTTTTTTCCAGACATCACCAATTTTTTTTTTACTAATTTGTAAAGGCTAAAGAGCATCATTAATATAGCGTTAATAAAATTAGTGAGATTCCTGGGACCAAGAATGTGTACATTCTATTTTTTTTTATACTGGTAAAAACTGAAATAAAACTGCATCACTGGGTTGCATAGATAGCAGCAAATGATACAGTCTCATTCAATTGTTGTGTTTTTTCAATTTGACTTCACCCTTCATTTGTTTAAAAGAAAGCCAATCGGATGAAAAAAAAAAATTGACCTTTCAAAACCAATATCTATAGTCAAAAAAAAAAAAAAAAAACTTGTAGAACACATTACAGAATTAAAATAAATAGTACAACACGATAGTTAATTTAATTAATGTATGTACAAATATTTAGCCTAAAAAATATCATTAAATTTATTTCACAATAATTCTTCTAAATGTAATAAATAAAATCTACAAAAAAGATAAATATAAGGTATGTGTTTCTTAGAATATATTTCTTAGGTTTAAAAAAAAAACATCCTTTGCTAATCAGAGACCTTAATAAAAAAAAATTATTTTAATAGCTTTTAATATTTTAATTAAAAAAAAAAAAAAAAAGACGAATTACAAGCTTAAATACTTTCACTGATTTAGGAAGCCAATATGGCTGACATAATTGCAATGGGTGAAACTTTTGCGAGATAAAAAAATAAATTCGTTGATATTTAAACAAAAAAAAAAAAAAAGTAAAAAAAAAAAAATATTTCCAAAATATTTGTCCTTAAATATATTTGACATCACAACTAGATTAATTTTTAATCTCTATGGTAATTTCTTATCTTTTAAAAAAAAAAGGTTAAATATTAGTAAAAAAAAAAATAAAAATGTCAGGAGATTCAGTTCTTCATAATACATGTACCAATAACATAGAAATGAATTACAAAGAATTATTTACTGAATAAATTATTTTTTTAGTTTAAAAGAAATATGCAACAATTTTGAATCAAGGAAAAAAGTTGTGATCGAATTTCATTACAGTGATTCTGACAATGTGCTGATAAATAAGATGCTGGTGTGTGGGACTAAATAAAAAAAGAAATTACAAAACATATTTTTTTTTAAAACGTGAAGAGGTTATTCAAAGGCATAATAATATAAAATAGTTGAGTGAAAGTTTAAAATCTTTTTTTAAAATAACAAGCTCATGGTTAAAACTTGAGTCAGGATGACTCATTTTAAATAACATAAGTGAAGTTAAAGTATTTATTACAACCTTTCAAGCTGCTCCAAACAGCTAATATAATATATATGAATACATTTATGAACTGTACCAAATAAACTGGTACTTTATAAAAAGAAATTACAACAAAAAACAGTTTCACTTGCTAAGAGTGTAGAGTTAAAGGTTTGAAATAGCCATACCTAAATAATACAGTCACTTTTACAAACATTAGTATAAAATAGACTTGTCTAGAAATCAGGTAAGAATAAGCTGTAAAGGTATCCAAAAACTGCAGGATAGAAGGAGCAAAACTTTGACTAGAGATATCCAATTCAGGTTTTTTTTTCATGTTTTCTAGATCAACCCCAATTATATGAGATACCATATGATCTTTGCATGCATGAAAGCACAAGAAGGCAAATACAGTATTTACAATGGTAACAAACACAAAGTTTTTTTGTTCTTTTTTTTCACTTGTTTAAATCCCTACTTGTTAAATAGTTTCCTGCACATCTAAAACATTGCTATGACCTATGGAGTGTTGAGACTCAGCACTGATCTTGTTTTCCCTCATGGAATAATCCTGCGGCTCTGAAGAAAGCCCTGGATAGAGAGGTGAATCTTTCAGCTCATGACTTTCAACCATTTGACCCTGTAGTTTCCCTAATGATGATGTCGAACAAAACTCTGTGAAATGTCCCTGCTGGCCTGTGGATCCAGAATGAATCCCCAGCAAGTCCAGTATGTTTGAATCACTTGCTTTCCTCAGCTGAGGGTGGTGGTACGTGGGACTGTTGAGCCTTGTGCTAGAAGAATTATTGCTTGAGCATGGCGTAGCCCTTCCTGGCATGGCAGAGATGGACTGATCGTACACAGGTTGGTGAGGGAGCTGGGGAGAAATGCAAGACTGGTTTGAGGACTGCAAGTAGGATGTTGTGAGATTACTATAGGGAACACCCTGACGTAGAACATGGACAGAGGACATTGAATGGGAACGTGTTGGAATGTTTGAAGATTCACGTAAAACAGAGTCTCCAGCCGGCATCATTTCTTCAATTATGGATGAGGTGTTAAACACCTGGGCTGAGACTTCCCCAGACTCACTTAGTAAACATGTGTAGGATGGTATAGAAGAAAAGGATCTCCTAGACCATTGTGAAGTTTGATCTCTGCTTTCTTCAGGTGCAGTATTACTGTCAGGACTGGAAACTAATGCAGACAAAGCTGACTGGCATAACAAGGTGTTGTCTGGGGCAATCTCTGATGAACATTGTGAATTTTTACAGTTTTGATTTGATGCAGTGTTCTCACTGTGCCTCTGACTCAAACCAGCTGCTGCACTACTGGGACAGAGTTTATTGGATGATCTACAGGGCTGCTTGGCTGCTGCCCCTGTAACAGCAAATGTGGGATCATTCTGAAAAAATCCTTGCTGTCCAGTCCTAGCAGGTGAAGGAGACCTCTCAGATGGTTGGGAGTTTAAGTGGGTTAGACTAGTTTCACTCCCATAAGGAAAGAAGCCAGCACAGGTTTCCTCATAGGTTGGCGGAGCCTCATTGTGGTCATCATGACTGAAGAAACTTGGACAGTTACTGTTAAAACTCTGAGCAATATCCATATAAGAAGGTGGAGCTAATTCATCAGGATTTCTGAAAAGATAGAAAATTCATAATTGGCAAAATTGAAATATGTCTGTGATAAAACCACTAAAACAAATGAAATCTTTCAAAAATTATGTTACTATTATAGAACTAGAAGGTTGCAAATATTTTTCACTTGATCTAAGATCAGAAAGAAAAAAATGATCACTTTGATTTTTTTACACTGAATTTAAAATATGTTTAAAATATTGTATCCAATGCTTAAATTAAAGCAAATTTGTATTTTTTCTTCATGTGAACTGCGAATCTTTTTCAAATGTAAAACAGTAAGAAATGTAACATTAAAAAAGGCCAATTTTTATGTATACGATTTCCATTAAGACAGTAACTATTATTAAAGAAAATAGTAAAGACCGTAATATAAACTATTACAAATGATTGTGTAAGCACCCTTAAGACATCTGGGCTACATCACTACTTACAGTAAAAACAATTTACTAGGATAGGATATTGCCTTATAGTTCAACCAGCTGAAAAATCTGTCTAACCTATTGGGTCCGACAGTGGGATGTGATGCCTCAATCAATAGCACAATTTATCACATTTCACCTAGCAACTTTAATGAGAACTGTTTGCTTTGGCAGGGTCATTATTAAATCAGAATCGTCTCCAACATCAAGTAAAATAAAATATTTAATTTTCTTAGTAATAAGCTAATAAAAAGCACATTATATAATAACAAAAGGTTACCAAATCTCATTCTCAATAATAAGCAGTAATATTACCTGCTGTTGATTTTAGTTTAATAAGTTCTTTTTTATCATCAGAATGTGAACATTGGTTTCTAATAAATGAAAATGGTGATAATTATATACCTATCTTTCAAATATATATTTCTTTTCTTAAAAATCTCTTACCTAACATGATCAGCAATAGGTTCCTCAGTGTCCCAGGATTCAACCACTATAGTTGCAGTTCCATTGCATTCTTCCTGATCTGCAGCTGCAACATTTCCCGAATTCATAGTTTCCATCTATCAAAAAGAAACATCTCACACTTTACACTGCCGTATGTTCAATTTTTTTTACAGTAAACTATATTACAAACATAAATGTTTAAAAAAAAAAAAATAAAAACCTGCACAGGAACACTAGTTGTTCTATTTCTCTTTCGAGCCAACATAAACTGCCTAAAAGATAAGAGCAACATTAGTAATGCCAAGGCAATAAGAAGTGGTCCAGTCATTGAGATTTTACCACCAAAAACATCATTAAAACCTAAAGAAATAAAGAGGCAACAAATCACTGTTTGAAATAAACAAAAAATAATAATAATTGAAAAAAAAAACAATACAACTGGGCTGAGATTTAACAATTTTCAAACAGAATGATGTTTAAATATTAACCTTCAACACAAAGTTTCCATAGATTTCAAAAAGAAAATGAACACACTTATAAGAGACTAAGTAATATTTACCCAACCATGTGAGAATGGCTCCTACTAGCAGTAAAACTGTAGCAACACTAGAAAACAAGATCCCTCTCCGCAAAGGTTCTTTTGAATCAGGTGGACTAAATGAAGATGATGGGAAAAAAGTACGAAGAGCAGTCCTCTGGCGATGCCGATTAGGCATGTGAATGTGGGAAGAATGAAACATGACTGTAACACGACTAGAAACTAGATGCTTTTCACAAAAAGACCATTAAAGTTTTGCATGAATCTGCATTTTAAAGGATCCCAAGTCCTCTCTAATAATAAATAGTTATTATTATTATTTGTGACTTTACTTTGGCTTCTTTCCAAAGAAGACACTTTGATATCATGTTTGACATCTGACATCAAGTGCATTTTTCACCTCAAATTCTGCCAGCATGTGTAAAGAGGCTATTGTTGTTTCAGCTTACTTTTCAAGTCCCCCATTACATCCTATCATTCTTTGACAGAGGATCAGTAAAAGCCTAGTTAGGCTACCCTTGGGCTTTAGGCTATGTTTTTCCGCAATAACCTGGATAAACCACCAATAATAAACATGAATTAAAAATGGAAATACATTTATTAAATATATACATTACTAGAAGAAGATTTTTTAACCTACTGGATATAGATTATAACTGAATGTTATTATTCATCGCTTTTTGGTGCTAATATGAGACTAAGTGATGTTTACCCAACTATGTAAGAATGGCTCCTACTAGTAATAAAACTGTATCAGATTAGAAAAGCAAGATTTGCAATGACTAAGTTTTTTTTTTATTATATTTTTATAAACTTTGTATTTCATTTTTTTATTTCACTATAACAAAAATACACTAGTTGCCTAAGTTGGTGAGCTTCACATTCATTGTTAAGTTTAAGAATACTGAAAAATATTTTGCAAAGATTTGAGATTTGATAAAAATTACAATGTGTGTATCTTGGAAGTGTTCAATCAACAGTAAAAAATTTCATATAATGCTCCAAAAATAGCAGGAGTAGAGTACAAGTATAGATTTTACGTTCAATTCAAGACATTACTTGATAATTTGATTACTTAATTTATTTTTAACCGGAATGAAAATCAACAGCCTTCTATTCATTGTAATAATGAGGAATTATTACAAGAAAATAAAATAAATAATATAAGCAATTTAAATTAGTTCTTTGTATTTAAATACGTGATAACAAACTATGGGGTAATTAAATCTACATAAGTACATGTAAATGTTGATGTAGTTACAGGAAATCTTAAATTATGCAATTAGTTAACTCCCTTGAGTTAAAAATATATGTATTATAAACAGATTATTTTTTATGAAACAATATATTATTGCCTAACAATCATCTTCATTTTCAGCATAAGATTTAATAAGAATGTATTATAAACCAAAGCACGATAAGATTTAGCTATATTTAAAACCTGGAAATAGTTAATTACTAAAATTTAAAGCTTATGTGATCATCTAAACTTCTAAAGAATCTATAGCTACATATTATTTATTTCGTTATTGCTACTTATCAACTAAGGAAAATGCATGTTTTAATTTTGGCAAGTCTATAAAATACAAAAAAAAAACCGCTTCTCATCTTTGCGTGTGTATGCACTAGTGCTATACATGTACTACGTTGTGTGTGTGTGTGTGTGTGTTGAGTGGGGGGGGGGTAACATGATAATCTCATGGTATTTTTTTTTCCTTTTCTAAGAATTACTAAAAATTAATTATGTTCGTAATTCTACAAATTATTTATTCATTGACTCAAAATATTAAAATCGTGTATCGTCATGAAGAATCTAAATGTGCCAACAATGAGCCTTCATACTAAATTAGAACAGGTCTACAAGAGTTACAAGATGGAATTTAGAATTAAGGACCCCCCCCCCTTAAAAAAAAAGAGGAAGTAATTAAATGCCTTTTCAAAAAAAAATTAAGCAATCTCTGTGGCCACATTAATAGATGAAGATGTCATGTTTATATCGAAATCTAAATTTTATGGCATGCAAGTAATAGCCGGTAAGCAAGCGGTCAAGCCTTCATAGAAGAGTGAACCCAGTAGCCCTACACTGTGCATTGTGAAATTTAATAGGGTCCACCAGGTTCAATGCAAATTGGAAAGACTCAGATATATCAAAACCAAATATGTTCTTACTAGTTATTTCTATTTTCGGGGAAAGGGGGGGGGGGGTCTAATAAAAGTTACTTTTGGATGCTTAGGCTAAAACCACCTACTTTTTTTTGGCCTAAAATAGTTTTGACCAACAAGGGCCTATTTGCCCCTCCCCCCTAACTGTTAATCCATTTTAGCCTGGGCCCTTGACAAAAGCTATGGTTGGCCCTTCTTGGTGGTGAGCTTGACTTTTTGACGTGAAAGTCATCCGTTACATTTCTTGAAGAACTTGTCAACACCTCTTAGGTAGCTAGATGGTTTTATGAAAAAACGTACTTTTAGTTTAACAACTGATTAAGCTTTGAATTTATATTTTGATCACTGCAAAATAATGTTCCCCATATGCCCCACTCCCCAGGCACTGGGGACCCTAAGCAGTCGAGTAATCTGCCGGTCCATAATAAAGCACTGCATCTAGAAGGCCGTGAATAATTTAGTTTTATTACACAGTTGAGAACTTTTACTTTATCATTACATTTTTGTTTTTTTTGTGTATAGACTTGCTCACCACTTTTGAAGAAACCGTTCACAACCCCAAAATGATTTCTAACGTACCCTCCACGTGTTAACATTAGGGACTATCGAACTATGAGATCCGGGTTTGAACCACGGGTGAGAACCTATGGATTTTTTAAAAATATTCTGATGAAAGGTTACAAACCCAACAGCACACATCGAACATCTTTCGTCGTCGTTTAAATCATACGGCACATAAGAGTGTTCAGTCTCGTCTAGGTTATTTACAAACAGCTCTATACTGTGAGATATATACAATTGTTCTAAGGGGAACCCAGGATAGAGTACTGGTCAGGGACTTGATATCAAACTTAATAGAAATTAGTACAGGAATGGGGTCGACACATCCTCGGTAGTGGGGGGCTAGTTTGGATTTGGAAAGGTATTCCCCATTGCAAAGAAGCGTATCAATGAATTCGCTTGTATTGTTATTGAGAGACTGAACTAAAATAGAAGTTGGTTGATACAGGTTATTCCTAATGATTAGGTCTGAAAAAACTTCCTTTGAGTACAGATTAAAAAACAAGCAATTAAGCCTGTTCCATTCTGGACACAGGACGTGTTAGCGCATTTTCGTGTTATGTATCAGTACGTTTGTTAGCTTTCAGTAAATATTTGTAAATTTTGTAAATGTTTATAAATTCAATTGTGTAATGCATATATCTGTAAAAAAAAAAAAATTATAAAGACGTTTCTTTATATTTGAAAAAAAAATATTGTCTCTTAAATCTAACTACAAGTGGTTTGTAGTTACTGAAATAGGACTCATAATTGAAAACATTCGAAATTATAGTCATTTAATCGTCCGAAAACTCCGTCAATTGTTGCATAGCTCTGATACTTTCAATTAAACTCAGAACACAAGCTTACTATTTCATTTGATGAGTTTCTTAATAACTCTTGGTGAAACTACGTGCTGCAGTATTTCGCACCAAATGAATGGGTTATCGAACGTACAAGGTGTATATATAATATATAAGCCCCTTAGGAGCCCTGAAGGCCGGCCCTCAGAGGTCCTATCGCGAAATGAACTTTTGATGTACACATGGCAGGCCAAGACCTACAAAATGATATATACATCATGGGTCTAGGACTTATGGTTGCTGAGATATAGGCGCTCCTTTATTAATATAGCTTATATAGTAAAAAAACGGTACTAAGCCCCCTTTTACGGCCCTCAGAGGTCAGATCGCGAAATGAACTTTTGCTGCACACATGGCAGGCCAAGACCTACAAAATGATATATACATCATGGGTCTAGGACTTATGGTTGTTGAGATCTAGGGTGATGACAGACAGACAAAACGGGGACAAATAAAACAAATAATTTTAACAAAAGCACAATGATTTCAAATAAAACAAATAATTTTAACAAAAGCACAATGATTTTTTATATTTTTTTATTTTTATAAAATTGGTAGTGCTTATGAATAGTATGAAAGACTTATTCCTTAGACAAATTTAAACATGAACAAAGCAAAATTGGAAAATGTGTGCATTAAGATAAAATATATTTAAAAAAAAATGATAAAAAAAAATCAATGTTCATTAAAAGTTTTTTTTTTTAAATATGTAGAAATATTAAAAATGACCAAAGTGATTTTTTTTAAAACCAAACTTAGGACTTAAGTCTACTTAACGGAAATGAACAATGGCCTAATTTGAATCACACTATCAAAGGTCTTTAATAATCATTAGATGTAGATGTTAATGAAGTAACTGGTTTAAAAAAATGAACTTCCAATGGATCAAGTTATACAAGTAGTTAAAATATCTGTGTCTTCTGTTTATAATTTTTTTTAAAGTTAATCATGAAATGTAATCAAGTTATTTAGTACTCATAATACTTTAAACTGTACAGATAGTGACCAAATGACATTTTATAACTGTTGGTTACAAGGCAATCCAATATATTACAGTATCAGTCTGCATAAAATGAAAATGAGATTGTCATTTAGGGATAAAATATCCTGAAATAATATATTTTAAAAAGCAGCAATGACATAAGCATAAAATATATATAAAATTACATTTTTAATGTTGTTAAAAGCAATTTAAATGAACCATATACAATTGCACTAAAATGGGATTAATTTTTTTTTAAAATCACCTCCTCTATAAATACCTCAAGGGAAAAAAAATATATGCAAAACATTTTTAAAGTACCATAAAATGATTGTGCATTAAACATATAAATTATTTCAAAGTTTCCACAAACCAAAGAGATAAAAAAAGAAATTATTACAGTAATAAAATTATTTCAAACCCTTTCAAAAAGACTTTACAAAATCACTAGTACAATTAAATTTTTTTTTCTTGGTAAAAAAAATACATTAATAAAATTGTTAAAGACCTTATGAATAACATGCACACTTGAATCATGTGTGTACTGCTGTGATCTATTAATTGAACCATTAGAATAAACTTCTCAAAAGTGAATATCAATGTTAGCAATAAAGTAAATATAAAAATTATACAACTGAATTTGTAGCTAAAACAAAGAAGTCGATTTAAGATGATTTGTCATGGAAACTTTTACATATTTGTATAGTATTCACCATTATAAAAGTATTATATTGTAACAGTCTAAACTTTAATCACTGGAGGAGAGCATTTAGTAACTTAAAATCCAGAAATATGAAAAATAAAATTTTAAAAAGTGCATAAATACCAAGGATTTATCTTTTGCCAAGCTGTTAGTGTACGATGAATACTTGATACAACTTAAATTGTAAAAATCAGTCTGCTTATAACAGCAGGAAATTAATTGCTAAATGAAAATACATTTTGTACTTTAAAAATATATATATTTTGCCAATTAAAAGTTGCTGACTTATCATTGGATGAACAATTATTTATATTTATCTCTATTTATTGAATGTATCTATAATGCAAGAATAATAATAGAAAAAAAAAGGTGATGGATAAATACCCTCCTACCACAATTTAAGCACACAGTCTATTAAAACTAGTAAGGCTCTGATGTTATCAAAACAAAATTTTAACATGATGAAAATCAGATCTTGGTATGTTTAAACAAAATATGCCATGAACTTACTTAGTAGGCACAAATGTAAAAAGTATTAAAACAAACAGTTAAAATTGCATTTAACAAAGTTGATTTGAAAAAAGTGAATGTAAAGAATAGTATTCACAATACTTTTTTTAAGTCATAATCACAATGAATGTTTATTGAAGCAATACAATTCATTACTTGTATGCTAAAAAAAATGAAGATAATGTAGTTTTCAGACATGCAATTTTGATTTTTTTTTAAAACCACAATTTTTAATTAGATTTTCCAGCTCTTAGAACTTTAACTAATTAAGTTTTTACAAGCAATCATCAATAGTTCACCAAAACAAAGAAATTTACTTAACAGAAACTGGCATAAACTGGTCATGATACTGTTTTTTAGGATGTCTCATCTTATGCTGTCCGATTTCCTCTGGGCCAGTCTGTTGAGAAGTTTCAGCAATGTGATTCATATTGAAAGACAGTGGAGAGTTGGCACTGAACTGTTGCATAAGAGACTTTTTATCACAGTTTCCATTAGGATCATTTGCATTACTTTTAATGTTTGCATTGTTCATATTGTCATTATTGCACATTTCTGTCTGGTCACTGTACACAGCTCCTGGAAAGGTCTGTCCACTGCCAAGGACCTGGTTGCCATGAGCTCTCCACCATGGGGCCGAAATAGCTTCATTCTTAAGCGTGGCACTACAAAGATCATCTGGTTCTGTACAAGGGGGCTCAGTGGGATTTGATTTAGGGAAAGATGTTTTAACAGGTTTGCAGTTTAAGTTAGCATTCAAACAGTGCTCACTATCCTCCACGGGGATGGCAAAAAATGCTGCAGAGAACTGTTTGGGACCATCAGGCACAAGCACTGTGCTCTTGAACGCATTGGCATTAATGATGAAGTGGGCAGGTTGGGAAAGAGAGCAGGAAATTTTCTGATTAGTTGGACAAAATGTGGCATGAGCAGGTGCATTGTTATTCATAGGGATCAAAATTGGATTTTCAGGCTCTCTGAAAGAAATCTGGCTAGGGTGGGGAAGGGCAGGGGAAAAGACAGAACTTGGGTTTACTGGAGGATAAGCAGCATGATCTTGGTGGGCAGAATGAACAGTGAGATTTAAACCAACATTTTTATTGAGACTTGTGTGAGCTATTTCTTTATGAGTAGAGGAGTGGGGTTGTAAAATGCCACCCACAGCTCCCAAAGGTTCTGGAACAGAGCAACTTCTGAGGCGCAGCCTTGCATCTTCTCTTTTCTTTTCCAGCGCTTCAACAAGTTTGTGAAGTCTCTTGTTCTCTGCCTCCAAATGCATTAATTCCTAGAATGGTAAAAAAAAAGAAATACCAAATAATTTTTATCTAAATCAACTATATACATGAATATTGCATGTGCACAATTTTCAGTGGCCTTTTACAGCAATTAAAGTGATTTAAGAAAAATACCTGCTGTTCTTTAACATTCTGAGTTCGCCTTCTCATTCTATATGCTTGAGCTGAAAGTTTATTGCGTTCTCTTCTGCGCTCTCTTCTTTTGCTTTGTACATCCTAAGAGCAAAAAAAATATACAATTATTGAAAAAAAGTCATTTTTACAAAAACATTTTCTAGCTTGTTTATAAAATAAAACGCTGAAGCAATAAAATAGTAAAACTTTTTACATTTGACCCTTTAACTTTATTATTAGACTAGAGCATCATTATATCTATGGAATAGATTAGTAACCCATTTATGTTGGCAAAAAAAATGCCAGGGACAACTTAAGACAGCTGCCGAAAAATGTATATTTAAACCCTGATGTATGAAAATACTAAAATTTGATGTCATGGACGCAGCTTGGAAATCTGGGGGAGCCTCTAACAAATTACTACCCCTCGCCACCTACAAGACCCAATAATGAAGCAAAATAAACACAAAAATGTAAAGTTCAGGGACCCTTTGACAAGTTTGTGCTGTCCCTTCTACCCCCCTCTTGTGGCGGACTCAGGCGTAAATTGCTTAGGACCACAACATAAACATTTGAGTTTTTTTTAGATTAGGAATATCTTACTGATGACAAATGGATAACCATTTTCATGCAAAATAGTAATGCAAAATAAGATGATATTTCTTATAAACAAAGTGGCTTACATTTTTAAGATATCAGTAGAAACAAGCAAAATAATTTACATTTTATTTTTTTCGCCATTATTTTCTTAATAGATAAATCTAGTCCCTTTTAAGTAAGTTATTTAAATTATGGTTGATTTGGAAGTTTTAGATAGTTGCAACCAAAGTGGATTTAGAAATAGCCTATACCAGTCTATAGGCCAGAAAAATCAACCAACATGAAAAAAATATATATCCAGTGAGGGGCAGACCGGTAGTTCATATTCCAATGCCGCCAATGGTCTAACATTCATACTTTATAAATTTATAACAAGTCACAAGACAATGAAAAATTTGTGAATTTTTTTTATGTTCAGTTTTTTTTTTTAACTATCAATAACGAAAGCTTGAAAAAAAGGGGTTATGCAGTGACGACTTAAAAATATATAAATTTATGGAACATTCACTGGAGTAAATACGACCAAAAAAACTGTCTATGCAATTTATCAATATCATCCCTAGGCTAGTGGGGGGAATAACTTCGCGGACTTAATTTATGAATCGAAAAAAGAATGACAAAAATGAATCATAAAATGAAAGGCATATTTTAACTAAACTGCTTAGACGACAGTCTTAATCTTAAAAAAGAAAAATTAAATCAAATTTGTTTCACGCTATGTGTATCTGCACACAAAAAAAACTTTTGACTAAAAAAAATTTGAAACTAGAGCCATGCGCTGAAAGTGGCAGTCGCTTCTCATGTTAAAAAATGGGAGTGGCCAAGAAAAAAAGTCAGTTAATTTATGCAAGGTTGAAGGCTGCGCATTTAGTTAAAAAAAACTGACGTTTAAATCTATGAATGCAAACAATAAATAAATAAGACATAACTTCATTTATGAAACTTAAATAATCTCATTAAATTATTATGTTAAATGCATTTTCGGCTATTATTTATAATATAATAACTGCGTTTGTCGCAACTTTAACGAAAAGTGGGCGGTTCTCTGATCAGCTGGGGAACAGGTTTACTTCCCGTGGTGACCTCGATCAGCTGCGAGATTAAATACAAAAGAAAGGAAAGTGCCGCTAATATTTTATTAAATTGATCTATCCAGCAACATTGTGCAGTCACATTGAATCCATTGAAATAATTAAAATTGGATCCCCCAGTTAAATTGGTTGGATGTAAAGGTCTGCAGAGGCTTTTATGAAGGAAATGTTTACCGAATGACTGCATGTGACGTAGTTTGTGTTGCAGACGATCAGCACCTGGACAGCTGATCAGCAAGCAGCTGAGTGATAAAAGTAGGTCAGTCTTAACTTACCGACTTTTCATTGCCGTTGATATCGTTATTTTCTCCACTTTCAGAAACAACAGTGTCGTAATGCTCTCCATCTAATTCCGAGTCCCAGAATGAATCGCTGGAAGATTCATATTCCGGCAAATCACATTTTTTGCGACCAAGAGAAGACAAAGCTAAGTTAGTTCTTTCTGCAAGATCTCTATCCGTATCTCCCGATGAATGCCTGCTTCTAGGAGGGCTAAAATTTTGACTGACTACTCGAACCATTTTAGAATTAACAATGTAAATATTCCTTGAATGTTATGAACAAAATATTTAGCAAATCCACAGTAAATACATAAACCGGACCAAAAGTGCTACGAAGTCCAAAGGTACACCGGCAAAAAGTGAAATACAGCTGAGCCTGCGCGGCGTGAACTCAAAACATCTGACTGAACCAATCAGCGAACAGCTCGCTAACCTTGACGAAGCCGCCTCATGAATATAAATGACTGATCACACGCTAACTTCGAGATTTCTCCGTGCTGATGAAATCCGGTAAATTGCCCCGTGTTCTATTTCCTAAGTACACGTCATCCGCCTGACGTAATCATCGAAATTACAAGGTCGCCTAAAAAAATTATCATTAATTTAGTTATCTCAATATTTCCTATCGCTGATGAAATAGTTTATATGTGATAGTAGTTCCGTTGTTTTTAAATTGTGGTGTCAATAATTAGTACCGGTAACAATAAAAACGGGATAAATGGATTTAGCAACATTTTACAATTTCTGAGAAAAATTGCCCTTTTTTTTTAAAGATGATGAAATAACAAAGTAATTAAGAAATATTTGAATAATTTATAACTTTTGTTATTTTGTTAGTTTTTAGTTTGACTAAATCAGCTAAAGTGTATTCACGTTTGTAGTGAACATTGAACTTACTGGGGGGCACGAACCCGAGATCCTCGGGTCAACAGCAGGACATTCTGCCATATTTTATGTTTCAAAAACTATTATTTTATTCATTTATTTTTATGATTTAAAGAGTGACTAAGAAACTAAAGCTAAGTTAAGCTACCGTTGTTGTTGCTTTTTTCTTATATGTACCACCCCCCCCCCTCTATTTTACCTGTCGAAGAGGCGGAACTGTTGACCGATGTAACATATAGGACTACATTATACACATTTAAGTGACGTCATTGATTTATTATAGTACGAGACCTGCAAACCTATTGACTGTATTTTCAATTGTTGTGTTGTTTGCCTGTAAAGCTGGAGGTGTTGTGCAGATCTGACCCGTCAAAAATGTTGTAATAATAATGTATATATAAATATATATATACATATATATATATATATATATATATATATATATATATATATATGTCGTCAAGAGATGTCACCTGTCACGTAGTATCTTACGTTACACATTATAACAAACACACAAACATTCATATAATATATATATATATATATATATATATATATATATATATATATATATATATATAAGAAAATGTTAATGCATATACTTATGTGATCGTTAGCAGATTATATAAACAAAAACAGTAATACCTAAATTACAGGCTGATTCTACTACTGGGAAAAAAACAATTGAAATAGGATATGGCCACAACCACATAGAATATGGCCACAACCACACAGGGTATGGCCACAACCACATAGGGTATGGCCACAACCACATAGGGTATGGTCACAACCAATGTTCCCTCTAAGGTGTGGGTATGAAGTGAGCAAGAAATGTTGTCTCTGAGCGATATTTTTGTTTGAGACCAAAATTTGTGAGCGATTTAAGCGATGTCGTCCGTCGGAGTGAGCGATCGTACGTGTAGTATGAGCGACGCTCTGAATACGTGTGAGCGATCGCTCACGCGCTCAGCTTAGAGGGGACATTGGTCACAACCACATAGGATATGACCACAACCACATAGGATATGGTCACAACCACATAGGATATGGCCACAATCACATAGGATATGGCCACAAACACATAGGATATGGTCACAACCACATAGGATATGGCCACAACCAAATAGGACATGGCCACAACCACATAGGGTATGACCACAACCACATAGGATATGACCACAAGCACATAGGATATGACCACAAGCACATAGGATATGACCACAACCATAGCACTATGAAAGTTGGTGTATGAATTGGGTGAATGTTATAAACCTCGACATGGCCACATCCAGAAAATCTAGGGCAGAGCCGCCAATCCAGATATGTTATCCAGATATAGATTCATTTTGGGATGGGGGGGGCGAGTGCTGTAGATGCTCGGCTGTCGGCCTGAGAGTCCTGGGTTCAATCCTCTTTTTTAACCAAGGGATTTTTTTCAGGTCCTAGTGAGCGTATGTTAATCCCACCCAGCTTTAAATGGTTACCTGACAAGTTGGGGGAAGTAAAGGTGGCCGGGCGTTGTTCTAAGCACATAATAATCCCTATATATGGCGTAGTTACATACATAGATACATTCAACATTTCATCTGCCCAGTTGGCAGCCCAGTAGCGTGAAAATTCTACAGCAGGGGCCAGGCATTCTACAGCAGGGGCCAGGCATTCTACAGCAGGGGCCAGGCCATAGCAGGGGGGGGCAGGAAATAGATGTAACTAAGTAGAGCAAACAAGTATAGGGCCCCCCGCACGCTACGGGCCTGCCAGATGGCCCTTTATTTTTCTGCAACTTAGCATGGCCTTTTAAAAAAAAAATTACAGCTCGCATATTATGATTGGCTGTTGTTGTTTTTTTTTAAAATACTTGTTTCAATTTTATTATGTTTCATGGGAAGAGTACAGAACACAAACACAAGTTTTAAAAATGTCACAACAAAGAGAATTTAAAATTCTCAAGTCGAAACTAGCCTGTTGCTCCAATTTCATATGTAAATAATTTACAGTAAATAATATAGTAATACAAAGACAATTTTTAAAAGCAAGTAAATAACAGCCATATTTGTGAATATTATTTGGCTATTATGCACTGCTGTGTTTGTATAAGTTTGTGTTAGAGCACAAAGAGGTAATGGAATTTTTTTTTTTTTCTGAAATGACGAATCAAATATTTAAAGAACAAAGAAGAAAAAAAAATGAAATTGAGTGATGCGGGGTAAAACGAGAGGTCGTCTGCTTGTGATTGCATCAACTGGCATGTTCGGCTGTTCACATGATACCCAGCGCAAGCGGGACGACTGCAGCCACGGCGATCCAAGCAGAAAGAGAAGGGAAAAAAAAACGAAAAGAGCGGTCGGAGGGGGGGAGGGGGAGACCTGGGTGGATTGACTCTGCTTACAGTTACTATATTTAGATGTCTAAATTTGCGCATAGTGTAATAATATATAGAAGTTGCAGGAATGTTTTAACCTAAATAAAATAATGGTTTTCACTGGAAAAGGCGGGAGGGGGAGATAGGTGAGTGTGTGTGTGCAAAATTGCAAATAACAAAACTCCCCCCCCCCCTGATGTTTTTTTTTTCTTTCTTGTTTATCCGTGAAGTGACAATATGTCTTCCCTCAAGGCCATTTTTAAATTAGAGAAAAAAAGCCATTGTACCATTTGTGCAGCCCCCATTGTCTAAATTAGCGGTTCTCATATATATATATATATTGGGTGACCAGAGTTGTTCTTGTGGAAAGGGCTAATATGTGACTACATAGGCCCCCTCCCGTTACTACGTCAGAGAGAACCCAGCTTTCAAAAAATATTAAGGTCACAGTGCTGAACCTAGTAATTTGGGGGGCCCGGGTGGGGCTTGGCTACTTTGTAGGCACCTGCATTTTGACATTTAACACCATGACATGACATGATGTACTTAACATTTAATTTATTTTTGGGGCCCCTTCAAGCTGGGGGACTTTCGAATTTGGATCCACCTTCCCCCCATGCTGGGTACGCCTCTGCAAGGTCATAATATTTGTAAGCGTTTTTTCCCCCTAATGGCCCCAAAATAACGTTTGCCTAGGGCCCAGTAAATGTACCTTTGCATAGGGAACCTTGTCAACGGCCCTAAAAAACGTAAGAGCTGCTCTTTGCGGGGCAATTGCGGATTTAACGGTGAGGGGGCAATTGGCCCAGACTTTTTAAGGACTCTTCAAAACCCCATGTAGTTTTGTATTTTTTAAATTCATGCTTCATTCTCTCTTTGTAAAGCGGTGCAGTAGTTTCTTCGGCTCCAGGGGGGGGGGGGTTCCCTGAACAACTTGACCTTGACCTTAACCCATATAGATGCATGACAATTTCTTGACAATTTTTTTTTTAGCTCGCATATACATAAAAGAACATAACTTTTTAACTAAGTCATCCTTTCATGAATGTTATCAACTCATTCCCTCTCCACCCCCAACCCAAAATAAAATTAAAAAAAAAAAGCCCTTTAGGACTTTGGACCCCAGTTTGAGAACGGCTGGATTATACAAAGAAAAAGACGGTGTGACAGAATGAGATCCAACAGTGGGAATATCATCGCCACTCAGAATGAATTAAATACAATATCTAGGTCATGGCAAAAGACTGCCGTTTTTAAAAAAAAAATCTACTTTAGGTTCATGGACAACGTAATTAGCAGTAGGTCGCCGCAGTATCCGTTCCCGGCCCCTTGGTAGTCAGTAGTGTAGCTGGAGCTTAGATAGAAGATGGGCTGGCCCCTTGGTAGTCAGTAGTGTAGCTAGAGCTTAGATAGAAGATGGGCTGGCCCCTTGGTAGTCAATAGTGTAGTTAGAGCTTAGATAGAAGATGGGCTGGCCCCTTGGTAGTCAATAGTGTAGTTAGAGCTTAGATAGAAGATGGGCTGGCCCCTTGGTAGTCAATAGTGTAGCTAGAGCTTAGATAGAAGATGGGCTAGGATCCATTCACTCCCTTCGAGATATTGTAAGTATCTCGATGGCAGCGACCCAGAGCCGTATTATCGCATGGGCATTTCAGGGCATTTGCCCTGGGGTGGGGCACTACGAGTAAAGGCCAGTATAATCGATTACTTTTTTTTTTCTTCACGGGGGTCGTGGAATGTGCCCCCCCCCCAAAAACAAAAACCGTCGTTGTCGCCCAAGGCTAACAGCCGCTCCCTAGTTTACGGCAAAGCCAGGGGGCCCACAACATTGATAAGAAGGCTCCGGTCCTGCCTTCGATGAGCACCCTCCCCTCTCAGGTTATATGGGTGGAGGTAGATAGAGAACATATAGCGTGTTACAATATTTAGTGAAAATATGTAAACACAGGACATGGTCAAAAAGGGGGGGGGGGGGGGGGAGGGGGGGGGGGCACACCCCAAAAAAAGGGGCCCAAACCGCGGCCCTGGCCATTTTTTTTCAATTTTTTTTTATTAAGGGGCCCGCAATGATGTCCTGTCCTGGGGCCCGTGTTGGCTCTCGGCGCCCCTGGATATGGTGCAACTGTGTATTGATTTTCAAAACGCAGTCTTGTGTGGTAAATATAAACTATGTGTGTGTGTGTGTGTGTGTGTGTGTTTGTTTGTGATTGTGTGTGTGTGTGTCGGACCCTGTGATAAGCAGATATGTGTTTACGGTGTCGATTATGATATTTGCACAAAGACGCTTCCCTAATTGAACTGTATATGCGACAACTTATCTTATCATAGCGATGTTATCAAATGAATTCCTAATAACTGCAGCTGGTACAGAGGTTACTCAACCATCAGACGTCTACGTGTGTATATGTGTGTGTTTGTGTGTGTATGCGAGCGCTTTTTTTACATTTTTAAAGTGTCCAAACCTGTTCGCTGATCTGTCGTGTGTTGTGATACTGATAATCGCTACAAAACTATTGCTATTAGCGGAGTTAAGATTCTCTGTTTACACACACACCCCGTCCTCGATCAAACCTTCTATGTGCAGGTGATGAAACCGTTTTCTGACGTGTAAACATTGAAAGCAGCAACCGTAAAAATAGTGTTGTGACAGCCTTGTAAGAGAGTCAACAAGTTTGGGGTCGACTAGGGACTACGCGAGACGCGACGACCCACAGCAGTTGGTGGTATATAATTGACTGGTGAAACAGCACGTACAAATGTGCCCCGCCCTTCTTTGCTTAATAATCTTGCGGGCTTTCCCGATATAATCGTACATACATTGCAACGTAAAAGTTTGTTATTTTGCTGTCGCTTTGTCGTTTAATTTGTAGGTTGCTTGTTAAGCATACGAATAAAATAGCATCTCAGAATTTGTGAAAATATTATTAGCTGCATGACAATTATTTTTTTTTACCTGGCTATGTCTGAAAGATGAAGAATATAAGGCCTTTCAATTGACTTTATCCTATCTTTTTTTCTTGGAAAAAAAATACCCGATAATTTCCCTTAAGTACATACATGTAGATATCTAAGGCCTATTTATTTTTCTCGAAAAAAAAAAACAACAACAAGCTCTATTTCAATTGCAGCGGTCCTCAACCCTTTTCGCGACTAAACCCCAAAGGGTGCTTAAGTATGTCCGCGGTTACCCATTACACATAAGTTTGCACATAAATATAGGGCCTACTTATTTTCACAATGGAATTCGGTTACCTTTCTAATGCGATACTTGGGTCACGTGGTTTTGGCGATGAGTCGAGCACCAAACTGACCGACCTTCTTCAAACTTTTTGGGGGGTTGTTTTAAACGAAAAAAATATATGTCGCTACGCCAATGTTCCCTCTAAGATGAGCGCGTGAGCGATCGCTCACACGTATTCAGAGCGTCGCTCATACTACACGTACGATCGCTCACTCCCGACGGACGACATCGCTTAAATCGCTCACAAATTTTGGCCTCAAAACAAAAATGTCACACCTTAGAGGGAACATTGGTCGCTACGTACCCCTGCAAAAACTTTCCCCGTACCCCCTTGTGATACGCGTAGGCCTACCGCCGATTGAGAACCTCAACTCTATTGATATTTTCCCCAGGTGTGTTAAGTCTAAAGCCTGTTTGTCTGCCTGTTTTGTTTGTTTCTTTTTGATATTCTATTTTTCCTGTTTCCAAGTAAACAATAGGATGAGTCACAAGCCCAATAAGAAAATAGCATGTCCCATGATCACGTACATACTCAAGTCTATTTTGGTTTTTCTTGCTACACTTGCTTAGACGTAGACACCAATGAAATATGACGTTTTTGTTTAATTTTGTGAGATCTTCCCCACGGTAGTTTAAAAGTTTGTAAAGATGCGCTGCAGAAAACAAGCTGAGTTTTTTAGTTTTTTTTTAAATCCCACTTTTTATTGTTTACACAAAAAACAGCTGTTTACTTCATTCACAATATCACTCTAAAGACACGTGATGAAGTTCGCTTCTAACACAACGCGGTTATAAATAAGACGATGCTGTCTTATGGTCCATACTAAGATTGGCATATGTCCAGGTGGATGGCTTTTTTGCGTTCAGCGCCCAATCGACGCAGGCTATTCATGTCCTCTTTTGGTGACCTCCAAGGCGATAACTGGCTGAGGGTGGGGAAAGTGGACATTGCGCTACATTTTAGTTGCAGTATTCGCGAACAGCTTAATAGAGGAAAATTTAAATTCTTTCAGTCAAGTTGAAATTAATGTTGTTGCGAAAATAAATGTCTGAGCGGGTTTTCCCATTGGAAGTTGACTGTTATGAAGTCTACCGCAGTGTTTCTCAAACTTTTTACGCTTCGCGACACACAACGTCAACAGTTTCGTTTTCGTGACCCGCTATCAATGAAATTTGCGATATATAAAAAAAAAGAGAATAAATGCGTCCTTTACTATACTTTTATATATTTTCCCCTTTCACTTGATTCACAACATTTGTTATTGTAACATATAGATAAAAAGAGATGTAATTAGGCATGCATACATTATCCATCCTTTAAACGTAGGCCCTACATTTAAATTTTGCCACGACCCGTTTAAAGCCCAGGTTTGTTAACAGTACTCTTAAATTGTATCGTCAATACCAATACCAATACTTCATGAAAATAGTATCGCAAATACCAATACAAATGCTCAAGTAAAAATGTATTGCCAAAATCGATACCAATACAATAACGATACTTGTGACAACAAAAAAAATATTATTATTTAAAATATAAAGAGTGCAAGTTTTTCAAGTATTTATATAACTGACAGGTTGATCAAAAAGTTTTCTTTTCTGTTGTTCATTGAAAACTTGAACAAATAGTTGATAGAAAGAAAGTAAACGAATGAAAGAATATAAGAACAACATGTATAAATGTCGGCGCGCAAAGCAAAAGCTTCAAAAAAAAATTAAAATTTTATTTTCCCTTCAACTCCGCCGACCATGGTTGCATTTGTGGGGAGGTGGGTGATGTTAATATTGGTAGGGTTGATGGCTATGATTACTAGTAGTGATTGAATGTATGTAGATTACTTTTGAAACAATTTATTAAAATCGCTATTTGTTATTCTGCAAAAAACTTTTTTCTGAATTGAATGAACAGTACTTAATGGTTAAACGATCAATCTAAGAGATAAGCCTCTCATCCTTCACATATCTAACATAGTTGCAGGCCCGTAGCGTGCGTGGGGGGGGGGGTGGGGGCAGGAGGCCGCCCCCTGCTTATTTGTTCTACTTAGTAAAATGTATTACCTGGCCCCTGCTGTAGAATTTTCACGCTGCAGGGCTACATAGTTAAAATTGTCACCTACACAAATAAATACAATAGTTAAAGTAAAATTATCCAACTTTTTAACCTCAACATAAGTTGTTGTTGTTTTTTTTTTCATATACTTTAGTACTTGATTGTTTATGTCTAAAAGAAATGTATGAACGTTTGTATCAAACACTTAAACACAGTTTAACGCACCTATTTAATAATACCTTGTACAGTGAACGTTATCTTGCTTGATCTTCCAAGAGTTGGCGGGGGAGGGGATTGAAGAGTACTTTACTGGTCTCAAGAATTTAGAGGTTTTACTACTGCTTTCAAACTTTATAGAAAAAAAAAAAGAAAGTACTGATAAAATGATACGATCACGTGACTCTTCGGGGCTGTCCATTAATTACGTCAACAAAATAGGGGGGAGGGGGGTCAGAAAATTTTTGACAATTGTTGACAAGGGGGAGGGAGGGAGGTCAAGAAAAGTTGACGTCAACAATGTTACTTTTTTTAAAATTTAATATAATTACTTAATAAAGGAAAATTAAGCAGCGTTTGTAGTCCTGTGTTACACACTCGCTTAACATTCAGTATTTTAATTAAACGAACTATATTCCTACTAATTTTGCCACATAAACATTTCGGAAGCCACCTTTTTTAGGGGGGGGGGTAATCAAATGTTGACGTAATTTTATAGGGGGGGGTCTCTGGAAGTTTGACAAGTTGTTGACAAGGGGGGATGGGGGAGGTAAAATCGCCAAAAATTTGTTGACATAAATAATGTACGGCCCCTACAATAGTTTTACATTCGTGCCGGTGCTCATTTTCTTATTATTTTATTGCGAACGTCGTACACAAAAACAACTAGTTGTCATTTTATTTTAAATCTATTACTATGTAGCCTACACTGTAGGTCAATATCAAGTGATTATTTCTGCTGATGAACTTTCTACAGCTATTTCTGACTTTCTGTAAAGTGCATGTTTTATTATTGTCTAAGTGTTAACCGAAACAGTCATCTCCAGTCAAGTGGCAGCCAATCGACAAGTCGCTCGCCCTATTATGTCGTCAGCATTCTCACCAATCAAATGTGTGTGTGTGTGTGTGTGTGCGCGCGCGCGCTCTGCATGTGAGAACATCTGACACACACAAATTTCACGGATTCTGTGACGTCAAAAGGTCAGTTTCTCGGGAACTCATGACCACCGCGTGATGGAACCAAGTACTGCGATTCCCCTGTATGTGCCAAAGCTCATTTCATGTCAGTACCTACTTAGTCCAACGACCTAAGTTTAATACAGTGACGCAATCGAAGCCGTTCATTTTATCGCTTTTTCCATAGGCGGGGTGGGGGGCGGCAACGCACGAGGTAAATGTGAACCGTAATCTGGATTTTTTCATTCCAGGTTTTTTTGTTTTTTTTCTTAATATTTAACAACAAGGGCCCCAGGGCAGGACATCATTGCGGGCCCCTTAATAAACAATGAGTCGTAAAAAAATTGGCATGGTCGAGGCGGCCGGGCCCCCTTACAGATGCGGGCCCCCTGGCAATGACCCCCCTCTCTCAGCGTGACTGGTTGCGCAACCAGCAAAATATGCTGGGGGGGGGGCTCACTTTTTGAAAAAAGACAGTTTGACAGTCTTTCTTGTAACTTTATAACTTTAATTATGTATTGATGATTTGGCCTGGGGGGGGGGGGGGGAGTTTGCGCTACTGCCCTGCATCATATCTTAAAACACAAAGCTTTTTAATTTACCAAAACAGATTTACAATTTCATCGACAAGGGAGACACTGGGTAAAAAAAAAAATTAATTTGGGGGCTTTAGGAAAGCCTAATTTAGGGGACCATATGCAAAAACCCTGTTGAGGATGACACTTTTATTACTTTTGGGCACATTGCAATCTTTGATACAAATTCCCCAATTTACACCTCTTAGGGTAAAGACTCATCATTCTATGATACATTTAACGCTTCCAGACTGGGGACTAGACAGCCACCTAGTTAGTCTTGTCCTAAGGTGTAACATTGTGGATTGTGTTCATTCTAAAATCATATTTTTTTTCTTCCTGGAAATAGGTAGGTGGAAATCCGTCATTGTACGACATTGATTTTCTTTCCGACACTAGTGACCGTGTTTTTGGAAGAAAAAAAAACATAGGGTAGTTGTCTTTGTAAACACATTTTGTGCATATTTAGATAATAGTGTAATGTGATATATACGATAAAGTACAATCATCACTTAGAAACAGAAACTTTTTAAATAATTTTTTAAACCTGTTTTCATAAAAGGTTATGCTTTTGAAAAATACGTTTCCAAAATATGTGACAAATGGGGAAGTTTTCCATTGTTTTTTTTTTAAACTAATTGGCCATTAGAGGGACCATTTATATGTATGCCTGCAAAGTTTCATTGAAAAATATTCATTTTCAAGGGGGAAATTTTTATTGTCAAAAAGGTATATGATAGCCGCCATTATCACAATATTGACACAGGTAGGTTAAACAACAAGGGGAGACAACTCATACTGAAGGTCCTGTGTTGTTTGAAATAATATTTAGATATAACAAATTCACTTGTAAGGATTTTTTTTTTCTTTGAAAGGTACACTTTTATTAGTTGTACTACTATGCTACCAATTGTTTAAAAAATAAAATTATGTTTTTTTAAAAAAATACATCTGACCTGATATAATGATAAAAGTCTATGACCATGTCTATGTGAATTGGATGACCATTTTAATCATTCATTAAAGTATCATTTCATTTCTGACGTGATTTTTCACTTGTACCATCACTGTATCCTTTACCCACTATGTTACATAAAGAAATGAACTGACATTGAATGATGCAACTTACAATTACACCACTCATCTCCTGTATGAACATTCTTCCCTCCATTAGCCATTTTCTAAACATGCAAATAAACGTAAAGCACAGACCATGGTTAACTTAGAGGAAGAAATGAGAAGAAGATTAAAAAAAAAAAACATTAAGGAGGAATTGTTAACTGATGATAAGAAGGAGTGCTCACTGTATACTAGGATGATTGTGTATAATATGATAGTACCCAATGTGCCTATCAGTACTAATAAACCCCATTAGCTAGAAACATTTAGCCAGTAAAATTTCTTCATGAATATTGTTCTTGCATGAAATTATTTTTATTTTGTTCATCCAATGGTTGTCCAAAAATTGGCCCAAAGATGCATAGTTAGATTTTGTTTTTACTATGATATACTTTTTATATCTTAGTAATAGCCAGAAACCCCACCTTAATACCAGCAATATTTTATTATCCTCAGAAATTTATTTTTTTCCTTTTTTAATTGTCATACAGTTGGCCCAATTTTAGCCCAAAAACTTGACCAAAGAAATCTTATATTTTTTTATTATTTTGATACATATCATCTTCTTGCCCTATCAATTATCTTTCTTTTGCTACCAAGTTTAACAAAATTGGTTCAGATTTAACAAAACTGTATAAGTTTATGTTTCAAAAGGTGGAAAATTCTGACACAGTATTTCGTCTTTGTCTAGTGTAACAGATTTGAGTGACTTAAGCTTCTGTTAATTTTACAATAATTATCATATCCTAAAGTGTATTATATCATTAGAAACTCTTGTTACGCTCTTTCAAATGATGTATAATACATGGATATTAGATGACTTTGAAATTTTCATGTCACATACCTACTGGAAAATAAGAATTTATTCTGAACTCAATATTTATTTCATATCAATTAAAGTTGACAAGTCTATAAATACCTTCACAGGGTAACATATCAAAAATAATTTTTCTCAGGTAATTATGAGTCACTTGGTTGTTCATATAGGAAAGCTTGCTGCTATAAAATTTTCAGAACTTATTATGTGCCACTTAATTACTCTTGTAGTAAAGTGTGTTTGCTGTCATTCCATAAACTGAATATTTCTTTTCCCTCAAGAAAATTCATGCAAGTTTATATCTACTAAGTGATAAAAATTTTTACATGGCATTTACAGTTGTTGGTTTGTTAATTGTTTTTATTCCTGCCGCTGGACAATTGAACCAATGTGTGTATCATGGCTCTAAACTGAATTTTTACATAATCAATACTAAAATGTCGTCTTTAAAACATATGATGATAAGAAATGTTTCCCAAGTTATAGTTTGTATCATTTCAAAGTTCACTGAAATATGGTCATGGCATAGTAAATGTGGCATTGATTAGTTGTCAACTTTCAATGGAAATTTTCTACAATATGATTTTTTACAATGTGACGTAAGCAATGGCTTTTCAGAGATTGAAAATTGAAAAATGACTTGTTACATAGACAGCACTGAAATATTATACTTCCTGCATGGGCAAGTAAATGCTTCCATAAGTTAGACATTCGGCCAATACTCTTATTACATAGAGCACATTAAAATGTATGACGTACGATATGTAATAGTAAGTGTTTTCTCAAGACAGACATTCGAACGCCACCCCAGTTACATAGAGTACAGTGAAACATCTGTGTTAAGTTGTGTGTCAACTGGTGCTTGGTCAAATGACTGTTCCTAGAAAAACTTTTTTGACATACTGTACATTGAAATTGTTTATCTCCAGTATGAATTATTTGATGTGAAGTCAAAGAACTTTTCTGAGTAAAACCTTTCTGACATACTGTACACTGAAATGGTTTCTCTACAGTATGAATTTTGTGATGTTTAGTCAAGTATTTTTTCTGAGTAAAACATTTCTGACATACTGTACATTCAAATGATTTCTCTCCAGTATGAATTAATTGATGTGCTTTCAAGTAACTATACCTAGTAAAGCTTTTCTGACATATTGTACATTGAAATGGTTTCTCTCCAGTGTGATTTAATAGATGTAAAGTCAAGTCTCTTTTCTGAGTAAAACATTTCTGACATAAAGTACATTCAAATGATTTCTCTCCAATATGAATTAATTGATGTGCTTTCAAGTAACTATACCTAGTAAAGCTTTTCTGACATAGTGTACATTGAAATGGTTTCTCTCCAGTGTGATTTAATAGATGGTAAGTAAAGCCTCTTTTCTGAGTAAAACTTTTTTGACATACTGTACACTTAAATGGTTTCTCTCCAGTATGAATTATTTGATGTGAAGTCAAAGAACTTTTACGAGTAAAACATTTCTGACATACTGTACATTGAAATGGTTTCTCTCCAGTATGATTTAATAGATGTGAAGTGAAGTATTTTTTCTGAGTAAAACTTTTCTGACATACTGTACATTTAAATGGTTTCTCTCCATTGTGATTTAATAGATGTAAAGTCAAGTCTCTTTTCTCGGTAAAACTTTTCTGACATACTGTACATTTAAATGGTTTCTCTCCAGTATGACTTTTGTGATGTGAAGTCAAAGAACTTTTATGAGTAAAACATTTCTGACATACTGAACATTTAAATGATTTCTCTCCAGTATGAATTAATTGATGTACTTTCAAGTGACTATACCTAGTAAAGCTTTTCTGACATACTGTACATTGAAATGGTTTCTCTCCAATATGAATTAATAGGTGTGAAGTCAATTGTATTTTCTGAGTAAAACTTTTCTGACATAATGTACATTGAAATGGTTTCTCTCCAGTATGAATAAATAGATGTGAACGCAAATTACTTCTATCAGTAAAACTTTTCTGACATACTGTACATTTATATGATTTCTCTCCAGTATGAATTATTTGATGTGCTGTCAAAGAACTTTTCTGAGTAAAACATTTCTGACATACTGTACATTGAAATGGTTTCTCTCCAATATGATTTAATAGATGTGAAGTCAAGTGTCTTTTCTGAGTAAAACATTTCTGACATAATGTACACTGAAATGGTTTCTCTCCAGTATGAATAATTTTGTGATGCTTAGTCAAGTATTTTTTCTGAGTAAAACTTTTCTGACATACTGTACATTTAAATGACTTCTCTCCAGTATGATTTAATTGATGTGCAGTCAAAGAACATTTCTGAGTAAAACATTTCTGACATACTGTACATTGAAATGGTTTTGGTTTCTCTCCAGTATGAATTTTGTGATGATTAGTCAAGTATTTTTTCCGAGTAAAACATTTCTGACATACTGTACATTTAAATGGCTTCTCTCCGATATGATTTAATTGATGTGCAGTCAAGTAACTATACCTAGTAAAGCTTTTCTCACATAATGTACATTGAAATTGTTTCTTTCCAGTTTGAATTATCTGGACCATGGTTAAGTCCATTCTGAGCTAATCCTTTATGCCTTAATAAATTTCTTAATGATCATGTGTTGTATTGACAGAAAATTTCTGTGATAAACATATTTTTTAAATGGCTTTACAATCAGCTTTATCGAAGAGTATGTATGTATCTGCTTCATTTACATTACCAATGACTGATAAATGTCAATGGTCTTTTATGAGCTAAATACTGTTAAGTCTTTTTTTTTTTAACTTTTTTTTAGCAACCTTATCTTGTACTGTAATTATTTCATTTTGAATATAAAAGGTAATGCGTCTGAAATTCTGCTGTGTTGAAATGACTAATGCACAAGGTCATAGTTTCACCTTTAGAAGTAACTCTGTGGATTAGACAAAAATAATAAAGTAATGAATATTTATTGTCTGAGTTAATGAAATCAGTTTTAAATATTTCAAAAGATGCAACTTCAGACATTTTATTTCAGTTTTCTTGATTAAATTGTTATCTGTTTAATTGATGGAAGAATACAAAAAGATGTTCTTTTTACCAGAGCTAAATGCAACAACAACATATTTCAATGAAAGTATTGATGTAGTTTTTAAAATTTTTTACCAAATGGTGGATCACAAAAAATCCTGCGTTGCCCACACCTGTACTATGCCAATAAAATATTATTTACAAGGCTAGTCTATTAACACTTTGATACTGGTATATCATTCATATAAAATTAAAAACAACATCTTAAAATAATGATAAAGAACAGATGAAATTTGTTTTGTTTTAAAGATACACAGAAGTTGCCTTAGCGAATAAGGAACTATTGGGGCAGATGAAGTGTAGAATTCATCTGTTTCACTAGCCATGACACATAAAAGGAATGAGTGGTTAGTTTCACTGGGACTAGTGGCGCAACCAGCATAAAATGCTGGGGGGGAGGCTCACATATTGAAAAAAGACAGTTTTACAGTCTTTTTTGTAACTTTATAACATAAAATATGTATTGATGATTTGGTCTGTGGGGGCTCAAGCCCCCCCCTGCTCCGCCCTGGTTGCGCCACTGACTGGGACATAAAAAAAATTTCCTTCATTCTCACCAAAGATCGAACCGAGGATTTTCAAGTTGAGCAACCTACTTTGCTTAACCACCGGTACCAACTAAAGTAAGGGAACAAAGTACAATTGATTATGAAATATATTGTAAAATAAGTAACAGTTGTTATGTTTTAGTATTAAATAATTTTTTAAAATGGGACTATTCTCCCCATCAGCTGCCCATATGAAATTATTCAACTTGCAATAACGTTATACGTTAAAAAAATTGAAGTAAATTTAATTACAACTGCCAAAAGCAGTAATTTATGTTTGCTTTTTTTATCCAAATGTTACTTTTATGAAAAGTGAAACAAATTTGAAAATTAATAAATTATGTTATGAAAATATTTTAAATAAACCAAGTTTTGAAATCCATTAGAATTTCATTTTAACTTAATTTTAGCTTTATCTAGCTCTTTTTTTTTTCACAAAATTAAATATTTTTCAACTACAGATATGATTTTTTAAAGTTTTAAGGGTAGTAGCGAGTTCGCATGATATTTACATTTTGGCGATATTTGAACATGAATATTTCAAAAACTATCAGGCTGAAATTTTCAGTATTTACTAATTTTTTCATGCTGACTTGAATGGTGTTTTTATCTCAAATGTATCTTGCATACAGAATGCCCCAAAAAATGCACTTCAGACAGTTTTCACACATATTTGACCTAGATACTACTATAGCCAAGAACCTATTGCTATAAGTTATAAGACAGAATGATGTTTGTTATACAGCAACTGAATTAGTAAGTACCATATATTTATTTATTATTTTGATAGATAATTCATGTTAATCAATAATAGTATACTCATTGTGGGCCCCTTTAAGTACGGGTTGATTTACTTGACATGGAATGACCTTATAAGGCTTATAATTAAAGACAAATATAGCGAAAAATGGAAGTTTCATCGCAAATTTATTCAGGCCTAAGTACAGGCACGCCGTGAGGGGGAGTCATTGCCAGAGGGCCCGCATCTGTAAGGAGGCCCGCACCTGTAAGGGGGCCCGGCCGCCCCGACCATGTCAATTTTATCACGACTCATTGAAAATTGTTAATTAATTTAAGGTGCCCGCAATTATGTCCTGCCCTGGGGCCCTTGTTGGCTCTCGACGCCCCTGCCTAAGTACAAAATTGAAAAATTCATCGGCCACTCCCACAAGATGAATTCTTTCATATCTTAATGCAAAGAAAGATTATAAGGATTTATTCAGTGGTCTAGTATGAAAATTAAATTTTTTACCAGAAATAGCCAACAACAGTCGCCGCGCGTCGTCGATTTCGGGTTTTTTCGTAGCCGATAGTGCTACAGCCTACATGTTTTTAATTGCTTAATTTAAGGTTTTGAATCTCTGACCTAAGAGAGTGTCAGAGTGATTGTTATTCTATTTTTAGAACTATTTGTAACGTTTTCACTCAGCATGTTGATTTTTTTCCGATTTTTAGAAAAAAATGTATTTTTGTTGTTATTATTTGCAGATGAAAGGAATTTTGCGCATGTTTAAGGATGCACAAGGTTATAATTATTATGGAAACATTAATGTTCTAAATGAAGCTGAAGATAATAATGATGCAGAAAGTGATATAAGGGGCCGTCCATAAAGTACGTCACGCTATTTTTGACGATTTTTGATCCCCCCCCCCCCTGTCACAAAGTGTCACAAATCTCGGGACCCCCCCCCCCCCCCTAAAGTACGTCACACTTTCGAAATTTTTTTTTAATTAAAAACTAATTAAAATTTAATCGAAAACTTAAATCGCACTTCACTATTAAACTGCCTTAAAATATAAATATTAAAAGAAATATCAGATTATTAAATGAGTTTAATAGTAGAATAACTAATTGTCATTAGTTGTATCAGTTATTCTTTGAAACAGCAACTCAATCAATTGAATTTGAAAAAAAAAGATTGCAAAAATTAGATTGACAATTATATAATAAACATCATTTATCTGCTACCTATTCATTTACAATGGGTGAGGTGAACTTTGAGATAATCTTCCGATTATGCATTCTATTGACACAGGATAAGAAGTAGATTAGCGAAACTTGACCTCAACCAGTGATTAAATAATAAAAATGGAAACAAAACAATGTGACTAAAAAAAAGGACTAGATTGACAAATTATGTGAGCAGCTCTGGTGCTATATTGAATATGTTTATAGTGAATTATGTTTAATTAAAAAAATATTCACTAGACATCATCCATCCATGGTGAAGTGTTCAACCATAGTTAAGACTGACATAAATCTTTCCGCATCATCGTTTCCTGGAAGGATAGTTGCAGACATATCAACTTCATCCTCATCCAGCCACTCAACATCCTCTGAATGTGCATTTTCCATTCTGCCAATAATTGCCATGAGTTCTATTTGCCTTCTAGCAGCGATTCTCAAAGGACGAATGCGTTTTATCTGAGTTGATTCTGGAAAATTTGGGGTTGGCACATTCTCCTAGGAGACGGGTGGTCGAGTGGTATAGAGCGCTCGACTGTCGACCGGAGGGTCTCGGGTTGGAATCTCAGTGAGAACCTTAGGACTTTTGCAGGTCCTGGTGAAAGTTCCCACGTCCACCCAGCTTTAAATGGGTACCTGACTTTATGTTGGGGGAGTAAAGGCGGCTGGGAATTATGCAAACCACACAATCCCTTCATATGCCTAGGTTATAGAAACAGATGAATTCTACATTTTATCTGCCCCGATGGCTCTTTAGGGCTAAGGAAACTTTACTTTTTTACATTCTCCTGCGCCCGAGCTCTGTGTTATCCTGTATGTTTCTTCAACATTGTTTGTGAGGCAAAGTATAAGTGACACACTTTGCAAATTCTATCATGTATGCTGGTTTGCAAAGATGGACAATAAAGATCATATGGTTGCACTTTAAAAACTCCTGTTGGTCTTGGCATAATGTCATCAAATTTGAGAGTTTGTGCCACAAACAAACAATGAAGGAAATATATGTGCATCTGCATCTGCTCTTTCTGAAGCTCTGAGTCCATCAGTTGTTTGGTTGATTGGGATTGGATTTGGAGGAGGAAATAATTTCGAAGGTAAAACGTTGAAAAATGAGCTCCGTACTTTGTCGCAACATTTTATGTCCTGACATTTCACAGTTTGAGTGAAGTATTGGCTCGTGAAAACATGATGGTCAAACCATTCTTATCCTTCGACATCAGTCCTGATGCATCCAATTCAGATTTCTCAGGGTTGATATATTCTGCAACTGTTGGAAATTGGTCAACAATCACATGCGACCAGATTTCAGCTAAAGTTTCACCTGCAAACTTGAAGTTTGTTCTTTCCAAATCCTCATTTATTGTTCTGCCCTGCGAATCAAAGTGAATGCCATAATGTTCATTTGGCAATATGACACCAGACAGTTCGCTGCTAAATGGAGCCATTCGATGTTCCACGCGATTATAAGCACTTCTTCCTGGTGCACTGGTTGCAAGGAATAAGGCATCACTATTATTTTAACGAAGTGATGGATTGCAACATCAATTACAGTAATTTTTTGTATTATAATACAAATTCCAAATTTCTTTATCAGTGATATACTTATGCAGCAGACAACAAAGAAATAATAACACTTCCGTAATGCTACTAATAAAACAAGGCTTTGCAACAGTTTATTAGCGGTCCTAACTAGCATGAGGAATTGTGAACAACACATTAAAAAGATATGCATATCATGCTATTTTGACATAAAACCAGTGATGTTAACAAGGACACAAAGTGCAAGGACCAGGACAAGGACACAAAGTACAAGGACAAGGACTTGCCTGCCAAGGACCAGGACAAGGACAAGGACTTTGCATCAAGGACCAGGACAAGGACAAGGACTTTGCCTACAAGGACTAAAACAAGGATTTCATAAAACAATAAAATCCAATATTTCTTTAACAACAAAATTTATTTAAATTTCATGTATATACATGTAATGTAGTGCATTCAACAAAATCATAATGTTAGTCAATGTCAAGCGTTACACTTGAGGAACATAAGTGCCTCCAATAGTGAATCACTCATACGAGCTCTATGTGGTCGTAAAAACAATCCACTTTGTGAAAAGACTCGTTCCCCTGGAGCTGAACTTGCAGGAGCGCAAAACAGTCTCGCCAGCAATGGCTGCAGCAATGAAAATTCCGGTTTCTTATATATGTCTGACAGTTTGCACTCGTCTGCATTAAATGATGATGAATTTATAACTGCCAGGTAATTCTGCAGCTGTTTCTCACTCTTAACAGCTGCATCTTCTACAGTAGTCTCCAACTTGTTTTTATAATGTGAAAAGAGGGAGACTCTGGCTTTTTTCGCAGAAGGTTGACTTTCCGAGGGAGCTGGAGTTGGCTTGTGCGACTCGGCTGATGTGGAAATAGAAGATGCTGGTCGGCAAACAGTGAGCTCAGACTGCAGCATTGCTGTAAAAAACAAAAAACCGTTTACAACTATGTACAATTATACACATATGCATTAGGTAAACATTTTGCTTTAATTAAAAATAAATGAGTGACTAGCACTGGCCAAGTGGTTACTAGGAGCAATGAATGAATAACGTTTTGAAAAAAATTGCCATAAACAACGACACAAATTTACAACTCCAGCATTGCACATTAACTGCCAAACAATCATAAAAAATAAAATCATCAACTTACCAGTTATTCGATGTCGTAGGTTGTCTCTCACATCTTGAGGTCCTGGGTGGTCAGCAAGCCAGTGAAAAGCATATTGGGGGTCTGCTGCAGATGCTAAGATAAAAATGCTGTTGTCAAATGCCAACGACTTTGAAGTTTGTTGACGAGTCAAGTGATTTGTCATATCAAGACGCTTGAACAGCATGAAAAACCTTTCATCCAACTGGCAAAGAAGTTCATTTAGGACAGAATGGTGGTACGTAACTTTATTCAGCTGCTGAGAAAGAAAGCGGCGAAGGCTGAAAATGGTCGGGACCACACAACTAATTGTAACCATTTTCTCTCCCTGTGCAATATCTGTCGCCTGTGCAAATGGAGCTAGAACATCAACAAGTTCTTGGATTTGTCCATATTCCTTGGCTGTCATTATAAGATTTTCATGTGATGTTTGTCGCAGCAAATCCATCAATTTTGCCTGGTCCAAGTCGACAACTGCTTCCAGCTGTCTATATACACTGTTCCAACGAGTGTCGTTTGTTGCTGGAATTAACTTTACCATGTTTCCACACTTGAAAATGTCCTCAAAAGCCGTTCGAAATAATGCACTTTGATGAACAATATTGGCTAATTTCGAAATTTTTGAGAGTGCTGATCTACAGCTGGTGGTCTTCTCAAGGCCACCTCGCACAACCAGCTGCAGTGAATGACTGAAGCATGCAAGTCGGCTTCCAATTTCAGTCAGTGAATCAGTTTCCTCATCAGGCAAATCCTCCCACAGCTGATCATCATCAACATATGTGTCCACTGGAGGCGTTTCTTCTTCAGATGATGGGAAAAAAAGACACATGGCTTTCAACATATTGCTCGCGTTATCAGTAATCACGTGCCTAACTTTTCCATTCAGACTGAAATCATTCACTATTCGATCGAGTGCTTCACTAATTAATTGACCGGTGTGTGATCCACGAAAAGCTGAGAATGCCAACAGCTGAGAGAATGGATCCCCGTACAGCACACTGTGCACTGTCACACCAAGGTATGAATGGCACCGACGGTCTGTCCAGATATCAGCAGTCAGTGCCACATCTGTGCAGCCCTTCAGCTTGACCATCAACTTAGCCTTTTGCTCCTCGACTGACTTTGGAATAACTGAATATGACAAAGTTTGCCGACACGGAACCTGGTATCTTGGATCAACAACTTGTAAGAACTGGCGAAACTGGGGGCTGTCAATGGCTGAAATTGCAATACCCAAGCCAACAATCAGATTATCAATAATCGATTGGGTGATGACTTTCTGCCGACTGCTGCTGGCACCATATGTTGTAGAACCACCCGCATTTGAATTAGAGGGACTACTTGTGAAATCTGTGATTTGTGACTGATCAGATGTTGTTGGTCGAGACGTTTCTCTTTGGTAAGATTTGTACTTATCCTCGTGACGGTTGGACAGATGTCTGTTGAGTTGAATATAAAAATATAAAATTTAGGCCTAAAAAAGTTCTACACAGGCAACGTGTACCGTATTTTCACGTATATAATGCGCGCGCTATACACGATTTTACAAACAGCGCAACCCTCCTGCGCATTATCTACGTGTGCGCGTTATCTAAGGCGACTACATATATTCTTCAATCAAAATACTTAATGTATATTGTTTTTAATTACTTCTGTTGATAAACTATTGCTACTGTATGCTTGAATTTTGAACATTGTTTGCGATAATACGGTATTTTCCGTATAAGGCGTAATTAAAATTATTAAGAACATGTAGCAAGACTACTAAAATGCGTAATACTACTAATTCAAAAATCTGAAAAAAATACTACTGAGGCTAAACAAAGCACACTTACTTTGTAAATCCTGAAGTCACGTTGATATTGTCTTGAATTATTTTGCGACAAATGCAACATTTTGCACTCCACTTATTTTTAACCTTATCTTCACTAAAGTCGGTATAGGCAAAATTAATTACATTTGGTATACGAAGCGGAGACATTATTTTTTTACAATTAAATTTTAAAAAAATCAATTTATATTTATGAGATTAGAAATATGCCGCCAATAATAAACCGGAAACAAAAAGAAAAGGAAGTCTAGAAATGGCAGCACCATAGATAATATATTATAAATACATGCAGAGTGCATTGCCATAGATTGGCATTGATTTTAAATATGGCACCAGCCTAAGCATAGCAAAAAATTTTTTTTATTAAAAACCACAAAGCAGGTCCTTGTAATGTTAATAAGGACTGAAAAAGCAAGGACAAGGATAAGGACTTGTCTGCCAAGGACCAGGACAAGGATAAGGACTGAAAAATGGTCCTTAAGGACAAGGACAAAGACAAGGATTAACATCACTGCATAAAACTAATTCAAGTGTTTCACAATTTTTTTTTTGAAAATTATTTTTAAAACTATTACGTTTACTAAAAAAAAAAATTAAATTAGAAATAAAATTAAAAATATATAAAAAATGTGACGTCACACTTGGCCTGACCCCCCCTCCCCCCCTGTCACAAACTGTCACACTTTCTTATACCCCCTTTTTTTTAAATATTGAAAGTTGGAGTCATAAAAAAAATAATTATCGAAGCCGGAACAAGTCATAACCTCATTTATGATTGATGAATCTGTGTTTGAATTTGTTTATTATTTATTCATTAAAATCGTGTAACAGATGTCTTTTTTCTTCAGTGACTCACACTTCACGTTATGTGCAATACTTGGGACTTGTATTAATTGTTTCGTGTGTTTGTCTGGACAGCTGCTTTTGTTTTTTTTTTTAAAGTTGAGTGAAAACCATCTGTCACCAAAGATCTTGTAATGTTTCATAAATAAATAGACAATCAGCGTCATGCGCCACGCCCACATGTACACCATGTTTAAAACAAGGGAAGCTACTGACATTGTTTGGTTTAATTGTAATTTATTTCTTTGCTGTTTTCTTTGTTCATTAGTTTGTGTATTTTTATTAGAGCATTTTCGAAAAAAAAATGCTCTATTGTCCCCGTTTTGTCTGTCTGTCTGTCCGTCTGTCCATCATCACCCTAGATCTCAACAACCATAAGTCCTAGACCCATGATGTATATATCATTTTGTAGATCTTGGCTGCCAAGAAATGACTTTTTTCCATTTTGCGATCTGACCTCTCAGGGCCGTAAAAGGGGCCTTAGTACCGTTTTTTACTATATAAGCTATATTAATAAAGGAGCGCTATATCTCAGCAACTATAAGTCTTAGACCCATGATGTATATATCATTTTGTAGGTCTTGGCCTGCCATGTATACATCAAAAGTTCATTTCGCGATAGGACCTCTGAGGGCCGGGCTTCAGGGCTCATAAGGGGCTTATATATTATATATACACCTTGTACGTTCAATAGCCCGTTCATTTGGTGCGAAATACTGCAGCACGTAGTTTCACCAAGATTTATTAAGAAACTCATCAAATAAAATAGTAAGCTTGTGTTCTGAGTTTAATTGAAAGTATCAGAGCTATGCAACAATTGACGGAGTTTTCGGACGATTAAATGACTATAATTTCGAATGTTTTCAATTATGAGTCCTATTTCAGTAACCACAAACCACTTGTAGTTAGATTTAAGAGAAAATAATTTTTTTTCAAATATAAAGAAACGTCTTTATAAATTTTTTTTTACAGATATATGCATTACACAATTGAATTTATAAACATTTCCAAAATTTACAAATATTTACTGAAAGATAGCATACGTACTGATACATAACATGAAAATGCGCTAACACGTCCTGTGTCCAGAATGGATCAGGCTTAATTGCTTGTTTTTTTTAAACATAATGTCTTCAAAAAAAAATATTTTAATAGCACGTAAATGATGTACGGGGCAGCTGCCCGGGATTTTACGATTGTATCTACGTCTAATGTATGACTACACGTACATGTATTAAAAACATTTCCCTATAATTTAATAATAGACTTCAGCTAATTACATATATCTTTCAAAATCAGCATTAGATGGGGTGGGGAGGGGTGAATCGGCGAGATGTGCGGGTACAGATGGTCGTGCGGTAAAGCGTTCGACTATTGACTTGAATCCCAGGTTCGATCTCCAGTGAGAACTAAGGGAATTGTTCAGGTCAATGTGAAAGTTCCATCCTATCAACACAGCATTCCACCCCATGGTTATTTATAGGACCTGGCGATAAACATCTCATTCTTACAGAGGTGTAGCGAGTGATGGACAAGGAAGGCATCATGCCCCGGGAGCTACTCACAAAGGGGCACCAAAAGGTATATTTTACGTATAATATTATATGGTTTTCGAATGGGGGGGGGGCTAAAAAGGTATTGTGCCCCGAGCGCGAGTTAAGCTCTCTACGTCACTGAATTCTTAGTGACTTCTCAGATGAAAGAGATATCTACATTTATTAAATTAACATTAGCTTTGCTTCTTTGTTTAGGATCTACATTGTGAGCAAGAAGTAACTTAACAACATAATATTTAGTTATTCATGTAAGAACCAAAAAACAATAGATTAAGCAATAATAAAAAGAGAGTTTTATTTTTATTTATTCTAAAAAAAATGATGATAAAATAAGGATTAGTCCAGTCTTATAAAAAGGAGAATAAAAAATAAATAAAAACTTCGTTGATTTATAGATTTATTTGTTTATTACATCAGGCACCAGAGTATAGATCACACACCATATTTTATTCTTTCATTTTTATCAAAATACCAATTTATTTAACCACATGACCAAATGCTGTAATCCTATTGACACGAGTTATCGATCTCATAGCTGGATTGACATCAGCTTTCGATTAAAGTATCAAAACGTACACACTCACAACACACACGCGCGCACGCACAGTTGCAGTCGTTACGGAAAATGACGCAATCAAGTCTCTTGGCACTGACATATATCAGAGTGGAGAAAAATAAAGAAGCGTGTATTGCATCAGTTGAATGAGAGTTCAAGAGTTGACCGGGAAAGTTAGACTTTACGTCTGATGCAACACTCAGCTCAAATATATCACTTGCCTAGATTTTTGTGTTGATATCGATCAATATTTAAAAAAAAAAAGAATTAAAGAAGGAAATATTTTCAACTTCTGTGACTGGCCTTTTAGGAGCTGTCCATTATTTATGTCAAAAAATTTTTTGGCGATTTTTACCTCCCCTTGTCAACAACTTGTCTAACTTCCAGAGACCCCCCTATAAAATTACGTCAACATTTGATTACCCCCTAAAAAAGGTGGCTTCCGAAATGTTTATGTGGCAAAATTAGTAGGAATATAGTTCGTTTAATTAAAATACTGAATGTTAAGCGTGTGTGTAACACAGGACTACAAACGCTGCTTAATTTTCCTATTTATTAAGTAATTATATTAAATTAAAAAAAAAGTAACATTGTTGACGTCAACTTTTCTTGACCTCCCCCCCTCAAAAATTTTCTGACCCCCACCCCTATTTTGTTGACGTAATTAATGGACAGCCCCTCCTTAACAAACTAGTGATCGAATTTATTAACTTTGATGTTGTAAACACCGTTCACATGTAACGCTCAAACAATCAAATGATTTACCACTCCCCCCCCCTTTCACAGTTATAACAATAAACATGTGTGACTAAAATCTATGAACACCACCCCTCTAATTGTATAACGGCAGATCTCTGGGGGCCCCAGACTTCTAGATTATATTTGTGGGGCCCTAAACTTCTAGATTATATTTGTGGGGCCCTAGACTTCTAGATTATATTTGTGGGGCTCTAGACTTCTTAGTAAAATGTATTACCTGCCCCCCGCCCCCACCCCCGCTAATTGTCCGCTCCTGCTGTGAATGCCCACCCCCCCGTTAGAATTTTTCACTTACGGGCTGATTCTGTTCGGACTATTTTATTATTGTGCGTAGTACAACATACATTCCCCACCCACATTCTGTTCATTATTAAGCTTATTTTTATAACATACATAGGCCATCATCACTACCTATCTAACTCATTATAACAATAGCCGGATCTCCAACCGATCCATCCACCTGCGTTTACATTATATTTAAATTGTCCCTTAAATATGTCTTTAACATCTTTAGTTTTATTTTATTATTGAATTTTTTTAGAGCATTTGTCCCCGTTTTGTCTGTCTGTCTGTCTATCTGTCTGTCTGTCCGTCATCACTCTAGATCTCAACAACCATAAGTCCTAGACCCATGATGTATATATCATTTTGTAGGTCTTGGCCTGTCATGTGTGCAGCAAAAGTCCATTTCGCGATCTGACCTCTGAGGGCCGAAAAGGGGGGCGTATTAAGTACCGTTTTTTTTAATACATTAGCTATATTAACAAAGGAGCGCCCTATATCTCAGCAACCATAAGTCCTAGACCCATGATGTATATATCATTTTGTGGGTCTTGGCCTGCCAAGTGTACATCAAAAGTCCATTTCGCGATCTGACCTCTCAGGGCCTAATATAAGAGTTTCTTATGTACCATTTTTGCTTATATTTTAAATATAAATAATAAAAGCTACTCAAAGGGGCGTAATCATTATTTATTTTTGTAACAGTTATTCAACATTATTACTTCCCTCTCTATTTATCAAAACCCATACCTAGCCACTGCGTACACGAAAATGCTCTAAAATGTCCTTTGTCCGAAAAGGAAAAGACTTAAATTGCTTGTTTTAGATTGTAGAGTCTATCTCTGTATAGATTACTGTAGAATGCTGCGTGTTTGATGTGGTGAATCAATGTCATAACGTTCTTAAGAACATAAAATGATAAATATATAATAGACACATGACCACCAGGCGATGAGTATTTATTGGGAAGATATAAATAATAAATGTAAGTTAGGACTTGTTAGGAAGATATAAATAATAAATGTAAGTTAGGACTTGTTAGGAAGATATAACTATTTCACTTCCCATCCGGTTTCTCTTTAATTAGTACAGTTCAAAAGTGTCATATTTTTAAATTGTGGTAACAGTTGTTTGCTGAAAGAGAACAGTTGTTGTTTTTTTTTTTATTTTATGAAAACAAAAAAACTGTATAAATAGATCTTTTACTTCAACATTTATACATGAATCTTTTACATTTAACATTATTTGTTGTTTAGAAAGTGTAGAAAATGTGATTTTATAGAATATTCCTTTAAGGAAGGTCAAACATTCCCCCCTCCCCACCCTCCTCTTTTGATACACTTAATCCCAAGTAGGTAAACGTGAGACTCATCACATCCTATAGCTAGCAGAGGCGTATCTAGAACAAGGTGTGTATACTGGAGGGGAAATTGCGGAGGAGCACATTAACAAACATAGAATGTAAACAAATATGGATGAAATAGACCGGCCGTGAACCGTCACAGTTTTTTTTTTAATGTAGCAAAAAGAGCGTGGCTGGGTTAAGTGGGTTTTAATCTTGGATATTGCTATAAGGTAGAGGGCGGGGCGGGGGGGTCTATTTGAATCGCCCATATTGTTACTGAACACAAAAACTTGGGGCCACCCAAGGCTTGAGGAGCTCTGAAAAGTGTTCTTGATGGAGGGGAGCTTACACATATCAAGTAAAAGAAAAAAACACACACACTTTTAAAATAGCACCTGTGCAATGATGCAAAACCGGTAGCTCTACGCGATGCAACTCTAGAACTGTTCCACCGACCTTATGCATGACTTCGTGACCTCATCGATGATAAGGTCAGAGGTGAAAAGTTCATTTCCTTAACGTGGGCGGAGGCGTTAACCTTTTTTTTTTATTGTAAACATTAGCAGTGAATCATGTGTACTTTGTAAGGGACGAATGTTTTGAAAACATTGCTAGTCACAACACAGCTGTCTTGTTGACAGTCAGCCATTTAAACACTTTGACATCAAGTGTTTACGGTTAAACAATGATATATTTATATACATCAATATATACTAGGTCTTTTTTCAGAATATGAGTCTTGACCAGAGTTTCCCCCGGAATGTAGTTAAAAATTAAAAAGAAACACAAGTGGCCCTTTGGGGGTGGCGACTAGTGCAACCGAGGGGGGTCCCCTGCAGTTTGCTACATAGAGGCGGCCCTTAGTATTACGACTTAATGCGCGGGGCCTAGGGCCGTAATTATAGAATTTATATTACATCAAAACCCTTCAATCGCAAGACAACCCCTCCCCCACCCCTCCTTATGCCCAGGGTCTGGAACGGCTGCTTCTCGCCACATTCCTAAACCCGAGACTGGCCTAACCCTAACCATAACCCAACCTCTCGGCTTACACATGATGACACGCAACTCAATCGTGGAGTCGCGAACAGATTTAGTGTGGGTCGCTTTAAGCATCTGATAAACACTTGATCGAGAATATCTGTGTGCATATTTTTTTACTGCTCATTTGAACGTACACTCACATATTAGTAAGAACCACGATGCTACAATGTAGTCTAGCTCTACCATTTACGTTTTGGTTCCTGAAGAGTTAAGAGTAGGTCTACTTGTATTTAGCTTTTAGTATCTTTTTCTGTTTGTCTTACTTATTTCTTGATAGTTTAATTTTTTTAATGTCTCAAGAATTGTAAAGGGTTGAGGAGACACCCCCCTCCTTACCCACCCTTTCTCCCCCCCCCCCCAAGCCCCTGGGTCTAGAGTCTCCAGACGATTTAGACATAATGGAAACAAAGTAAAGCTTGCTCCATTGAGTAGGCATGTGCTAGTTCTTCAGTTAGACATAATGCACAGCAGGGAATCGACTAAATGGGGCAAAGTACAATGAAGTTCTTCGAGCTATTGACTTGCACAGCAAACGTTCATAACATCAGATATTTAAAAAAAAAAACCAATTGAAGAGGATATTAACATTGAAAATTAACATTATTCGGGTTTATGAAAGTCGAATACCATTTATAAAATTATGAGAAAGATTTTTTTTTTTTTTTGCTTTGTTGAAACATTCAACTATAGCTGTTTTAATTATTATAGACTTGTATTGGGCTAATGTGTCTGAATCTATAAACCATCAACATATCCTCTGCACAGAATTTCCAGGGGTCATTGAACATTCTGACAAATAGTTCCACTCTTCCCCAATTACCTTGTGAGGGCCACATCTTCATTGTAAGTGGGAAATCAAGTAAAAAAAAAAGATTAAGCACAGGGCTCATGATTAGTGTTCGGGCAGCAGTATCCCCCCCCCCCCCCCCACACACACACACCTTTGCAGTGACCCTGCCGTCAACAACAAAATATGTTTTTTTTTCCTCCTTGAACTGTTCATAATCATCAGTCATTAGCAGTTTGTGGTGGTGATATTTTTCCTCAATGTATTCGCAGTGTAAAGGGAAATAAACACAGTTATTCTTCACTGTGTCCTTTTTTTAGATTAGTATTGTCCCTTTAAAATTACAAGCCATTTTTGTGTCAGTTTCGCTGGGCGTTCTGTGCTGTGTACTTTAGGGGTCCATCTAGTTTTATTTGTTGTTTTTGTTTTTCATTTTCTTCCGAAAATAGTGATACATATGATAGCATCAATACCCGCCGTATGCCCGGGTGGCGATCATTTGGATATTATTGTTTGTATTGGCTAAATAATAGATCTTCAAAAGTGCCCATCACTTAATCTATAATCCTTATTCCTCCATATTCTATATCATCACCCCATTCTTAATCCATAATCTCTTTCTACTTCCATCCCTATATTGTATTCCCCAGCCCCCACATATTCTGTATCATCACCCCATTCTTATTCTATATTCTCTTTCCACTTCAATCCCTATATTGTATTCCCCAGCCCCCACATATTCTGTATTATCACCCCATTCTTATTCTATATTCTCTTTCCACTTCCATCCCTATATTGTATTCCCCATCCCCCACATATTCTGTATTATCACCCCATTCTTATTCTATATTCTCTTTCCACTTCCATCCCTATATTGTACTCCCCGTCCCCCACATATTCTGTATTATGCCCGCCTCACTCTCTCTCTCTCTAATGTGCATTCATTCCTCCTTCTAATTCAGTTTTCTTGCAAACTTTCCAATTCTGTCTTCTACCTTATTCTCCTCCTAATGTTGTACTATAAGCTGCTCCATTCGCAGCTATAAATGTACTTAGAATAGATGGTTGAATATGATCAGAAGAGCCCCAGTTGGTGGGGATTTTTTAAGGGTGCAAATTTTAGCTGGCGGCTGTCCAGTGACATGAAACCAAGAACGCGGAGCCCTCCTCCAATCAGCCCCGTAGCGTGAAAATTCTACAGGAGGGGCTATGCATTCTACAGCAGGGGCCAGGCAATAGTTGGGGGGGGGCAGGTAATACATTTTACTAAGTAGAATAAATAAGCAGGGAGGGTCAGACAAAACGCAGGGGGGCCCGGCCCCCCTGGCCCCCCGCACGCTACGGCCCTGCCCTCAATGAGGAGGGGCTCAACTCTTTTAAATCGGCGTAAACCTTGTCATGGCTCCAACACCAGCATAAAAAAACAAACAAAAATGAAATGCTGGTATCAGACGTCAATGGGACCGACTGACATTTTACTGGCCAGATTTTTCAGTCAGCTGTTCACGTGGCGGAAGTAACGTTTATGGCTGACCGACTTTATGGCATAGTCCATGGTCTAATGAGTCTAATGGATAGTGCAGGGAGGGGGGGGGGGAGACGTCACATGACCAAATGCTCGCTATTGAAAAGGTCACACTGTTCTTTTTTCGTTTCCATAAGGTATTACAATATTAGTTTCTGGGCGTTGTGGTCGTTTGCAGAGACGGATCTAGCAGTGGGTGGTGCGTACCATGGACCCAGACTACTAAAGTGCCCCGCAAAAACCCAATTATTTTAACGTAAACTTTGTCATTCCCCATCAAAAGGGCACCCTATGTGTCCACCTCTGAATGTTTACGTTTAAATGTACAGAAAGTTGCAGATTGTCGAAGTTATAAGTATCGCGGGACTTCACAGGCCACTGACAAGGAAATTATTTTAAAGAGCCCCCCCCACCTCCACTCCCCCGCCACATCAAACATTTTGCTGTAAGGCATCTCCATGTTTTTAGCGAGGCAAGTACTACGTGATTTGTTATTCTCGTAAATCTAAGTTCTGTTACTCATACATTAATAGATGTTTGTGTTTGGAATAGAGATTTTGTTTGTAGTTTATACAGTTTATCCGTGCACTTTTTAACAGCGTTATGGGCTTCCGGACCCCCCCCAACGCCAAAAACCTTTCAATTCTAATGTTCAATGAACATGGGCCAGGAGTAGGTCACGAGGTAATCTTGGGCAACCAGTCAACACCCGACAACTGAAGCCCCCTTCTGGTCACACACATCCAACAATGCCTAATTCATTTTATTGTATGTTACTGTACCCGACGGTACCTTCTATGGGTAAGAGCCCCTGACCTATGTTCAGGTACCACCCATAGAGAGCGTCCCTTATGGATGCCTACAGTCAACAAATTGATCGCGAAGGGCCCCTCACTACCAAAGAGCCCCCATCTGGTACAACTGGCATTGCCGAACTGGTGCTCTTAGACCATTAACAGGTACACTTTGCCTAGGACCCCATCCCACAAATACATGTATCTCTAAAAGGTTCTGTCTACAGCACCTAAATACCTAAGAAAGTTTCTGTATCAATAGATATATATTTCATTACTTGATGTAATCATTTCAAAGTGATAAAATAAAAAAAAATAATCTAAGCTCTTCTATGTTTGTAGTATATATAGGCCTATATATGTGGTACTTTTTTTCTGGCGGAACGCACCTTATCTCCGTAGACTTTTGTTTACTGCACTATTTTCAGTGCTATTTCTTTATGAAATGACGGCGTTCAAGTACTTCTTTTTTTTTAGAAAAATAGCACTGTATATATATATCTGTATGTATATATATATATATATATATATATATATATATATATATATATACACGACAGTACGACTCTGCAATATGGGCTCGATGATTTTTTTTTTTATCTTCACATTTCAAAAAAGACTTGTGGACATTTTACAATTCACAAATATGGCCAACGCTGTAACCGCGTATACCACGCATACGCCAGATTGTCAGCCGTATGCCTCGATTAGTAGTGAAGTCTGCAGGCTTTAATGATTTAATAGAGATAATTGAAATCAGTTGGCATCAGCGGCGAGTTGGGCAATACGGTAACACTGAAACACGTCAGTAACGAACCAATGTTTCTTTCATGTGGCACTTTAAAGCTTTAAAAGGTCAAAAAAATTTCGGGTATGGCGTGTGTTTTCATTGATTGTGGACGTGTGAGTGTTACATTCTAAACATTTTTTATGGATAGGCAAATTAGGTGGGTGCAAAGATTTACCCCCTCCCCCCCCCCTCAAGGGATTTTCGTTTAGCCGTATCCAGTCGCATGGGAAGGGTACTTCGGTTTGTACAGCTGCACAGGGCGTCGAACTAACAAGGGGCGCCGATAGGGCGCTGTTAAATGCTTTTTTTTTAACACTTTTTCAGATTGGGAGGAGCGCGCTAAAAAAAAGGTGACTCCCACAAGACGAGGCAGTACGGATCAGGCCTTATCGTAATTCAAATTTGAAGCTCAATCTGTTGATTTATAACGGTACAAACTGAGGAAAACCATATTGCTACTCAAGATGGTTTTACTAATTTTTCAAAGAAATGCTTTGGGTAAGTTTCACATGCTGACAGCCGGGGGGGGGGTCTCCAAATGTATCTTTGTCTAGGGACCTCTAAATATATCTTTAACTAGGTGTCCCCTAGACGTAAGAACGGCTCTGTTTACAATGTTTGGTTGTTGTTTACAATGTTTGATTGTTTACAATGTTTGGTTGTTGTTTACAATGTTTGATTGTTTACAATGTTTGGTTGTTGTTTACAATGTTTGGTTGTTTACAATGTTTGGTTGATGTTTACAATGTTTGATTGTTTACAATGTTTGGTTGTTGTTTACAATGTTTGGTTGTTTACAATGTTTGGTTGTTTTTTACAATGTTTGATTGTTTACAGTGTTTGATTGTTGTTTACAATGTTTGATTGTTTACAATGTTTGGTTGTTTTTTACAATGTTTGATTGTTTACAGTGTTTGATTGTTGTTTACAATGTTTGATTGTTTACAATGTTTGGTTGTTGTTTACAATGTTTGGTTGTTTACAGTGTTTGGTTGTTGTTTACAATGTTTGATTGTTTACAATGTTTGGTTGTTGTTTACAATGTTTGGTTGTTGTTTACAATGTTTGGTTGTTTACAGTGTTTGGTTGTTGTTTACAATGTTTGATTGTTTACAGTGTTTGGTTGATGTTTACAATGTTTGGTTGTTGTTTACAATGTTTGGTTGTTGTTTACAATGTTTGGTTGTTTACAGTGTTTGGTTGATGTTTACAACGTTTGATTGTTTACTATGTTTGGTTGTTGTTTACAATGTTTGGTTGTTGTTTACAATGTTTGGTTGTTGTTTACAATGTTTGGTTGTTTACAATGTTTGGTTGTTGTTTACAATGTTTGGTTGTTTACAATGTTTGGTTGTTGTTTACAATGTTTGGTTGTTTACAATATTTGGTTGTTGTTTACAATGTTTGGTTGTTGTTTACAATGTTTGGTTGTTGTTTACAATGTTTGGTTGTTGTTTACAATGTTTGGTTGTTGTTTACAATGTTTGGTTGTTGTTTACAATGTTTGGTTGTTGTTTACAATGTTTGATTGTTTACAATGTTTGGTTGTTGTTTACAATGTTTGGTTGTTGTTTACAATGTTTGGTTGTTGTTTACAATGTTTGGTTGTTGTTTACAATGTTTGATTGTTTACAATGTTTGGTTGTTGTTTACAATGTTTGGTTGTTGTTTACAATGTTTGGTTGTTGTTTACAATGTTTGGTTGTTTACAATGTTTGGTTGTTGTTCTCCTTCATTCTTTCATTTTAATTACAATGTAAACCTTGGATCCGCTCTATGTCTTTGTAGCTTTGGTTACTTTTTTTTTTAACATTAATTTCTTCGCATGGAGTCCATTCTCTAAATTTATATGATACGCCCGTAAACTAATCTGATGTCTATGGTAATATCCACCAACTGTGGCCCCGCTGATCACACACACACACACACATCAATCGTTCAGTCGTTTTATGGAATATTGCTGTGCCAGACTGGGCCAACTTATGGAACTGTCGATATTTTTTTTCCCTACAGGCTACAATGTACAATGGACCAATGTCATTGGTAATAAAGCTTGTTTCATCATAAAATTCGTTTTATCATAAAGCTTACTCAATCATAAAGCTTGTTTTATCATAAAGCTTGTTTCATCATAAAGCGTGTTTAAAAAGTTGTTTTATCATAAAGCTTGTTCTATCATAAAGCTTACTCAATCATAAAGCTTGATTTATCATAAAGCTTGATTGATCATAAAGCTTGTTTTAACATTAAGCTTGTTTCACCATAAAGCTTGTTTTATCATAAAGCTTGTTTAAAAAGTTGTTTTATCATAAAGCTTGTTTAAAAAGTTGTTTTATCATAAAGCTTGTTCTATCATAAAGCTTACTCAATCATAAAGCTTGATTTATCATAAAGCTTGATTGATCATAAAGCTTGTTTTAACATTAAGCTTGTTTCACCATAAAGCTTGTTTTATCATAAAGCTTGTTTAAAAAGTTGTTTTATCATAAAGCTTGTTTAAAAAGTTGTTTTATCATAAAGCTTGTTCTATCATAAAGCTTACTCAATCATAAAGCTTGATTTATCATAAAGCTTGATTGATCATAAAGCTTGTTTTAACATTAAGCTTGTTTCACCATAAAGCTTGTTTTATCATAAAGCTTGTTTAAAAAGTTGTTTTATCATAAAGCTTGTTTAAAAAGTTGTTTTATCATAAAGCTTGTTCTATCATAAAGCTTACTCAATCATAAAGCTTGTTCCAAACATCCCCAAAGAAGCAATTGGCGGTAAAAGTATTTCAAAAAAGGGGAGTGCCATACCTATTCAACACAAAGCACCTCTCGCAAAATTAAAGTAGGAGGCTACATCTCAGCCCCGTATTGTGGAAATTCTACAGCAGGGGCCAAGCAATAGCAGGGGGGCAGGTCATACATTTTACTAAGTAGAACAAATAAGCAGAGGGCGCCAGACAAAACGTGGGCCCCCCTGCACCCCCCGCACGCTACGGGCCTGCTACATCTTATCAGCCTTTGCCTCTCTTTTTTTTTTTGGAGAGATAAAATTGGAGGAACCAAAGAACAAAAAAAAACTATGTTAAGGCCCCCGCCGCCAAAAATTGGGCCCTGGTAATTGTTGCCAACTGAGGCCGCCACCGGCAAATATTGGGGCCCTGGAAATTGTTGCCGATTGAGGCCGCCACGGGCAAATATTGGGGCCCTGGTAATTGTTGCCAACTGAGGCCGCCACCGGAAAATATTGGGGCCCTGGTAATTGTTGCCAACTGAGGCCGCCACCGGCAAATATTGGGGCCCTGGTAATTGTTGCCAACTGAGGCCGCCACCGGCAAATATTGGGGCCCTGGTAATTGTTGCCAACTGAGGCCGCCACCGGAAAATATTAGGGCCCTGGTAATTGTTGCCAACTGAGGCCGCCACCGGAAAATATTGGGGCCCTGGTAATTGTTGCCAACTGAGGCCGCCACCGGCAAATATTGGGGCCCTGGTAATTGTTGCCAACTGAGGCCGCCACCGGCAAATATTGGGGCCCTGGTAATTGTTGCCAACTGAGGCCGCCACCGGCAAATATTGGGGCCCTGGTAATTGTTGCCAACTGAGGCCGCCACCGGAAAATATTGGGGCCCTGGTAATTGTTGCCAACTTGAGGCCGCCACCGGCAAATATTGGGGCCCTGGTAATTGTTGCCAACTGAGGCCGCCACCGGCAAATATTGGGGCCCTGGTAATTGTTGCCAACTGAGGCCGCCACCGGCAAATATTGGGGCCCTGGTAATTGTTGCCAACTGAGGCCGCCACCGGAAAATATTGGGGCCCTGGTAATTGTTGCCAACTGAGGCCGCCACCGGCAAATATTGGGGCCCTGGTAATTGTTGCCAACTGAGGCCGCCACCGGCAAATATTGGGGCCCTGGTAATTGTTGCCAACTGAGGCCGCCACCGGCAAATATTAGGGCCCTGGTAATTGTTGCCAACTGAGGCCGCCACCGGCAAATATTGGGGCCCTGGTAATTGTTGCCAACTGAGGCCGCCACCGGCAAATATTGGGGCCCTGGTAATTGTTGCCAACTGAGGCCGCCACCGGAAAATATTGGGGCCCTGGTAATTGTTGCCAACTGAGGCCGCCACCGGAAAATATTGGGGCCCTGGTAATTGTTGCCAACTGAGGCCGCCACCGGAAAATATTGGGGCCCTGGTAATTGTTGCCAACTGAGGCCGCCACCGGAAAATATTGGGGCCCTGGTAATTGTTGCCAACTGAGGCCGCCACCGGCAAATATTAGCCCTGGTAATTGTTGCCAACTGAGGCCGCCACCGGCAAATATTGGGGCCCTGGTAACTGTTGCCAACTGAGGCCGCCACCGGCAAATATTAGGGCCCGGTAATTGTTGCCAACTGAGGCCGCCACCGGCAAATATTGGGGCCCTGGTAATTGTTGCCAACTGAGGCCGCCACCGGCAAATATTGGGGCCCTGGTAATTGTTGCCAACTGAGGCCGCCACCGGCAAATATTGGGGCCCTGGTAATTGTTGCCAACTGAGGCCGCCACCGGCAAATATTAGGGCCCTGGTAATTGTTGCCAACTGAGGCCGCCACCGGCAAATATTGGGGCCCTGGTAATTGTTGCCAACTGAGGCCGCCACCGGCAAATATTAGGGCCCTGGTAATTGTTGCCAACTGAGGCCGCCACCGGAAAATATTGGGGCCCTGGTAATTGTTGCCAACTGAGGCCGCCACCGGCAAATATTGGGGCCCTGGTAATTGTTGCCAACTGAGGCCGCCACCGGAAAATATTGGGGCCCTGGTAATTGTTGCCAACTGAGGCCGCCACCGGCAAATATTGGGGCCCTGGTAATTGTTGCCAACTGAGGCCGCCACCGGCAAATATTGGGGCCCTGGTAATTGTTGCCAACTGAGGCCGCCACCGGTAAATATTGGGGCCCTGGTGATTGTTGCCAACTGAGGTCCCCTCAAATGTAATTCGGTTTATGCCCCCGTGCCTTCGAACAAAGGCTCAGATTATACTTTAATTATTTTAAAAAATAAAGAATGAAACTCAAGAATAATTCAATGTAGTTAGGTTTAAACCTTAAATTATTTGCGTTGTGTTACATGTAGAGGAATACATCAACAGACGTACAAACAAACACAATGCCACAAACACAAAATTTTCATAATCAATGGACGTGAAATTCATAATGATACATTTTTAAAAAAAAGGTGTTGTCATTTATGTAATTATGAGTAAAAACAATTAAAAATTATTGTGCCAAAAATTAGAACAATGAAGCTATTTACAATATCTACAAACGTAATGTTTACACATTTAACATTTAATATTCAAATTTTTTTAATTTTTAAATAAATGTGGGTAAAAAATAATATTGCTGGAATAAATGGAATAGTATATTGATGGCTCACTTGTCTTCTCTCTTGCTCTCTCTCTCTCTCTCTTTCTTCCTTTCTCACCCACATCCCTTCTCTCGTTTTTCTCTCCCTTTTACACTTCTACACTCCTCGTTTTCTCTTGTCTCATACTCAGACTGACATACAATCACCCAACACACATACTCACACTGACACACAATCACTCAACACACATACTCACACTGACACACAATCACTCAACACACAATCACTCAACACACAATCACTCAACACACATAAGCTGGAGGTCTAAAGAAAATGTTTGGTGAAGGCACTCTGAACGCCAATACATGTACAAATGATGCAATGGCAATGATGTATGTACACACGTAAAAAACCGGTATTCTTACACTCTTCGTACACATTGAATGATGCTTACTTAGGTCAGTGACTTTTATATACAACAATTGTTTTAAACATACATAAATAGCCTAGGATATGTGTACAATTAGGGGGTTAGGAATAATGGCTTTGCATGAGAACACTAAATAATGTATCTGTAGAATACTTGAAGGTGGTAAAAGAGGGAGACATGATTTCAACAAGTATTTTTTTTTTATATTTACAGTCGTGAGTCAGCGCTTGATCGACCAATGGTCAGTGTTTGGGGGTGTCTGACATGGTATCAAGAATTCTCTTTTTTTTTTATATATTTACAGTCTTGAGTCAGCACTTGGTCGACCGATGGTCAGTGTTTGGTGGTGTCAGAATGATGACCTCTCGGACACACGAAGCTGTGGACCCTCAACATTTCCTCCAGCTGTTCCCGTTCATCGTTTAGTTTGTCCACCTCAGACTTGATTCTGTCCTGACGGCTCTCCAGGCGCTGAACCAACTGAAACACGAAAAACGTATCACCGTTAAAACATCATAAAAGATTCAGTAAAACTAAAAGAAAACGAAACAATTAAAAATTCAAGTGATCGTTGATGATCGTTCACAAACTGTATAGCGAATGATTGGTGGGTTGGGGGGGGGGTATTTTTTGTTATAATTTGCTATTTTAGGGATGGGTGTTGGTAGCTGATTTATATCGACGCTTAAAATTAAATAAAATTCTAAAGTTTTCGTCCAAAAGGAAAGGGAAGGAGGCTGAGATGGGTTTTGTTTTATATTGTTATAATCGGAGGTTTGTAACATTTTGTTACATATAACGTGCAAAGCGAGTTACATTTTTTTGGCGCCCTCCTATCAATCTGAAAAGTGCAAAAACATTTAACAGCGCTCTTTGGCGCCCCCTTCCTAGTTCGGCGCCCTGTGGGGCCGCACAACCCCCCCCCCCCATCCTACACTGCTGATAAAAGGTGTCAGCAGGTGGGAGACGCCCAGCAAGCGAACAATCTGATTGTTAATGTGTGCTGGGGAAAATACGACACTAAAAAAAACCTTCTGGTGAGATTTTAAAATGTAAACAATGTGTTCTTTACGTACCTTGGGCAACCAGCCCCTGACCTATGTTTGTACTGAGTTCTTAAATATAGGCCCAGATATAAGCAATTTCAAAACTCGCATTGGGCGTGTTGAATAAAAATATTAAAAAGTTACAATATTTATAACGAGTTCTCACCATGGTCAAACTTTCAATTTTGTCTCTTTTCTTGTGACGACATTTCTGGGCGGCGATCCTGTTCTTTTGTCGTTTCGCCAGTATGGTCATTTCGTCCTCTTCTTCTTCGTCGTCTTTATTCCTTCCGCTTGACCGTTTTTTCCTCTGTCCTCTGTCTCAGAAGATGAGAAAGTACAGTGAGGTCAGGTCTTCCTCTTCCTCCTCTCTTCCTCGCTGCTCCGGCCTCAGAAACCTGCAATGTCATAAAGTAAACAGTGCAATAAAGCATTCTAGGTTAATGGGTCAAATAGTGTTGTTCAGTGGGACCAGAGAATTAAACGTAAAAGCTTTATTCAATAAATTATTGGACGACGAGATAAGGGCGTGCAGAGTATGTGAGCCCCCACCAGAAGCGGAAAAGGGGGGAGGCGACTGAGATAGCCGCCCCATGCCCCGTTCCTCTGGGGGCCCTGAATTTGAAGTTTCTTTTCTTTTGTTACCCAACTGCAGCAAAACACAATGTTTATTCCAGGCCCCGCATGACATTCGCCACAAGCCCCACATATGACATTCACCACAGGCCCTGTGTTCTGCTAAGGCCCCTCCACCCCTCCCCATGATTTATCAGTGGCCCCAGTTTTTCTGGGAGCGGCCGTGACGCCGGCTTAGGGTATTTTTCTAATTTGTAACACGTCAATAATCTGACTTTTTAAAAAAAAAATCATTTAGTACATATTCACAGGATTGTACAATGACTATATTAGAGCAAATACATTTCATATCAACTTACGTTTAATGATGGGCTCACGTAAGTTTTCTTAGCTCTGCTCGCTACGTGTGAGTCATCCCCCAACTTCCGCTTCGTGGTGTACAGATTTACTGAAGACGATGTCGAGGCGATGTATGACTGAAAGTCTTGTGTGGAGGAACTGCCGGAAGTATCGGTGGAAACAATGTCTGTCTGGCTGCCCATTGTGGCGCCTTTGGCCTTGAGTCTGGACCGGAGCTTGTTTTTCAGGCTTCCACCTGTTGCTGAAACCTCTTGAACATCCCCGTCTGGCAAGGAGCTGGACATACTGCTGCTCACGTCCGATGAACTGAACTCGGGGTTCTTGTTTGGAGGTACGCTTTGAGATTTAGAGATGGGGCAACCCAGAAATGTTTTGTCCACATCCCCGGGACTTAACAAAGCGTCTGATGATAGCTCAGAGAGAACAGGCTTTGAAAAAGGCTTGCTTGAATCCTTGCTTGAGGACGATTGGCCCGAAAATCGTCTATTATAGAGATTTTGAGGTTTCAGAGTTTCCATGTGATGTCCTAAACAGCCTCTTGGTATCTCTGTGGGTGTGTTGAGGTCAAGAAAGTCAGTTGCTTTGTTCTCTACCACCTCGATCTCGTGCTGAATGTCCATGTCGGTCAGGGACAACAAAACCGGCTCCCATTTGGGCAGCGACTTGGAGTCGGGCGTCTGACAAATGTCTGATACTACGGTGTCTTGGGGAACTAAAGGTGGAATTTTGTGACTTGAAGTCACTGCCAGTGAGGTTTGAGAACCACTACTCATAGCTGAAGACGTGCTCGATTTCGGCACAGTTGTTTCCACTGAACGAAACTGAGCTACCCGTATGGCTTCTGGTAAGCATAGCAGATTATTTACATCAAATTTATCAGAACTAATGACTTGTGCGTTTGGTCTGGAGTGTGTCTTTTGTGTTGGAATGTTTGCTGGAGAAGGATAAAAGGAAGAAGAGCGAATTTCTTTTTTGGGACGTCTCAGACTGCATCTGTGACAGGTGACTCCCTTCTGATGTCTTGAATTAGAAGAACACGCCAATTTGGAAACGGGAGTTGAACATTCTGAGACATTGAGTCCCTTGATCTCTTTGGGCATGCTGTCGTCTTCTAAAAGCATTGTAAGACTGACAAGTGGGTGAATAGGGTTTACATCACTGACGGGTAGATGGGTTTGGGACAAGCCACTGACAGATGGATGAATTTGTGACAGGTCACGGACAGATGTGTATGTCTGGTTAAAGTCACCGACGGATGTGTGAATTTGGGCCAAGTCAGTGACAGATGGTCGAACTAGGTCAGAAGGATACATTTGAATCAAGTCACTGACGGAAGGGTGAATTTGATTCAAATCACTGTCAGATGAGTGAATTTGTGGATGAAAATCAAGATCAGCACTAAAAGTGTTAGAAACTTCATAAGAGTCAAATGTTTCAGGCAGTAACTGACCTTGAGCTGTCTGTGATTGATTCAGTTCTGAATCGCCATGCACTAACCTGTACAGTGACACAGGTTCTGTGGTGTCGGGGGCGTGGCACAAATGAGAACCGCTGTCTGTGTGGTCCCCAAAGGCAACGGAACCCCCAGAAGAATGCCGCCACTGCAAAACATCTTCCCCGCTCGTATCGAAGAATGTTTCACTGGTAGGGGGTAGGTCCAGGTGACAGGCATCAAACACATTCAGCCTGGATGTGTACGTCTCTCTGGTCCCTTCCTGCCCTGTCCCGGCCCTCGAGTCTACGGTGCTGACCAACTCTGCGATCACCTCCGCCGCGCTCGTCACAGCCAGGTTCAGGGTGATCAACGACATCTGGTCCACGGGTGGCGTCTGCGGGGTTTGGAGGTCATCGCCCAGGGAGGACAGCTCGATTAGCCTCTCGGTATAGTCCATCATGCTGACCCCTGGCCGAATGCCCATATGCCGGAACATGCCCGCTGCCAGCTCATGCTGGATGTCTGAATCAAACCCAATAATGTGATCATCTTTCTCGAAGAGGTCGCTGTTTTGCCTGGACATAACTAGAATGGACTGAATATCCTTCATTTCTGTAAAAACATGAATCGAAAACCGTTCGGGTTAAAAAAAAACATATACTGGGTTATTAATAATTCAAACAGCTGTGTTTGAATGCGGTAGAGCAGGACTTCTTAAACTATGGGTCGCGACCCCATTTGGGGTCGCGTAGCAAAATTCTGGGGTCGCGAGAGATAAAAAATCAATTTAACAGAAAATGTTTTTTAACTTGTAAAATATTAATTTATTTTTCTTTTTTATTTGTATGGGGTCGTCAAGAAACTCGCAATCATAAATGGGGTCGTGAATTGCAAAAGTTTAAGAAGCCCTGCGATAGAATCCTAACTAGTTCATTGGTTGGCTAATTTCTGGTCATCTCCCTTTTTGTTAGTTAATTTGTTGTTTTTTTTTGCAATAATTTTTTTTACAACGATTATTTATAAAGGTTGGTTTATGTGATTAATTTGTCTGAGAGAAAAAATAGATTTAAAAAATACTACAGACAGAAAATGTCTTATCTATTTACAAGAAATGGATTAATAAAAGAAAAACGGTTTAATAAACGGATGGTCTTCTTTAAAAATAAATCCTTTAAAGAAGTGATTAATTACAATGTACATTCTAGCAGTAGCTAGGCCCGTAGCGTGCGGGGGGGTCAAGGGGGCCGGCCCCCCTGCGTTTTGTCTGCCCCCCTCTGCTTATTTGTTCTAGTTAGTAAAATGTATTACCTGCCCCCCCCCCTTCTATTGCCTGGCCCCTGCTGTAGAGTTTCTCTCGTTTCTAACTCAATAATAAAAATTCAAACAGTACGAACCTGTTGACTCATAGTACAGTGAACAATTTATGTTTGTTTTATTCTTTTTTTTTTTCCACTGATTATCTGAAAAATGAAAATTAATGATTTTCATAATGACATGTATAATCTTTATAACGATAGTGCGTGTATTGAAATGACCAAATAGTCAATTTATAAAAGACCTCAACAAAAATTATTTATTTATTTAACCCATATAGGCCTACTATTGTAAGTATTTTGTTGAAATATTTTATACAGTAAATGTTGTCATTTTCTCTCTACTCCACAGATAGATAGAAAAATAGATGTAAAATA